>JAQFVV010000475.1:0-513559 GCA_028023455.1 Epiperipatus broadwayi
TAATATGAGTAGAAGGGCTTGAATTCAGACTTTCAAGATCCCCATAGCTATCCACTCCATTTTATACAACCAATACACATGATCACATATATGTGAAAAAGATCAATGATCTCCAGCATGTATTTTGTGCTGAATCAGCACTCATCAGTTGGTCCAGATCATCACCTTTCACACACATATATACAATCAGTGTTCAGTTTATATTAAGATAGCAAATCTTCAAACTTTAATGGACAAGCTTCAATTTTCTCCACCCACAAACTCTTCAGTCATCCATGTCATTAATAATCAGAGAATGAGAACTTAAAACCCTTGTTGATGCCAATATTATTGTCATAGCCATGTTTACTTTAAGTCATTCTGACCTTTCACATGTAAGACCTTAATATGTCTATTTAAATATGCAGAAGAGTTCAGGTTCTTCTAATTATATTTAGTAGAGATAATATAAATATAGTTAAGTATTAAATATAAGATAAGTAAAATGTATTTTCTTTTAAAGAAATAAGAAAAAACATTGTTTGGAATAAATAATGAAAGTTTTTTCAATAATGATTTAATAATTGCCATGACTATGAAAATAAAATATATGTGACAGCCAATTTTAACTATTTATTTTCTACTTAAAGTCTGTTTATTAACTTTTATTTAGAAACATCAATATGAGCTTTATAAATGGGAATGCTAAATATCACATTAATTTATTTTCATATCACATTAATAATTTTCTCATAGTAACATTAAAAACATTGAAGACGTTTTTCTTTGTATAATTATTAACTGAGCAAATAGCTGTGAAGATACATAAAATCTTTGGGCAATTAAAAAAAAATGCTGGAAGATTATGTAAAACTTGATTTATGATTATTAATACTTTTTTAAAAGCTTTTATTGAAGTAGTCATGCAATCAAGTTTTGACTACTACATAAACAATTTTTTTATCTATTTATTACTATTATATAGAAAAAGTTATAATTTTAAAGTAAATCCTTTATAAAGACTTTTTAGTTTTGAATTTTGTAATATTTTCTTGACGTTATTGAATATGAATATCCATTGAAAATGTTTTTAATAATGCTTATTTTTAAATTTTGATATTTATCCTACCAAATATTTTAAATAAACAAGTGCCAATATTAGGAGTTATATACAAGGACCCAAAAATAACTGGAATTGTTCTCTGGTAAGTATAACTGTTGTCACATATGCTTATGCTGTTACATACCTCTTGTAGGGACCCTTTTACAAAAATCTTCCAAATTACATTACCACATAAAATCATTGTGTGACATAGCCCTTTTTTTTGTAAAGTGTGTTTTTCATATTTGGCGATTTTTTGTAAGATCTGAAAAGTTGAAATAATGTAAATTCTGTATTCTTTTAGGGAAAATGGCAGAAAAAACAGATGTAATGCTTGAAACAGATAACAAAAAAACTGTAGTGGAGAAAACACATGTTTATGAATGATTTAAAATCACCAAATCCCAAAAAGCATGGAAAATGAAGTCCAATGTGAAGTTATTGCTGATATTTTTTTATTGATGCGAACGGCATTTTTATTTCAAAATTAGTTTTTAATGGTCAGATATAGTAACTACAAGTTCAGAAATGTTTGTGTGATGTGGTAAAATGTGAGCATCCCATTTTATGGTAATGTAAGGAATGCAAGCTTCACCATTACAATTCCTCTGTGAGCAATCTTGAGTATGAAACAATTTTTAATTAAATTCAGCAGGATTCAGCTTATCTATCAGTCATATTTGCTCAATATCTGACTGTGTCACTTTGTTTTATTCTCTCTTATGTAAAAATGCCTAATTTTTTGTGACTTAGATGTGGTAAAAATGATGCAAGGCTTACAGACTACTTCAAAAAGTAAGATTGGTGTATTTGTATTAAGTGAACAGTACTATGAAGGAGATTGAATTTATAATACTTAAAGATGAATAATTTTTTATTATAAAATTTCAGTTATTTTTGGGCCCTTCTTTGTATATATAGATTTTCTTTCAATTACATTTTATATACATATTTATTAATAATTTTTAACCTTTCCACTAGTGATTAATTTTATTGGCCGAGATGAGGTAAAACTCTAAACTTTTAATTGGTCAATTCACAAATTCAACAATAAAAATATTTTCATCTTTTAATATTATATTCACTTTAGTTTCGTTTGTAAAAAGTATATTAATAATTTGTCAGGTTATGAAAGTGAACGAAAGTTTTTTCAAAAATAAATTTTTATTTATAATTATAAAAATATTCAATAGCAGCAAATCTAAAATGAATGTGAGTAACCAACTAAAAAGTGTTGCTGACATCAGTGGTTTCTTTCTCAATTTTATGTTGCGGAAAAGTAAATAAATTTTACTAAAATCTTAACTATTTTTCTATAATAATTTTATTTTTAGAATATTTTATCAAAATAATTTATAATATGTCAAAAAATACTTTTAAAATGGTCTAAAACATTCGTTTATCACTTTCAAAATGAAACAAATGAAATAGATAACTCGGTAAAAATTATTGACAAGCGGTTTTCTTTGTCTCCAATGGTTAACAGCCAATCAACATCAAGAATGGATGGCCCTCTTATATTGTTAACTTAAAATTTGAATAGTATTGATTTTTTACTTGTAAAATAATTCAAGAGAGGGCTGCATCTTATGGAACTTTTTTTAACCTTTAAAAAGAGCATAAAATCTTAATGGTAGTGTTAAAAATTACGGAATTCGAGCAACTTGAAGCTGGCACCAGTTTAGATTGGAGAACTCTATTAAAGAGTTAACAGATGTCATTGCTGAAATAATTTTAAGAATATGGAAATATCTGTTCTATTGTATTTAAAAAAAATCAGAGTCAGATGATATAGACAGTGACAAATAAAAATGAAACATACTTTGCATCTAAAAGAGAAACCTCTTTTAAACTTAGTCTTTTGTTATTTATAAATTGCTATAGTTTAAGAAAACAAAGTATCACATCTTGTTCCAACCTTCACTATTATAATAGTCTCTTCTATCAATAGTTAATAATTTTTAACAGATGTCATTGTTGAAATATTTTAAAAACAGTTTTCTTGGTCATTTCCTACATCATCTGATTGTGATTTTTCATAAATTAAATAGAACAGATATTTCCAAGTTCTTAACAATATTTCAATATACATAAAAATATATTTGCATAAAATAAATGTAGTGAAAGTAGTTATAACAGAATTTAAAAAGTTGTTTCTTTAACGGTTTTTTAACAGATGGTCAGGTAAATTTTAAATGTTTAAATATTATAGTAAAGCCATATAATTTTATGTTATCTATCAATTAATGATAGATATAATATTTAAAAGTAATTTTTCAAAATAATAATATTTAATATAATAATATATATTTTTTTAAAATATGATATGTTTATGTAAAGAATTTAAATTTTAAATTAAACATAGCTCAATGTAGATATAAACAAAAATGTAAAAGATACAGAAAGAGACCACATGTGAGATGGATGAATAAAATAAGAAAGTGTGCAGGAGTGTTATGAAGAAGACAGGTTAGAGATTGGAGAAGTTGGATGGAACTTGGAGAGACCTTCATTCTGCAGTAGATTGATAATAGTTTGTCAATGATGATAATGATTAATTATATATCGATATAAGGATGGTGTGGAGAAGAGAGGCTAGAGATGGGAGAAGATGGATTGAACTTGGAGAGACCTTCATCCTGTAGTGGATTGATAATGGTTGACAATAATGATGATGATAATATATAAACAAAAGGATTAAAACCACCCACCCTTATGCTATGATATAAAAGCACTCTAAATATTCAACATTTAGAATGCTTTTAAGTAAAGAATTTAAAATTGATTACTGAACATTAATTACAATCAGAATTAAATATTTAATCACATTTAATATAAATATGTAAATATGTCAATTTAAATTAAACTGAAGAATTTATGAGGTTTTAGTATATGTAAAATTGTTTTGTATTATTCTGTTTGATATACATAATTTATTTTATTAAAGATTATATTTATGATTACACTGCATATATTGCAATTTTGAAGGAGACTGTTGAATAGCTAAATCTGTAAACTATTTGCAAATAGAAAATAATTCGTTGCATTTTAAAAAACAAATGTCTCCAAAATGCATTTCAAGTTGAATCAGCACTCATCAGTTAGTCCAGGTCACAATCTCTCATATATTTTTATTATTTGTTTAATATAACTGAGCCAAGTGATGAGGGCTGGTTCAGTATGAAATATATTTTGGGATTTATTTATCTTTTAAGATGTTTTTATTCATATGCTTCAAGAATGTGTGATAAAGTGGCAATTAAGGACATCGGCAAAAATTTTTTGTATTATATAAAGTGTTTAAGGGTAGTCATTTTATTATTTATATTAGTGAATAGATATTAAAAGTTAATTTCTAAATAGCTTTCTTCTTAGATAATTCTGATTAGAAACTTGGAAATGAAACCCATGGTTTTTTAGTTGTGTTTCATCTTTATTCTTCTATTTTATCTTTTAATTCAGGGGTGGGCAAATAGTGGCCTGAGGGCCACATGTGGCCCACTAAGAATTTTTATGTGGCCCACCAAGACAATCAGAAAAATCCGCCTTGAATTGAGATTTCCTTCCCATGCACGACCAAAGTTTGTCTCATATTTTTCACTAGGATGGCCACATCAATACACATGCGCAGGTGTAGATACAATGTGCAGTGCTTTTTCAATTGATCTGGTTAATTTTAACTTTATCTTTGTATTAGTAAATATATATATTTCCAACTTTAGTGAAACCACGAACCCTCCGAAAAATTGTAAAATCAGTGATGAATGTCATGTGTTTGATGAAGAATGGACAAACAAATATTTCTTTGCTAATACAGGGAGTAAAGCAGTGTGTTTATTGTGTCATGAAAAAAAGGTGCAGCCCTCTGTTCTCTTCCACAAAGTGGCCCACAATGCGGCCCTCCACCAACCTCTGTGGCCCATGAGCCAAAACAATTGCCCACCCCTGATTGTTTTTTTGTTAATAGAATGAATAAGCATTTTTTATATATACCATACAATTGTTTTTATATAATTGCTTGGCCTTTCTTATTAACTTTTTAAAACAAGTTACCAAATACATATGTTTAAGAAAGTGACTACTACCCTCTGACAAAAAATAAAATGTAACTAAATGGGTGAATTAATGGGTACAATTTTTTTTTACATATAATCTTCAGTTTAGTTACTGTTTAATATATTTATTTAGAAATAATACAAATATTTTAGAAATAATGAAACTGTATTAAGAAAGAAATACCTTTTTTGCCTATTAATAGAATGCAAAGAAATATTTTATTGTATTCATCGTTTAAGTTTATAACTTTATAATATTTTAAAAACATAATATCATTATAAAAATAAAATGTATTTCACATTTATTATTAAGATATTTTTTACATTAAAAAGTAGTTTTAAAAACAATAATTTATATTTCTGGTTTTACTATCACAATGTAAAATATTCCCACCAAATTCTGCAATTCAATGCATGTACTTCAGAAATGTTTTTATCTAATAATTTCTGCAATCCAAGAATACAAATCAAAACTAAATTACAAAATTACTACTGTTAGATTACTATCACTTAATGTAATATACAATAATTCAATGTAAAATTATAGACAAAAATACAGAATAGAAGTCTATGTAATGCCACTACATCTTATTCCAGGTTGAATTGGGACAACTATATTTCTATTATAATCCAGTTATCTTATCTAATAATTTCTGCCATCAAGAAATAAAGTTCAAAACTAAATTACTGAATTACAATGATTAGATTACTATCTATTAATGTAAATTACAACAATTCAAATTAAAATTATAGACAAAATGGAATATAATCTATATAATGCCACTACATGTTATCCCAGACTGAAGTGGACAATGTTAATTCTATCTTAACCAGCTGTCTTAATTTTCTGCAAAATAAATTTTGCAAAAATATCATATCAAGCAGTAATATGTCTGTTACATTTGCTGTCACTATAAAGTAATCCAATGATTTATTTCTTTTAAAAAAAGTCATATAGTATTCGAGGATTAGAAGTAACATTTGAACAATAGTATATAGACTTTATTTATCTCTTAGATCTGTCAATTTTCTACTGCACTAAACACACTAATTATCATTTAAGTGTACATATATTATAAGATATCAAATAATCAACATAAGCAAATTTTTAATATTTTATAATACATAAGGGTTTGAACTCAGACTTTCACACGACCCTCAACCATTCATGCTATGTCATACTGCTGATACATTTGATGTCGAAAAGATAAATAATCACCAATATATGTATTTCGTGCTAAACCAGCACCCATCAACTGGTCCAGATTATCATCTCCACACATATATACAATCAAAGCTCAGCTATATTAAGATAGCCAATCTTCATACTTTAATGGACAGGCTGTTATAGAATACCGTATACATTTAGAGTTATATTTTAAAAAGCTTTTTGATTACTTAAGTATCACACGATTTTCCTGAATCATTATGAATTGCATATACTTAAATAATAATAAGATGAAATAGTAGTTTATAATTTTCTGAGATTCATTAGTTCTTTTTAAAAATAGTTCTTTCATTAACAAAATAAATTGAAATAATAATTTTCAAAACAATTTCATTGTAGTTAACAACGTCAACAATAGGAAAACATGAAATTACATTATCAATTTATTTTCTAAAAATAAAAGAAATGCTCATACTTAAAGATATTTGTAAAAAAAAAAATTATATTTCAAAATTATGATTATTAGTAAATTCTCTGAACAGCTGCTATAAATCAGAGTTTAACTACGTTGGAAAGCTGGAAATTAAAGTTAACTTTATCATTTGATATTCGCCAGATGTTCAACCAAGCTGAGAAATTTAGGTTTGAACGATTATTTTTCGTTTCTTTATTAAAATTATAAACGTTATTTTCGATATTTTGTTCAATGATAGCATGTCTTTATATATAATATAAAAAAAAACACGTTTACTTAACGCGAAAAAATATTTAAAATTTACCTAGCTAATACAGAACAATTGCATCTTGCATAAATATTTCAATTAATTTAAATAAATGCAAAATATAATGCAATTATTATTGTATTTTAACTGAATTTAATTACTCTTATAAGTAAAGTTAATCAACATTAACTAAATAAATGAATATCTTTTCAATTATAACATAAATTCCAAGATATAAAAATCCTCATCATACTTTCATTATTACTATTTTTTTTACAATTGTTGATTATTTTTAGAATCAATTATTAATATATATATATATTAAGACTATAACCTTAAAACTATGCGCCTAAAATGCGACAGTAGGGACCTCTACAAATCTAAACATAAGATTAACGACTTTATGCGCTTTACAAATTATTAATTACAACTTTAAATTATTTTAAAAGATTTCTAATTATAAGAATTAATTATTGTAAGTGCATATATATCATCCAAAAATGATCCAATCGTTTAGATCACATTCTAGAGCCTTTTTCAAAAGTTCTTGCCACATAATTCTACAAATACATACAGCATTATAAATTAAAAATGGATTTACAATAATAACTTTTTAAGAATTTATCAATAAACATTTTTATTATTTATGGTTATAAAAATAATTTTCATTATTAATTAAATCAATGGTAATAACAATAATAAAAACAAATCAGTCATATAAATTTAATCTTAAAAATCAATATTTACATATATTGTCAACATTTACTTTTGATAAATGGGTGACCATAAAATGAATGAAGATAAAAAATCAATTTTTTGAGAGTATAAATTTATGCGATTGAAATATTTTATTGTTATTATTGTTTAATTAATTATGAAGAATATTTTTAATAGTCATAAGGCAATTACCCTGTTATATGCACTGTATGAATCTATAAAGCTGAGGGATATTCTCATTCTAAACAGAAAATGAAGTCTTTGAAAAGATAAGAATGAATTGACCATATCTTTTTACCTAAAGTGATCTAAAAATTTAGAAATGAGAGCATGAAGGTCTTAATCAACCACTTTTGATTCCACCACTATATATTAATAAATGATGTTTGTGAAATTTTTACAATTTATTGTATGTCAGTATGTACTGTAACAGAATAAAAGTTGCCCTATGCATTTGGGCAGTATTTTATAACTGAAATGAAAAGTTGATGATGAAATAACCTTTATTATAGGATGCCATTGGTAACAGATCAGATATAAAAAAGCCTTGACAGAGTGATCCTGTTTAATTATACTGTGCAAATTATAGTGCCATTTGTAACATAATAAATATGTGGTTATTCTTACCACTGTTATATTCCCAGTGATTTGAGTGGCATTTGAAACAGATGGAAAATGTGCAATAGGAAATAATAAGTATAATATAGCATGAATAAAACATAGCTTAATCATTGGTCACTCCATGAGCAGAATGAAAATGAGCTTGAAGTTGGATATCATTTGTAATTGAATAAAATATAAATCAAAAATAAATTATATTAATTATATAATGCTGGTAAATAACAATAGTGTTCATAACAGAATACATATAATGTACTAAGCTAACAAATGTTAATCATAAACAATCATTCACTATTTAAAATAATCCTTTATCTAATCACATATCCAATGGTTAACTATACCAAAACAAAACAGTGAGGATAATCTTTCTTATAGCAAAAGGAGTTCAAATAGAATTTTGAATCAATAGAAAACTAACTAAATTATTATTTCAAATATGCTAAATATCATCCTTACTTAAAATAGATTAAAATAAAGCACTTAAATCATATACCTTTGTTCCAAAACAACCATATATGCTTAAGGTATATTTCACTTATAATCAAATTAAAATAGTGATAAGTCATTCAACAATCAAATTCTAATATATCTAATGAATCAAGCATTGCTTACAATAATATAAACTTATACAAAAATTTAATGATGTTCATATTGAAATAAAATAATTCATGAATAATTGAGATAACAGCTTTAGTATGTTCTATTAATTTTCAATATTCATAATTTCTAAATAGATATACAACTCAATAATTAATTTTAAATCCAGTTTAATAAAATTGGTAAATAATACTAATTCAGCCAAGCTATACTCCTATATTAATTTACTATTACTAATCACATTATTTATAACAAGATAAAAGACTTAATAATGATGTAATATCAATAAATTTATAAGATAATCTTAAATCTATAATGTACAATCATCCCTATATATATATATATATATATATATATATATATATATATATATATATATATATATATATATATATATATATATATATATATATAAAAGAAAAGATTTCTATTGGATATTTACTTATTACAATTAAGTAATTATATCAATTTATTTTAAATTTTCTGTAAGTAAATTATTAAAACTGTATTGTAATGTTTTTCATGTTTTGGTTAATTCTGGTAGGCCATCTTTTACACACTGTTAAGTGAAAGTTAATCAAGTTATGGATAAGAAAATATCTTGTTCCTATTTCCAAAAACATAGCTATATTTCCTGATTAATTCAACCCAAGAATTATTATGATTTCAATTGCTGGCAGAATCAGTTTTTAATTTATAAAAGTGGATGCCAAAGTCATTAGACTCACAGATTCTGCATCAAGCATATCGTAACTTATAAAGTAATAATTTTAAAGATCGGATTTTTGCTTTCCCGTAACTTAAATTATTTTTTCAGAGAATATTACACCCAAGGTTTAGTTAATAACTATTGGCAAGGGTAAATTATACTCAAATCCTAATAACTAACATTAATAACTCTAATGATTATCATTAATAATGCACAATGAAAAGTTGATATTAAAATAAGTATTTTATTCTAACAAATTAAAATATTTAAAGATAAATTACTAATAAGTTGAAAAGATTACATGCATACTAATCCAGACTTGAATCACTTAATTAAAACAGTTTATATTACACTTATATTTCTTAGTTAAACAAAAATCTCTTGAATAATAAAATTTAATGTCTTATCAAATTATATTATAAGCTTATTGGAAAATGGTTTGCAAATGCTTAATTTAATCACAATCGGGAATTGTTAATTTTAGCTTACCGATAACTTTAGTGAGTTTACAAAGTTTATTGATTATTATGCATAGTTTTTCATGAGGTAGAATGAGCTTGTGGCCATTGGTTTTAACTTGTTCTTGATCCTGGTTCTAAAGGCTAGTCATGAAAGCTGTTCTGGAGTCAATGTCTTCATGATGAATTATGTCAAAAGCTTTGGTCCACTCCAGCATGACAAATTATTTCATCATAGAGTGTTCCTGGATCTTTCATGATCCAGGACTAGCCAAAAGAAAAACAGACAAGACCCTGATCCAGCTGGTCTTTTTCATTTTATACTCACGGTCCAGTTTTCAGACTTCTGTGTACACTTTTATATTTTTACTTTTATTAAAAGTAGATGTTGATAATCTTATACATTCTTTATCAGTTTTAGGTTCCAAAGTCATTTTGTTTTATATATAAAATAATTCTGTCATCTTTAATTAGCTAAAAAAAAATTTCTAATTATAATCTTTTTACTTTTGGAATTCTTTTTTTTTTTTAGTTTATATGGATTAGTAATCTACATGTCATTATTATTCTTTCCGATTTTAACTTTCATTGTATGTTTTTAAAAAAGTTACACTAATAAAAAAATCTAAAATGCTTCTTTTTAAAAGATCGTTAAATTACCTTTTTTTAAAGCTTTTAAATATCTTACCAAATGCCAATATATTTGTACCATATATAAATAAGTGGTATAGTATATTATAACAATCAAAACATATAGAAAGAATTATTAAAATTTATTACAATCAAGTATGAATATTAAAATTTAATAATTAATTGGATTTGCAATCCACATCAACCAAAATTTAAATATAATCAAAGTAAATTATTCTTACCCTCCATTACTGTCAGATTTATAATTGAATAAGATTAAGATCTTATTGGCCAACCATGCATTTAATATAGTACTTATCCAATCAATAATAATTTAGATGAAAAACACAAATACTTGATTATGATTATCATGTAAAGTTTATATCTAGTCAAATAATACCTATTAAATTCAATACAAAAAAGAATAATATAACGATATTCATATATTAATCTTGGGATTTGATTTTGTTATGTGATATAGTTATTTCAAATAAAGTTTATGATATAATCAGTTTGTTTTATCTTACTCAAATGTAAATTAATGAATTCATAGTTGCATAATTGGACAACAATCAGACAAGTTCATTTGTTTTTATGTTAAATTAAAATGTATTAATAAATGACTATCAATTATATAATAATATATATATAATAAATATGGAAACTAAACAAAAGATAAAAATATAATAAAAACACACAATTACTTCTCTATAAAACTGCTTTAATATTTCAACCAGCAGACTGATTTTCATCAGAAAGCACAACAAAATGGCTATTTCCAGAATTTAAGTGCTAAAATATTATAGACAGTTATGTATCAGATATCAAAACTAATTTCTATGGGCTAAAAAACTTTAAAAAACTTTGTATATATATTTACATAAATGATTTATAACTTATGTTGGCCATGAATATGAGGGAAAACCTTGAAAGTACTCGGCCACTTTTATATGCTAAAACTTTGTATAAAAAAATACAAAAAAAAAATTCTTTTACAAAAAACTTATTTAAAAAAAACTAAAACCATACATATTGTGCTGGTAAGAATTGTATGTTCATCTATCAAGAGCTAGCATCTAGGCAAAAGTATCTCAAGTCCAATCATGTACAAGATACATAAGTCAGAAACAATCACAAACTCTGCCGTATTGCCTATTTTCCAGATCTATAACATTACAAACAACATTTCTGATGATAAAAAATGAAATTTTATTCATTCCTGTCCCAAAGCAACAGCAGAGAAATAAGAGATCTACAGGGAATGATAATACTACTAAGTTTCAAACCCCCACCCTCAATAGAATGAAACAGCTTAAGTTTATAATGTACACTTTTCATCAAAGTTCATTAATAAATCTAAGTTGGCCTGTCAATGGAAATGAGATATATATATATATATATATATATATATATATATGCAATCTAAATAATGATATGTATGCATAAATCATGAGGCAAAGCAGACTTAAGTACTAATTATATGGTTAATAATGTATTAATATTATGAAAAAAATGAATAAACAAATAGTTATTTAATTTAACAAACAGTCATGAATCTATTTACATATAAAACTAATAGAATTTTGGGTTTCACTTGATTATGAGTGCTGATTTGCATATTTGAAAAATTACATAATAATAGAACATCAGT
This sequence comes from Epiperipatus broadwayi, assembly GCA_028023455.1. NCBI lineage: Eukaryota > Metazoa > Onychophora > Udeonychophora > Euonychophora > Peripatidae > Epiperipatus > Epiperipatus broadwayi. The sequence continues at coordinate 12,410 of JAQFVV010000475.1, forward strand.
TAATGATTAAATAATATGCAAGCCCTCACTTGAATATGATAATTCAAAAAAATGTACAGATAGTCACAAGATGCTGCTTAATAGGCTAACAGTAGATACCAATTTTACCACATTATAACTTGGATGCTATGATTATTTTAAGAAAAATAAATGGCCTTAAAAACAGATAAATGAGATATAAGTTACATCAATTTCATTTACTATGGTTCATTTGAACCACATATAAAAATCTTTTATAATTTACAGAAATTACTTAACAGTCATTAGACCTCAAAATATTTAGACAAAAAAGTTATTTGTATTATATTCTATTCCTTTTTGACAGAAGAGGATTTATTTAGCATTGTTTGTTAGCACACTCAAACATTGTTTCAGTGAGAGGGTGGGCAGCTTAAATATGCTTTAAAATGACATTCCCTAACTTATAATATAAATGAAAATGTGAGACGGATTTAGAAATCACAGCATTACGTCTTACAGATTTAAAATGGGCAAATATAAGAATATTAAACAAGAATTGAGGTACTGACTAAATGATAATGATAGAAAAGGTTGAATCCATTTTAGGATGAATGCTTCATCAATTATCTAAGTATACAAAAGGTGTCTGTACACGTGACAGGTCGGCATTTGAAAAAAAGGTGATTGCATAGGAATTCCATGGTTCCAGTTATTTCCAGTATTAACCCATGCAGGACCTAAATGACAATCTGACAGTATCCTGGAGTCGGTGCTTCCAAACCCCATTCAAGGATATTCCATAAGTAAGATAATCCTGGTCCACCGAGTTTTAAGTTTGACAAAGCAAGATGAGGAAATTTCATAATGATATCTAAGCCAAGCAATGCTAATAATAAAAAAATAAATCAGGTTCTTAATGACGCTGATATGTGAATTAAGGTCCTCGTAATTTAATAGAATCTAGCATAATGATATGACATAATTTGATCTCTCTCGAAAGGTACACAAATGACCTTTAATATTGGTTAGGATGTCAAAACATAAAAGAGGGAATATTGTTCCCTTCATTAAACAAATATTAATATGCTAACCAATAATTCCATAAAATAATCACCATGCTAAATGGCATGATGGACAAATGATTGACCATATATTAAAAAAAAACAGCAAAGATAAGGACATTAAGTTTACTTTAAAATATAATATAAAAATAAAATCAATAGCGTGAACATGGTATTAAATTGATATATTAAATGTAGTAGTGAATAATCTGCCACTAAGCAAATAGAACAAGCTTAAAAATCTTATTCAATCAAGTGAACTTTTAATTAGGTAAAAAAGCTTACATTTACGATTTAACATCCCATAATATTGAGGATATCTAATAAGAAAATTTAGGAGTGGTTCGCTAGATTGAACTATTAACATATTAAATTAAATCATAAAAAATTTATAATATTGAAATTAAAAGGTTGCCACATTTAAAATATTAAAAATAAAAATTGTGAAACCCATTAAAGAAAGGCATAAAAAAAATAAAGTGATAGATTCGTGCATTAAATTTTACAAAAGAAAGAGAATCATTAATTTATAGAAATATTATAACTAGCACTACAACACCAACTTTCATCACTTTCTGTCTATGGCTTGTCAGATGCTTCCTAATCTTCAAGTCAGTTATACCTGATCCAACATTAATTTTTTTTTACAAAAATTAAAAGATATCAAAGAATGAGATTTGAAGTTAGCTCCTACTTAATAGTAAATTCCACATGGAATCTTATTAATATTGGACATTAAGTAATTTAATGGTTTATAAATGTATTGCCTCTACTCCAAATTCTTATTTCAAGATTTTGATTGATGTGGATCCATTCTGCAACACTGATTAAAATGGTGCACAAAGAGAGCCTAAAATTTTGGTTCTATTTATATGTTAGCAAGACTTTCTCAAATATTCTCTTTCTGCTTGATGAGGACCAGATGTCCATTAAGTGGCCTGAATGCACCTATTCTTTATTTTTAATGATAATACAACAAATTCTGGAGAGTATTGTTTTAATATATTTCAAGAATGGAAATAGATTCAAAAGATATAATTTCCATTAACATTATGTTTGCTAAGGGATTTTAATTCTATTAATTATCCTTTTTAAATTAAATCTAGAATATTCTTTTATTTATAAGTTTCAGAGTTATTTTAATTACTCTCTAGAACTTTCTTTGGTATTGCATAATCTAAAATAAAATATGCGAACTATAAAATAAATATACATAATATTTAATTATGAAAAATATTTTTTTATCAATAATATTTTTTTGCAATCTTGAACACACATACATGATTATTTAAATGAAATGGAAATTTAAATATTTCCGACTTAAAATTATTAAATATTCTTACAATAAAACATTTAACTTATGAAAGTACAAAAAAAAGGAGGGTTTTAAAACACTTCAATATACTATTATTATTATATATTAAAATATATCAAAAAACAATAAAAATATACTTTTATATACACTTGGGTCTCATTTTATGTGGTAGATAGGTTCCTCAGAAAATGCACACAAAAGAAATTGCACAAAAATAAATGTAACTTACCTTGAAAAATGGGGGATATGTTCCAGTAATTTTCAAAGTCACATAAAAGCAAAGCAACAAGAAAAAATTACTTTAAAATTTGCATTAAAAAAATAAGGAAATAAAAGTATGACTAATAAAAAATATTTGAAAAAAATTAATACAAGACAAACTTTTTTTACTTTTTTTTTATTAACTACAGTATTTAATTTTACATTTTTTCATACATATTTTAATCATTACCGCTGTTTACAATATGCGTTCATTTGTGAACTAGTAAAAATCAGATTCGTAATGTGTTATACATCTAGCACCACTTTTAGTCTTCAGCTGTGTTATGGTTTTCTGTTTCCATATTAAAAAAATGAGATTATAATCAAAACAAAAAAATTATACATACATTTATCATTAGAAAGATTATTTTCAGTTTATAAAATCAATAAAATCTTTGTTATTATTTATTTTAAAAATCTAAAAAAATATTTATTTCTGTTAATATCTAAAAAAATACTTTTTAAAAGTTTAAAATTTTTGAATATTTATTGTGATATTTCAATACATACATATAAATCTATTATTATTATTTACTCATTAGTATAAGTAAGTAGGTTATTTACATAGAAGCTAAAATTCTAAATACCTCTTTAGGTCATATTCACGTTAGCTGCTAATATAACATTATATTTTTGAAAAAAAAAAGTATTTCAAGTCAAAATAAGTTATTAATAATTTAAATTTCTTGATATCTAATAAATATAGTGAAATATGAAAGATATTAAGAAGAAACATGAATCACATAACTTCAAAATCGCATTAAAATAATCCGCATAAAACGAGACCCAGGAGTATGTACACACCAAAAAACTGTTTATATATATTGTAACGAGCACAGACGTTCGTTACATTGTTTTTTTTTTTTATTAAACATGAAAGTAAATTAAAAAGTTTGCATTTAAAAATTTTCTTTAAGAATTAAAAATTGAAATTAAATATCATCTTAAACTCTTATATATTAAATCGCACAGATAATGAAAAATTATTAAAATAAAACTTTATTAAAGAAAAAGTATTTTAAAACTAAATTTTAAAAAGATTTGGAAATAAAATTATATCTTTAAATTTATCTTTAAATATATCTTTGATTTGGAAAACAGGTTAATTAATCAGAAATGGAAATGATAAATTTAATTAGTCAAATGTAAACCAGCCTTGGGCATTTAAATGTAAAAACATAGGTCAGATAGGAAAACAATAGAAACTTTTAGCAAATGAAATAAATCCATTGGGAAATCGGACCTCAACGAAAAGGATCATCACATCGATGATGTAATGTTAAGTCAATCCTTCGAATACGTATAAAAGGAAAATTTGGAAATTACTAGTTAGTGAGTGACTGGAAATTGATTATTACGATGTGACTCTATGTAGTAGTACGGAGTTGGAGGTGATGGAGTTGACAGACGCCCTGTCAATTCTTTCAGCTGTTAAAGAAAGGAGAAATGAACTATCGTTTTCTACATTGAGGACCAACTAAATTCAAAAATCTCCGGATGGATAAATAAATCGGCCTTCAGAACATTAACCTCTTTAGGATGGCGTGGGAATTCACATTCATGGCAAGCAACGGATAAAGAGGAACTGTTTTAAACCGTAAGAACTTTATAAATAATGAACATTAAATTAAACTTTCCAGAGTTAAATGATTGCAATATTATCCTATCTGACCAACTTAATTTATTAATAATGTTATTTGATGTATTTCTTTTTTTTATATATATTTAAAATCATTTCCATTTAGTTATTTACTTTTTTGTTCTTTAAGTTTTATCATGATTTTTTTTGTTTTTCGTTAAATTAATTATATAAATGTTAAACTTAAGTCGGGCGTGAATGGCTGTATAGATTTGTAAAGTTATATTAGGGGAGGGTAATCTTAGGTTATTTGTGTCGTTGTTAGATTGGGTCAATGGATTGGATATATTGATGTAGTTAGTAGATGTAATCGGAGATTCGCTACTGGCAGAATCGCTTCATACGCCGCACTCTCTCGTTTTGCCTATGGAAGGAATTATAAGACGCAGAGCGCAGTTCCTTTCTATGGAGTTTTTTTTTATTGTTCTTCTCGTTGGATAGAAGTAATATTCCTATCTAATGAGAGTCAATATCTTCTCTTAATCTTTTTGGTGCTGCCGTATTCCGTATTACATTGAATACATCGATGTATCAGATGGATTGATGCCAGTTTGACTGCGAATTTTAGCCTAAGGTTAAATAGGGATAGAATATTTTATTTTCAAATGCAAATCTATGTGGTCTATTCATACTTGACCCTAAATAAAAATGCATTAAATTTAAGTTGTTTATAGACGTTTGCATGGATTGGTTATCGGTTAAGTATGTTTTGGGTTTTCATATTTGATCAAAATATATAGACATTCGATAAATAATGATACCTTACGGTGAGTATCTAAAATGTATTTATTCGGATGTCTTTTAAGTTATTGGTGACAATGCAAGTATCTTATGATGAATACTATTGGGTTACGTATAAATTTCCCTCCGCAATTGTCAGTAATCAATGATTTTGTATTTTGATCGTTTATGTTTACTTTGAAATGTTTTTGACCGTGAAATCTATGTAACCGATCTATATTCAACATTATAAACAAGCTTTCATAAATTTATCTGTGCGAACTTAATTAAAATGTAAAATTAGAATATAATAGTAATTAAATGTAAATTAAAGTCAAAAATCAAAGTTAAAAATAATGTTAAATGTTAAAATGTAAAACTAATACTAAAATAATTTTAAATGTTATATATATGTGCATAAATAAATATTTTTATGTGTGAATTTCTGGCAGTGGCTTTTATTCTTTTATATTTAAGATATAAAAATTTATAGATTTTTATCTCAGCGTCTCCGTTGAGCTAGTGACATGGGCTAACGACCGGAACCAAAATATTTAAAAAAAAAAAAAAAATTTTTTTTTTTTGACTTACGTATCTGCCTACTTTATAAATTTTTCTAGGTTCAAATGCCTAGATGGCGCCCCGTAGTGCAGATGACGTTAAGTCGCATTGCCGGATCGTTACAATATATATATATTCTACTATATGTATTTTACTATATACATATATATCTTATATATATATATTATATACATTCCACTCATGCTAGTCCATCTATAAAATAATTATCTAGAAAAAAAAAACAACAAATTCCTAGGAAACTAGGTAATTCAAAGATGTGATAGTACCATGAGGATGTAATGTTTTAAATTTAAAAATAAAAAACTCTCCTGTTTTCTTTGTCTCCTGGAAGAAAAATTATCTTTTAATATAACTACTCTTAAATCATCAATTGAGTGATCAGGTAAATTAAAATGTTTAGAAACTGATCTCTAATATGTAGACTGTTTGCTGACTCACTTATGTAATGACTCAAGCATCTATTACATTCTACTAAATATACCAAGTTTATACTTTTACAATTGACATAGTTGGAGATATACCATTTAAAACCATGAATGGTATCTCCCTGAACCATCTTTATAACAATAATATGTTTGCATGTAAGACATCTCTTATCCTCACATGAAAAACCTCTTTCCTGACACAAAATTAGTGCCCAAACTTTCCTTAGTATAAGGGTTCAGTGGTTTACCAAGTATCAAACATTGCAATCTATTAGAAATGTGGAATCATTTCTACAAAATATAGTTACAGATCAAGATTTCTCAAGAATTTGTCAAGCAGTGAACAGATCATATTGTAAGTTACATGGAAGGATAAAAGAACTTCAGAAGAACAAGCTTGTAAATCTACATGGGCAAGTCAAACGTCATACTGCAACTATTCTACTCCTGTCATCAGTGAAAAACCTTAGTTCTAAACACCTTACTGATTGCAAATTTTCAGTTCTTGAAAAAGTTTTGAATTTCACTATGACCCCATCTACTGCCCCACTATTGGATATAAGGGCAGCCATTGATGAAGTGACCCAAAACTTGACTCTAGAATAAGCAGCAGAGTTACATTGGAGAATATAAAGGACACTTGAAAACATCAAGTGCACAAGCAGAAGTCAAAGATTTCAGGTGATGAGAGGAAAGCTATTAAATATCTCAAACAGGATACATCTATAATCAGTCTTCCTGTGGACAAAGGTAACACTACAGTTGTAATGGATAAAACTGATCATGATAACAAAATACAAGGCCTTCTCACAGCAGGCCAATACAAAAAAGTAGCAAAAAACCCAATTCCAAATACAGAGGTAAAACCACAAGCATTACTCTGGAAGCAGCACAGGTATTTCAGTGATTCAGAAAAAAGAAAATTAACTTCATATTTCAGCAAGATTCCTCACTTATATGGATTGCCTAAAATCCATAAAGACAATGTTCCATTAAGATCTATTGTTCTAAAAATTCACCATGTCAAAATTTGTCAAGATTTCTTTTCAAAGTTCTTAGTCCATTAGTGTACAGGACACAGTCTTTCATCAGGGATTCTAAGCACTTCGTAGAATTAGTCAGGAACATGAAAATAGAAAGAACTGATATATTGGTAAGTGTTGATGTGGAAAGTCTGTTTACAAATGTACCATGTGATGAGGCATTGTCTATTGTAAGAAAAAGGTTATATGATGCAATTCATGATAATAGTCTACAAACTAGAACAGCTCTACCTATAATAGTATAATGGAATTATTAACATTCTGCATAATGACAACATACTTTCAATATAACTCAGAATTCTTCTAACAAAATCAAGGGTTGGCCATGGGATCAACACTGTCACCCTTGCTCAGCAACATTTACATGGAAGAACTTGAAATCACAGCCATAAATACTACTCCATGTCCACCTAAAGGGTGGCTTTGATATGTTGATGATACATTTATGGTATGGCCACATGGTGAGCTAAAATTACAGTCATTCTGGTTGCATATTAACAACACATCTACAATTAAATTCACAATGGAATCGGAACAAGAACAAAAATTGGCATTCTTGGATGTTCTTGTGACAAGACTCCCTCAGGGCAAAGTAAAAACAACAGTGTATAGGAATCCAGCACACACTGGAAAATAATTGACATATACATCCAATCATAAAAGAAGTACTTAAACAAGGAATTGTACTATCACTATGGAACAGAGCAAAAGAGGTTTGATCAGAAATCAGTGATTTGGAAAAAGAAAAGATTCTCATAGAACAAATGCTTATGAAAAATGGTTATCCATCAGGGAAATCTTAAATAGACAACACAAAAAGACACAAAGAAAAAAACAATTATTGGTATGGTAGTGTATCCATACATACCAGGAATCGCAGACAAACTAAAGAAAATCTACAGTCAATATAACATTAGAACTGCTTTCCAAAGCCATACCACACTTTGAGGAATGCTTACTTCTAGTAAGCCTAAACTGAAAATGCTGAAGAACAAAAACTGCATCTATGAAATACCATGTGAATGTGGAAGGAAATACATTGGTGAGACCTGTCACCCTGTTGAACAGCGATTGAAAGAGCACAAACTAATGGTTAAAAGAGAAAAAACAAATGTATCTACCATAGCAGATCATGTATGTACTAATGACCATATGCTTAAGTGGGAAAATACAAAGATATTGGATAAAGAGGAAAAAATGCATAAAAGAAAATTCAAGGAAGCTGATCATATGACAATGGTAAATAATCATATAAGTCAACCCAGTGTGGCAATACATAATATATGGAAGCCTTTAATTAAACTTGCTCTTAGAAAAGAATAAAAAAAAATTGCAGGACTCAGAAGGATTTGAACCAACTCTCATATATAAATATATCAAATTTCTACTATATGTTGTCTTTGACAGAATAGATCAGTTTGTAGAGTGTTTGCCTCAAATTTGATATTCAAGAATCTAAAGGTGCAAGTTCAACTTCTAAGTGAATATTGTCTCTGTGCATATAGACCGGCAACACCTGAAGAAGAGTGGAGAATACTACTACTCGAAATGTTGTGTAATTACTAACCTGTATTGTCTATTTGTGTGTTATTACTAACAAGTTGTTTGTATTTGGAAAGTTTAAATAAAGTTTAAAATTTTCTATACATTCAACATTCACTCATAAATGATGGAAATAGTCCAACATATTACATCTTCTAATTTTTCTTTCTGAATAATAAACAAATAATCATCAACATACCTAACAAATAATTTTAAATAAACAGATACTTGATTAATCTATCAACTGATTGCAACATATTTTCAATGTCTAAACAACCAAAAACACAATTATAATCTAAAACAAAACCATTTATTTTATTAAAAGCCTCAAAAGAAGAAGAAACACACAATTGACCTAATTTAATATGATATTTAAAAAATCTTATTAAAATTTTTGATATTTTATCAACAATTCCTTCTGTAAAATCAAAAATACATCTTAAAGGAAAACTATCTTTATGAGACTTCAAATTAAATAAAACCTTTGAAGCCACATAATCACTAGGATAACAACTTAAATAAGTAGCTCAATTAAAAACTTTTTATTTTCAATAAATTTTCATAATTTTTATCAATTTACATTTTTTTTTTTTTTTACCAGGATCAGAATCTATAATAGCATGCTTTCCATTATTTAATTCTGAAGAATCTTGATTTCTCAAAATCAATATTGTTTAACAATACAAACCGGCAATCTTTATCTTTTTTTAACAAGATAACATCATTGACTTTCAATCTTTTTTAAAAACACTAATTTGCTTAGGGGGGAAAACTAATTTTTATATTTTAAGTAATTGACTATTCAAAATAATCTGTAAAGACACTTTATTTTTCATCAGAAATATGACATATGAAAAAAAAAAATATTACTACTACATTCAATAGCAGAAATAAAATAAAAAACTAAATTTTTATTAGTAAAAGAAACAAAACCAGGACCTTTAACTAAAATAGCCAAATCAGATAAATTCAAAACATAATTGAACAAATTTAAAACAAAAGAAACATCAGGCCTTTTTTTTTTAAAAACACCCCAATTTATATTCTTTTTGTTTAACAAAACTTTTTTCTCCCAGACTTATCAATCAATCAATTGAATTTTTTAAAATATTTATTATTATAAATGATTTCACATTTCCTCCTAAACCACTTTAAAAAAGAATTCAAAATTGAATAATTAAAATTACTCCTAAAATCTAAACCTCTTATCTTCTAATCATTTTAAACCTATTAATTAAATTAGATAAACTACCCATAATCTGCATATAAATTGTTTTATAATAAATTTTTAAAGTTTAAATTAAAATCACAATTAGAAAAAAAAATATTTTTTTTTTAATCCAATCTAATATTACATGAATTAGGAAAAACATTACAAAGCTTACAAGACTTAAGATAATTTATCTGAACCTTTAAAGGCTCTATTTTATTAGACATATTAAGTAATTTTTTTATTTCTAAAATTTCTGCGCCAGAAAAATTGTCATAAAAAATCTGTCACATACTGAAAGTAAATTAATAATAATATAATAATAAAAATACAAACAATTAATAATAAATAATACAAATAAAAATTATTAAATAATATAAAAATACAATTACAAACAATAATTAATAAAACAAACAATAAAATTCACAAAACCATATAACACTATTCAAAATATTAAATAGTAAACCTAAATAGAAAATTCGAAACTGCCTAAGATATACTAGTAATAAATAAAATACAAAACCATAAAACAATAGAATACTAGATAAAAATCCAAATTTTACCAAAATCCTTACACAACCATGGTTTCATCTATTAAAGAAATAGACCTTCTCAAGTGAAAATCAAACTAAAGAAGCAACATATATATATACAAAACAAACAAACCTTCCCATAATTCATTTCAAAAACCAACTTCCCTTTATATCAAAAGATGTCTTCATAAGATTGATTGCCCCAGATTCAAGAAGTTTTATCATTAAAGTTCCCTTTACTCTTCTCTTTAATTCATGTAATTTTTTGGAATATTGTATCTTTGATAGAATGAATTAGAACTATTATAAAGATTGAAGAAAGAAAAGAATGTAGGTGAAAAATAACAAATATTTTATTTTACTTCTAATTCAATATTTGCATTATCCACCTTGCTTAAATAGAAATTTTATAAATGGCCATTTTATATATATTTTTGAAAATATCTATTAATTGGATTGAGAGCTTTCAAGAGCTGGAGCTGTTCCACAGAATTGAGATTCCCCACTTTAGATCTATATAAAAGCATTTTTGTGAAAAATTGAGTATTGACCTGACATCAGCAGTAAACTAAGTAATATTAGTATCTATTTTCAGTCCTAGCTTTTTTATTAATTAAATAATGTTTTGAATTAATGCTTGATACATTTTTTTTATCTTCAAATTATCTTCATGGTTTATATCTTTAAAACAACTCATAAGAATTGAATATCTCCAGTTTTACATGTCTGTAGCTATTTCAGAGAACACATGGTTAAAGTTGCTATTTCACTGTGTATGCCCCAAAATTGAATTTGATGAAATTGCTAATAAAAATAAAATCCAGATCATTTTTATATTTGTTAAAAAACTGTTGTTAGAAATAAAGTAATATATTAAATTTATGCAATCCCCCCCCCCCCCCCACTAATTTAAAGAAGATAAATGTAATGTATGAATTGAACTTTAAGTTATTCATGAATTTTCTGAACATTGACCTTACCATCTAATATATAATAATCTCACTGCGCATGACAACATCAGTTGCATATTAGGATTTTATAATAATAAAAATGTTATGTAATTACTTTACTTTAAAAACAAATTTATAACAGTTATAATATATACTGTATCTGTTGTATATTTATATAAATTCACCATTATTTTTTATAAACTGTTTATAAATTGACCCTTTATTTTGTTTATTATACAGGCTTTAAAAAATCAAATATAATGAAGACTTTTTTAAATTCAAAGTCTTTGACAGTTATACCAATGTTACCATTTAATGTGGGGCAACCGCCTCGACAGCACTAAGCATTTAATATTTGTGCATTCGTTATAGCCTCTCTTTCAATCGCTACACACACTTTTGATTTTACTTATTTATTTAAGCAATAGACACCATAAAACATTTTCTTATTGGTCCATCCTTTTAGGAAACCATTGCTTTTTATTCATCCTAACAATATTTTTTTTCAATGAAATTTTTTAGATCTTTTATTTTTATTCATAATGATATTGTGTTTTCAGTTATGTCATTCACATTACTTGATTTTAATGCTTTAATGCATACTGAGGGAATTTTATTTTTCACTATTTTGTTGTGTAAAACATTTAGAACACCGTTATTTTTCTCAAGTATTTCCAAGTTTAATTACACTCATAATTATATAACCAATACTTTTATTAGATTTCTCTGATTGCCATGTCCACTGTCTGTATTTATGCCTCTTTTTTTTGGAATGATTCCAGCTCTTAAACCAAACCAACTTTTTGTATTGTTTTTTTTTTTTTTTTTTGTGGCAGTTGGAAACAATGCTATCAGTAGGTACTTATATGTTCATGATCTCTATTATTATTTGCCTTATCTTTTTTTCATTTCTGATTTATTTTGTTTAATCTTTTTTATATTGAGATAAGCATTAAATTTTTCAAAGAGTACTGCCAATTACTCAAATGAGATTAGCTAATTCACTTTATACTAACTTTTTTTAGTATAAGCCAACAAACATCACATGATCACCATTTCTTATGCTAGGTATAGTGCTCTCAGATCCAAGCCACAAGCCATAAACTAGTCTGGGGATATTGGAAGAGTATGCACTAAATGGGGATTTTATGCACAAGCCTTCTGGTATCCATTGATTACTCTGGCTTGCACTGAGGGGCAATACTATATGGAGAGCTTTGCCTGTTTCTTTTATTATACAGAAATCTAGGTGTGATATGAGTCATATAGTTACGATTGATTTTCAAATCTATTAGAAAAAAATCTAAGATCTCTATACTATTATCTTCAGCAATTGTTAAATTCAATGATGGAATTCATATATTTGTTGAAAATGATATTAAATTTTGCAGAACACAAGTATTTAATCATATGAGTATATCTAAGCATATAAATACTCCATGTTTTGTTTTTTTTACTTTTGTATATGAAAGTTTAATAGTGGTCAATTGCTTTTGAGAATGAATTAATGCAACTTTTATTAGGTTGATATAGCAACATTCTTTTTTTTGGATAAAAGTAACTATTATTTGTTTTAATCTTTAATTTAATTGTGTTATATATTTCAGTCCAACTTAATATAAAGGATTCCATTTATATTTAGAGCTCCAATTGTTAAAATGTTAGATATGCCTAAAATCCATTTTTATATGATATAATAATTTTACCAGTTCCATCAAGATTTATACTTTGAAAATTTGAAAGTAAGCAAGCATGGGGGTCAATCATGTAGTATCTGTATATTTTCATAAGTGCTTTTATACTCATTTCACTAAATTGATTAAAGAATTTGGGGTTCACCATTCTAATCCATTGCACTTCTTCAAAATATTTAAGATTTTGTACTACAAAGCATAATCTTTCTAATAACATGTACTTATTAATTTTCTTGGTGATATTATAACAATGAGGATGTGTTGTCACCAAAGAGGATAAACTTTCTGGAGATCTTTACAAGTTGCTCTTATAAGCTTCATTTTGGATAACAGATTGTGTTTTTCTTGAATTAAATTTTATCACCACTCCTATAAAATTTTATTTTAATGGATGGTAATATTAGTCTCTGAACATATCAAAATATCCAAAAGAAGCTTATATCATGGAAGTCTCATAAGATATTTGTTTTAACATAATATTCCACATTTCTGATTTTTTGAATCAAATAAGAAATGAACACAACTATCATTTTAGATAATTATACTCATTATAATTACACATTCTTGTAATCTTCATAATGGTGCTCATATACAGTAGGATTAAAATCTGACTACTCCAGATGAGAATATATACATATTACATTAAAATGCTGGTTATTTCTTACAAAAAGAAAGCTGATGAAAGTGAAATATCCAAAGTATTGTATCACTTCACAGGAAACATAATTCCAGAGGTATTATAATACATATTAGAAAAAATTGATAATTAATCTGAGTTAAAAGAACTAGGAGAGTATTGAGTAAAATGATGATTTTATAATACTTTGCAATATTCTGTGAGATTATCATGTTTAATCCACATAACCATATTCTGAAAGCTAAAGTGGTATGCTATGGTTATTCTACTTTGAAGTAAAAATAAATTAGCATTAAATTGCATTTTTAGTGTTTTGGTAAAGTGTTAGTGTGTCTATCTTTGATATTTATCAGATATAGCAAATTTGCTTTATTATTCCTAGTGATAGTGAATATAATTTTTTAACTGCATGTGTCATAAAACTTATTATAACATGACTATAATTCATTATAATATGTGAAATAAAATAAAGTATTAGTGAAAGTTTGATCACTGTTTTAAGTTTAATAATATATCATATGTATGCATGTGAGCAATGAACACATTAGACAATATCAATAACAATCACCAATTTCAAGCTGTCATCATGGCAACCTTCTTTGAACACTAATGGTGGAAATTCACCTTTATATTTGGACTAATATGTTTATATTAGACAGTAAATATTTCAGCTTCCTACAAAGAATGAAATGACCAATTCAAAGATGTATAAATAAAGACCTCATTAAACAAATAAATATAAACCTGTTCTGAATGCAGACTAACAATTGGTCAATTATGTGCTATTTAGATAATAAACCTAATACTGCCTAAGGATATGTAGGTAAATAATGTAAATACAAGAAAGCAGTCAACAGTTAAAGAGTACTATTGTCAATAACAATCAGCAATCTCAATCTGTTGTCAAGGCAACCTCCTTTAAACAGTAAAGTCGGAAATCCACATTTATATATAGTATAATATAAAGGTGGATTTCCATGTTTATTGTTTAAAAAAGGTTGCCTTGACAAAAGATTGAGATTGTTTATTGTTATTGATATTGATGGTGTTTAATTGTTGACTGCTTTCATATATATGTATTGTAAGGTTTATAAATGAGTAATCAGTCTGCTTTGGCAATATATGATGGTGATAATGCCTGGAGATGGGGGATCGTATACATATATTGCAAAATTTATAAGTTATCAGCCTGCCTTGGCAGTATATGATGATGATAATGCTTGGAGATAGAAAGTGTATAGCATGAAAAGTAGACAAAGAGATTACAAATCCAGTATAGTATAGTATAGCAAAGGATAACTTTTATTACATTCAGAGTACATTTAAATAGAATTTTATTTTAATACATTAACAATATCTGAGTTCAAATTTAATTATTAAAATTATATAAATATACATAAAATATATATCATTATAAGTTAAATAAACATTTTACAATAGCATATAATTTTTTTTATATATTATCTAAGTGTATTTTCTCATAATACGTTTGTGTCCCATACATGCTATAATGAATACAGTTGGATACCTAGGTTAAATTAAATACATTACAACAAGTATATCAATCCTCCCTAGACTCATCTTCCATAATAGAGCATTATCACAAGGTTATAATCTACATGTATTAGGAAAAATAAATCAACTTCTTATATTTCTAAGCAAAAGATCTCATTATCTTAATTGATAAAAAATATGTCATATTTTAAGAAATTAAACAAATATATTTAATCACAAAAATAAGGACAGAAGATTAGATTTAATAAATAATAATAATATGATACACTCTCAAAATTATTTTTTCTTATAATTAAATTTAAAAAATATAATATACAATTAACTGTAACATGATTTACAACAAGTTGGCCATACATTCTCAAAAACCTAAAGATAATATTAAAGTGTAAGAGAACTAACATATAAGCATCACATGATCACATCTCCAATACTAGCACATAATTGTTTATAAACAAAGCAAAGCAAAACTCCATATAGTAGTGCCACCTGTGCTAAACAGAGTAATCAATGGATGCCAGAAGGCTTGTGCATAAAATCCCTATCCAATGCCTACTCATCCAATATCCCCAGACTAGTTTCTGGCTTGTGGCCTTCATCAGTGAGGAGCTTTGTATCTGAGAGCACTGCATCTAGATCTTAGGATCTAATGCAACCCTCTAGCAACCACCTTTTATCTCTACTTAACTACAAAACTATGAGCATGAAATTGAAAACACAAAAAATATTTTCAATCTAAGCTGACGAAGGCCACAAGCCAGAAACTAGTCTGGGGATATTGGATGAGTAGGCATTGGATAGGGATTTTATGCACAAGTCTTGTGGCATCCATTGATTACTCTGTTTAGCACAGTTGGCACTACTATATGGAGTTTTGTTTTGCTTTGTTTAAGAACTAATATATGTTTGTGTGTGAAGAGAAAATAAATACTATATTAAAATAGCATGTATGTGTGATGAATAAATCTAAGTGAAATCAGATTGCCTTGCATAAGCATTATATGTGCTTAAATTTAGTTGACTACAACATATTTATTTTCATTAATATAAGAAATCAACAGACATGTTTGAGGTTTTTATAGGTTTAACCAGTCTTGTCTATAAAATATGATAAACATTTCTGTATATATAAATAAATAAATATACAAATAAATAAGTAAACCTCAAGACATTTGCAATTAGTGGGGGCATATCTGGTTCAAGCCCTTTTTATGGCTTGAAATTCCAAAAACTATATTTAACAATTACTACCTAACTTCAATTATAATTGCCCTACTAACTATAGGATTTCCTGCTCATGGGAGGGGGGATTCATTTGAAAAACCATGTATTCATAATATGGAATACTTTATTTCTTGCATAATTAACCTGTTCATTCAGTGTAAAGCCAATAAACATCACATGACCAGTGTAATGAATGTTTCTTTTAAAAGTAAATAGAGAGATTTGAATTATGATTTTTCAGTCTATATTCATTCTTCAAGTCATTTCAAACAACTGACACACCTGTCCACATACATGCAAATAAATAGATGATTGTCAATATACATATTTCATGCAGAATTATAAGTTAAAATTCCTCTAGTTATTCTTACATAGTAAATATCTAATAAAACAGGCAAAACTCTCCATACAGTAATGCCATCCAGTGCAAGCCAGAGTAATCAATGGATGCCAGAAAGCTTGTGCATAAAATCCCCATTTAATGCTTACTCATCCAATATCCCCAAGACTAGTTTCTGACTTTTGGCTTTCATCAGTGAGGAATCTTAGATCTGAGAGCACTGCACCTAGAAATGATGACCATGTGATAAATATCTAATAAATAAAATAAAATTCTACATACTGAAAGAATATGCTATCTTAAAATTATATATATATTATGTCTAAAATAATTAGTATGAAACAATAATAACAATGATGTCCAAAATATATTTCAATTAAAAGACAATCAAACTTCTCAGGTGGTACTTTCTCCCAAACATATGATATAGACCCCCATACAGTTTAACATCAGTTTAAATGAATATACTAACTGTCATAACATATTAATAACAATATGTTTTAGAATGTTGTGTATGCAGCAAGAATAATTCATACATGTTGGTCTGACCTTATGTCTTTGATGACTTCATTTCAACTTTGAAAGCTAAAAAAATCTTATTCTTTTAACAAAGAATATTAAGCACACAAATAAACATATATATATACAAAAGAAAAGTCCTTTTCTTTCTTTTTTTTATGATTGATCACTGGCAATGATGATGATCTCCTGAAATATACCATGTATGCAGAGTACATTAACATGTAGATAAAGTAGACAACTGGTGCAGCATGAGATTCCCTTAAAAGTTGTTAGAGTTCATCTTCCATGGCTTAAAAAAATGTTACTAAGATAAACATTCAATTTAGACATGGCAAAGAACTTAAATATTGTCAGTAACTAGAATCATTAATGTTGTTTAGATCTCTATAAACTAAATTTTTAAAATCAAAAACTGAAAGAAATGAATGTTAAAATTTTTTTTTCTTTTAGTTTACTTTTATTTAAGAATCTTTATTAATTGATTAAGATCCTGTTTAGCTATCATGGTATTACATTGTTACTGACATCTACAAAGAATGATGATTCTTAGATAACAATTGCCCAGGAGACACTAGTGAAGCAATTGATTTGGTTCCATCTCAAGATATTGTCTATCATTTTGCTTTACTGACGATGATTCCAAAAGACTTTAAATTAAATTAATAACCTTCTGTTTGAATCAACATTTCCGGATGACAAAGTAAAGTAATTAAGGACATTTTGAATGAAATTTTAAAAGAATCTCTGAGAACATTTTTTTTCTATTTTTTTTTATGTTGTTCAAAACTTTTTGTTAGACCTTTTAGACCATTTATTTATGTAATATAAATAAATAACTTTTAAATAATAATCATTTAAATGTTTAAAAATATGCAAACTTTTTAAATAAATAAATAATATTATTCTACATTTAGATAAAATTTAATGCATTTAATATGATATATTTTTTCCCTCTCTCTTTTTCTCTTTTATTTATAAAATTCTATTAAATTTTTTCTTTTTGAAGAAAGTAGAATGTTAGCTAAAAATAAAACAAAACTTCAAGAATAATAAAATAAACTTGCCCACACTATTAACTTGATAACGTAAAAGCTGGGAGTGGAGTAAATTGATGCTTGAAAATAAAAATGAAACAATTTGCTCTATATAAATACTCTTCATGTAATAAAGATATATATGAGAGATGATGACCTGGCCTAACTGATGATTGCTGGTTCAGCACGAAATGCATCTTGGGAGTTATTTTTGTCTTTTATTGTATCTTTATATGAAATAAAGAATGGAGAAATAT
This sequence comes from Epiperipatus broadwayi, assembly GCA_028023455.1. Taxonomy (NCBI): domain Eukaryota; kingdom Metazoa; phylum Onychophora; class Udeonychophora; order Euonychophora; family Peripatidae; genus Epiperipatus; species Epiperipatus broadwayi. The sequence goes on from JAQFVV010000475.1 coordinate 30,872, forward strand.
GGAAATATCTATATAAAAAAATTAACCGGTTATTACTATTATTTTACAAAATGTAAGTTTTATCCTATTTATTTGGTACTTTTGTATAATTCTTGCACCAGAGGTTTTCCAGGCATTTTTGATTTAATTATCGATTTTCAGGGACCTCAACTAAATCTAGCAAACAATATAGATGACTACAAGCTATTACATTTAATATTTCCTTTTATTTATTTTTTAGTATGATTATAAAAAGAGAAGAAATTACACAATTGATTGTAATTAAAATAAATGTGGATCCACATACTTATATCTGTGATTTACTTTGAAATGTTCAAATCCAGTAGTGTAATTCCTCAGATTTATAGTCTTTCCAACAATCTGACTAACTTATAGATCTCTTGGTGACATTTTTTTTGATAAAGTCCATAAGAATAGGCACTGTTCTATGTGCAACAGATGCAATAAAGTACCTGCTGATCTCTCTGCATGAAGAGCCATCGAAGTATCTTCCCTGATGTTTCTTTCCCCACTGAAAACACATTCAGTCAATCTAAAACAATCACAACAATCTTCAATAACATGTAATGTTTGTACATTGTAATATACATAAAAGAATGAATTAAATTTTGTGAATGAAATTTATGGAAGAATTATTAATCTTTTTTACAGTTAGCTGGAAATTTATAATCGATTTCTCAATGTTTTTTAAAGTTAACCTCAAGATACATAAAAAATAATTCATGAAATAATGGAATTTATGAAATTTAATAACATTTTTTAAACTTTACAGGAATTTATAATCAATTTCTTAATATTTTTTTAAAGTTAACAAAAACACATGTTCGCTAAAATGAATTTGAAAAAAAAAATGTAAACAAATATTTCGCTGTCCCTTGAAATGGATAATTAAAAAGAAAACATCTGGAAAGCTGCCAGTGCAGGGATTATACATAAGTACCATTTATTTATGTAATTGAATGTTTTTATAGATACACTTTCTTCATTTACACAAATTTATTGTAAATCTGTTTAAGCTAATGGCCATTTATATTGAAATCAAAAAAATGTATATTATATCTTAGCAATCTCAGACTTTTATTGATATGTTGTTGAAATAAAAATTTTCACAATGGGACAAATTAGTTTTTGCCAATAGATTAAAACTTTAGCTTATAAAGCATTCAAAATAGGTTATTTTTAAGATAAGAATTTATGAATAATATTTGTTAGTCTTTGCTAAACAATTTTTTTTAGGAATGCAAAGAGCCAACCTATATTTATAATATATTGTAACGAGCACAGACAATGTTACATTATTTTTTATTATTATTAAACATTAAAATAAAAAGTTTGCATTTAACATTTTTTTTTTAAGACAGAAAAATTGAAAATAAATTCTACCTTAAACTCGTATATATATATAAATCGCACAGATGAGAAAAATTATTAAAATAAAACTTTATTAAAGAAAAAGTATTTTAAAACTAAATTTTAAAAAGATTTGGAGATAAAATTATATCTTTAAATTTATCTTTAAATATATCTTTGGATTTGGAAAACAGGTTAATTAATGTTATGGAAATGATTATTTTAATTAGTCCAAGTGAATAAGCCCTTGGGCATTTAAATGTATAAACAACGGTCAGATAGGAAAACAATAGAAACTTTTAGCAAATAAAAAGAAATCCCTATGGAATCGGACCTCAGCGAAAAGACCACCATCATCAATGATGTAATGTTGAGTCAATCCTTAAGATTATTATAAAAGGAAAGGTTTGAAAATAAAAGAGTTAATTAGTTATTACGATGTGACTATATGTGTTAGTGTGGAGTTGAAGGAGAAGGGATTGAAAAGACGCACTCTTCAATCCCTTCAGTTTTGTTAAAAAAAAAAAGAGAAATGACATCGTTTTTTTTCTACATTAAGGACCAACTAAACTAAAAGACCTCCAGATAAATAAATAAAAAACAACGGCTAACTCAACCAATCTTTTTAGGATGGCATGGGAATTCATGTTCAAATGGCAAGCAACAGATAAAGATGAACTGTTTTAAACCGTAAGAACTTTATAATTAATGAACATTAAATTAAAAACTTTCCGTATTTAAAATAATTAAGAAATAGAATCCTATCTGACCAACGTTATTTATTAATTAGTTATAATTTTATTTAATGTATTTCTTTTGTAAAATCATTTCCATTTATTTATTTATTTGTTCTTTAAGTTTTATTATGATTTCTGTTTTTCATTAAACTAGTTATATAAATATTAAACTTAAGTCGGGCGTGAATGGCTATATAGATTTGTAAAGTTATATTAGGGGAGGGTAATCTTAGGTTATTCATTTCGTAGTTGAATTAGGTCAATGGATTGGATATATTGGTGTAATTAGTAGATGTAGTACGAGATTCGCTATGGGCAGAATCGCTATTATACGCCGCACACTTCCGTTTTGCCTATGGAAGGGATTATAAGATGTAGAACGCTGTTCCTTTCGATGGAGTTTTTTTTTATTGCTCTTCTTGTCTGATAGATGTAATATTCCTATCTGACGAGAAGCAGTTTCTTCTCTTAACCTAATTGTGCTGCCGTATTCGTATTACATTGAACACATCGATATATCAGATGGATTGAAGTTTGGTTTGACTGTGAACCTTTGGCCTAAGGTTAAACAAGGATTGAATATTTTCTTTTCAAATGCAAATCTATGTAGTCTATTCATACTCGACACTCTAAATAAAGATGCATTAAATTTAAGTTGGGTATAGACGCTTGCATGGGTTCGTGACCGGTTGATTATGTTTTTGGTTTTCATATTCGATCAAAATATATATAGACATTCGGTAAATACTGATACCTTACGGTGAGTATCTAAAATGTATTTATTCGGATGTCTTTTAAGTTATTGGTGTTAATGCAAGCATCTTATGGTGAATGCTATTGGGTTACTTATAAATTTCCCTCTGCAATTGACGGTATCAATGATTTTGTATTTTGATCGTTTATGTTTATTTTGAAATGTTTTTGACCGTGGAATCTATGTAACCGATCTATACTCAACATTTTTAAACAAATCTGTGCGAACTAATAATAGTATAAAATTTAAAATGTAAATTAAAAATCTAAAATAAAAGTAAAAATAATGTTAAATGTTAAAATAAACATATTAAAATAATAATGTTAAATCTTATATATATATGTGCGTAAATAAATTTTTGTATGTTAATTACTGGCAGTGGCTTATTTTATTTATTTTTTAATATTGAAATATAATTAGATAAGATATTATATTATTAAATCTCTGCTACTCCCTGAGCTAGTGACTTGGGCTAACGACCGGATATCAAAATTTAAAAAAAAAAAAAAAATTTTTTTTTTTTTGACTTACGTATCTGCCTACTTTATAAATTTTTCTAGGTTCAAATGCCTAGATGGCACCCTGTAGTGCAGATCACATTAAGTGCTATTCTCTGGATCATTACAACTGGCACCCAACATGGGGCCGATCTATTAATAAAAACCACGATACCCTGAGTAAATTTTTTTTTCAAAATGAAATATTTTTATCTGTTACATAAAGTCGTATACTTTAAATCTTATAAAAGCACTGCCAGAAGAAATTGCACATATATATTAAACTCGAGAAAGTATAAATAATTTTAAAACTAATTTTTGTTAAAAAAAAAAGTCAAAAGGTTGCAATAAATGTTTTTTTTTGTTTGTTGATATATATTATGCTTTAACGTATATAGGCGCGCACAGCCATCTAAGTTTATGATCGAAATGTGATACCTTACGATGAGTACCATTGGGAATTTACTTCAGTGTAATCCTATTTAAGCATTTTAATCAGTCATAAATAAGTTGGTGATATTTATAATTGTGCTGCAAATATACACATATAAATCCATTATCTTTCAAAACGTATTTAGTTAAATGCAACCTTCTTAAATAAATAATTTAAATAACTTGCTTGTCATGCCATGTGTAAAAATAAAATGTATATAAAAAAAAAATAGAACTCTTGTGGGGAGGAGGTGTAGACGTGGATGGTCCTTAGGAAAACGATAGTCAACATTTTTTTTTTGGATATAGTCTTTTTGTAAAGTTACTAACCGGATGTTTTTGTAAATTTTGTTAATCGTGTACCGTAATTACTAACCCTAAGTAAAATATTTTTTTTTTTTGTTCATTTTTTTTTTAAGCAAGTTTACTGATATGTAACGAGCACAGACGACGTTACATTATTTTTTTTTATTATTAAACATTAAAATAAAAAGTTCGCATTAAAAATTTTTTTTTTAAGACAGAAAAATTGAAAATAAATTCTACCTTAAACTCGTATATATATAAATCGCACAGAGGAGAAAAATTATTAAAATAAAACTTTATTAAAGAAAAAGTATTTTAAAACTAAATTTTAAAAAGATTTGGAGATAAAATTATATCTTTAAATTTATCTTTAAATATATCTTTGGATTTGGAAAACAGGTTAATTAATGTTATGGAAATGATTATTTTAATTAGTCCAAGTGAATAAGCCCTTGGGCATTTAAATGTATAAACAACGGTCAGATAGGAAAACAATAGAAACTTTTAGCAAATAAAAAGAAATCCCTATGGAATCGGACCTCAGCGAAAAGACCACCATCATCGATGACGTAATGTTGAGTCAATCCTTAAGATTATTATAAAAGGAAAGGTTTGAAAATAAAAGAGTTAATTAGTTATTACAATGTGACTATATGTGTTAGTGTGGAGTTTTAGGAGAAGGGATTGAAAAGATGCACTCTTCAATCCCTTCAGTTTTGTTAAAAAAAATAAAAAAGAAATGACATCGTTTTTTTTTCTACATTAAGGACCAACTAAACTAAAAGACCTCCGGATAAATAAATAAAAAACAATGGCTAACTCAACCAATCTTTTTAGGACGGCATGGGAATTCATGTTCAAATGGCAAGCAACAGATAAAGATGAACTGTTTTAAACCGTAAGAACTTTATAATTAATGAACATTAAATTAAAAACTTTCCATATTTAAAATAATTAAGAAATAGAATCCTATCTGACCAACGTTATTTATTAATTAGTTATAATTTTATTTAATGTATTTCTTTTGTAAAATCATTTCCATTTATTTATTTATTTGTTCTTTAAGTTTTATTATGATTTCTGTTTTTCATTAAACTAGTTATATAAATATTAAACTTAAGTCGGGCGTGAATGGCTATATAGATTTGTAAAGTTATATTAGGGGAGGGTAATCTTAGGTTATTCATTTCGTAGTTGAATTAGGTCAATGGATTGGATATATTGGTGTAATTAGTAGATGTAGTATGAGATTCGCTATGGGCAGAATCGCTATTATATGCCGCACACTTCCGTTTTGCCTATGGAAGGGATTATAAGACGTAGAACGCTGTTCCTTTCGATGGAGTTTTTTTTTATTGCTCTTCTTGTCTGATAGATGTAATATTCCTATCTGACGAGAAGCAGTTTCTTCTCTTAACCTAATTGTGCTGCCATATTCGTATTACATTGAACACATCGATATATCAGATGGATTGAAGTTTGGTTTGACTGCGAACCTTTGGCCTAAGGTTAAACAAGGATTGAATATTTTCTTTTCAAATGCAAATCTATGTAGTCTATTCATACTCGACACTCTAAATAAAGATGCATTAAATTTAAGTTGGGTATAGATGCTTGCATGGGTTCATGACCGGTTGATTATGTTTTTGGTTTTCATATTCGATCAAAATATATATAGACATTCGGTAAATACTGATACCTTACGGTGAGTATCTAAAATGTATTTATTCGGATGTCTTTTAAGTTATTGGTGTTAATGCAAGCATCTTATGGTGAATGCTATTGGGTTACTTATAAATTTCCTTCTGCAATTGACGGTATCAATGATTTTGTATTTTGATCGTTCATGTTTATTTTGAAATGTTTTTGACCGTGGAATCTATGTAACCGATCTATACTCAACATTTTTAAACAAATCTGTGTGAACTAATAATAGTATAAAATTTAAAATGTAAATTAAAAACCTAAAATAAAAGTAAAAATAATGTTAAATGTTAAAATAAAGATATTAAAATAATAATGTTAAATCTTATATATATATATATATATGCGTAAATAAATTTTTGTATGTTAATTACTGGCAGTGGCTTATTTTATTTATTTTTTAATATTGAAATATAATTAGATAAGATATTATATTATTAAATCTCTGCAACTCCCTGAGCTAGTGACTTGGGCTAACGACCGGAATCAAAATTTAAAAAAAAAAAAAATTTTTTTTTTTGACTTACGTATCTGCCTACTTTATAAATTTTTCTAGGTTCAAATGCCTAGATGGCGCCCTGTAGTGCAGATGACGGTAAGCTGTCTATTCTCTGGATCGTTACAATATATAATAAAATTGTTCAACTAGTTTTTTTTGGATGTCAAAAAATGTGAAAAAGAGTATATTTTTTATTCAGGGATAATATTTTTTTATTATCTGAAAAAACTTGTTGATAATCTTTTTTATGAAGTTTTTGGTGCAATCAGTGAATATTTTGGGTGATGAACATCTAAAGATAATTTGAATAATTTTATTCATTAAAATGTCTATAACTGCATAGAATGAAGACAGGAAATTTAAGTTAAAGTATATGGTAATATGATCATTAATCAATGCAAAAATGCTTTCAAAGTTCAAAAATCAATACTTTGCAGATGATCACGCATAATCAAAATCTAAACATAATCTTTTGTAAGGTCATGCTGCAAATTAGCAAAAACTGATGTGAATTTTCAGATATTTTTTTTCCAATTGAAAGCCAATTTAAGTCTATCACTTTTCCAAATGAAGTCTGGGGAAAGTATTTTCTTTCTTTAATAAATAATGAAAGAAGTTAAATATTTAATTAGATTCAGATTTCCTTCACTGCAATTCGTAATTTATTGTTGGCTAATTTATATAGTGAGATTTTGTATGTATAAGTGGATTAAGTGTTTGATTAAAATGCATACAGTATAACTGAATAATAGCCCAAGGAACGTAATTGATTATCTTTGTTTTGTGATGTGTAATTCAGTGGCAGAGAGATGGTTTAAGAGCTGAAGAGCTCAATTTGCCATCTGCAATGCTTTAACATCATTAATTTGTAAAACAACAATTGGATTATTTATTTTGTAATCATTGTTAGAGATGATTTGTCATTGGAATTAACAAAATAATTAAAGATTTATTATTTGAGAGTTTATAAGAAGTTTGAACACCGAAATTACAGATGTTGGGTCGCAATTCATAAAGTTACATTAACCTTAGGAGTCTCACACTTACCATTGCGACAATACATGCAAACATTTTATCATTATTTTTGCAAATTAAAGTACTTTATATCGTAGTTATAAACTTATAATACTTTATATCGTATGTTAATATTTTGACCTACATCTTTGTGAATGTTATGATGTTATATGCGCAACGTATTTTTTGTTTATTGGTTTTTATTTTCTACTTTTAAAGAATTTTCTTATTGAAATAAATTGAATTATTATATTTACTTGTTAATTTTAGATCGTAATTTTTGGAAGTTGTTATTATAAATCTAAAGTATAAATTGTGAGGTTATCTATCCCCAAAGTGATACTCGTTTCTCACCGGAGAGACATTCAAAAGGGAATGAAAGCCCTTATAAAGACTTGACACGAAATAAAATTTTAAAATAGTTTTTTTATTACCCCCCCCCCCCCCCAACAGTCCTTCGTATCAAAAGAACTTTTATCGTCATTCATTCTGTGATAAAAAAGTTTAAAAGGAATGCATTAATGATATTTGAAAGTTCAAAATATTAAATGTTACTATAGAAACCGTTTGTTATGATAATAAATAATTTATTCATCTAAGTGTTTCAAACATATATATGTTTAATACATAAGACGTTGCTTGCTAAAGAAAGGTAAAATTAAATTTCAAATATATATATGTAAGAAAAAATTAAATTAGTTTCAACTTTCTAAGTTGATGAAGTTAGACAGTAAATGCTAAAATCTAAATTTGTCAGAAAAAAAGGCAGTAAGAATAAAATACATCAATAGTAGTACTAATTAATTTAGGAATTTTTTATTTCCTGAAAAAATAACGCCCCCAAATTGCTACCTACAAATAAATTTCATTAAATAATATTGTACAACTATATGAAGTAAATATATACAATACATACAATTGTATACCTCTAAAACATTTTTGTATTGTCATACTTTACAAATCCACAAATTGATTATCATACAAAATCTAATATCTACTTTCACAATGTTGCTTTAATATTCTGGCTGATATATTCCAATGTTCATCTGTAAAACTTAATTATGTATATAAAATGATAAAAACAAACAATATAAAACTAAAAATTACAAGATATTCTCCGTAACCAGACAAACAAAATGTACAAATTTAAAAATATATATGACAATTGATTGTGAACACTAAATATATTCCAAAAGGTTTACAGTAAAGTGATGATAGTATATAATCAATTTAAATGATTGATTTAAAAAAATCTAGCATTCTCTAGTGACAGAAAAGAGTCTTTAAAAAACATACTTCTTCTAATGTAATTTTCACACTGCCTAGAAGTCTTCTTCAGATATTTCAATAAATTATTATTTCAATTTGCAAAGTAATAATTTTGTTCAGAAATTTAAAGAAAACAACTAAGCAATTAAAACCATGGGATACATTAAGAATTAAAAACTGCCTAACATTATATTAATAATTATAAATAAAATAGACATTCATATAACATTATGATACTAGCGAAAAACAAAATTTTACTAAAATTCTTCCACAATCATAGTTTCATCTATTGACAAATAGACCTTGTCAAGTGAAATTCAACTAAACATATCATATATATATATATATATACAAAACAAAATAGATTTTTCCATCATTTATTTCAAAAACCAATTTCCTTTAACATCAAAAGATATCTTCATAAGATTGATGGTAAAAAACTTTATCATCAATGTTTCTTTTACTCTTCTTTTTAATTCATTTTTTCCCCATAAACAATAACTTCTACATTGTCAAATAATATTTTATGACATGTATTAAATTCATTATTAAATAGTTCAAAACAGTCAATTGGTAGCAAACCTATTCTTGGGGTGGTTTATAAGATTCCTTGCAGTTGTCATAAAATTTATATAAGTCAAAGTAAATTAATTCTTAATAAAAGAGTTAAAGTTCATAGGAGTAGAGTTAAAAATAGATATCATAACTCAGCTTTGTATATTCATGAACTCAATACAGGTCATAAAATATTATTTGACAGCATAGAAGTTATCTTTTATGAAAAAAATGAATTGGAAAGAAGAGTAAAAGAAACTTTGAAAATAAAAGTTTTTTTAATCTGAGGCCATCAATCTCATGATATTCTTTGCTGTTAAAGAAAGTTTGTTTTTGAAATGAATGATGGTAAACCTATGCTATGTTTAGTTAAATTTCATTTGACAAGATCTATTTGTTAATAGTTAACCATAGTTGTGGAAGAATTTTAGTAAAAATTTTATTTTGGCTAGTATTGTAATGTTATATGAATTTCTATTTTTGAGTTTAGTTTTTTTTTTGAAGATTTGATATAATCAATGCAAAAGGAGTGAAAGAGACACTTAATATATTGAAACAAAAAAAAGAATATGATGTAATTTTGATTATTTGCAATTTTATATATTTATAGTTTAAGCAGTACATGGTATTTGAATACCATGCCACACACTGGGCAGCCATTTTTAACATTCTACCCACAATCTTATTTAAAGAATTTAGTGTGTATAAGCTATTACCCTAAGCTTCGAGCACATATATTTATGAGCAAAGGCTGAAACCCCTCTCAAGCACCAATCTTATCCATTAATAAGAATTATACGTCTCGAAAGCGCAAACAAAAGTTCCAATGGACACTCTGGGTATTTTATCCGAACTAGCTCAATCTCGAGGGTCTGGGAAACCAACGTTTATCGGGAGAACAAAGCTATGGATGATCTCACTAAGAGACGCCTTATATCTCTAAATATAATTTCTATCTAAATCCAATCCTATTACAATAGCCCATCAGTCAACAGAAACCCAGAATGTAAATAATATATATGTGGTAATTAATTCTAAGATTTATTAGCATGCGCACACATATATTAATATCTTAAACATATAATTCATTTATTCTGTTACATATACATATATAATTTATACACATATTAATGAAAGCGTGTGATTACACGTCAGAGTTGCATTTTCTTAAACATTTTTAATAAATTATTAATTTACTTTATTTAAATTGAAATAACACATGTTTCTTTAGCCATTATTAAATGTTCATTTAAGGCAGATTAAGAAAAGATCAAAGTTACCTCTTAAGAGTGAATGTTCACATGGCTGAGGCTAATAATCTGTAAGCTTACAGCATAGAGAAGATGTTGATTTTAACGAAAGTCGCTGGTCCGAACGATGGTGATAAGCTCTGAAATATTCTGTCCAAAATAATCCCTATTAGAATTTAAGTAGATGAGTTTGGCTTGATTGTGAGAGAATCTGGTTGTTAGAGTTCCATGGCCATTATGCTTGGTTGACTAAATGGCAAATATAAACGGCAAATATAATTCACAAATAAAGTTCAGACAGGTTCTACAATAGCTGTCCATTGAGCAGTCTGACGAACCTAGATGATTATTTTACCCCCGCATGTATATGGAGTACATTGTGAATAAAATTCTTAATTAATATTTAGGTTGATCAGTTTATACATCTTTCTCTTCTTCTTTCTATTACTTCACTGCCTTTTCTCTAATTTTTAAAATCACCACTAAAATCACCGAGAACAAAAATAGTTCTATTCATTAGTGCTCTTTAACCTCACTTTTCTTTTCTATTATTATGCTGATGATCTGATATCAAGAATGCTTTTGCTTTCATTGTTCTAAAAATATGCTTGACCAGTTCTAAGAATTCCGATGGACAGTCATTAACTGGAACTGCCCATGGCACAACTTTCCATTCTATTGATTATTTCCCAGCCTTATAAGTTTAATGGGTTTTGCTTAAGAAACATGTGTTATCAATGGCATTTAAAATCTATCTTATGATATTCATAACGAAATATCTATTTAAAACACAAATGAATAAAAAAAAAAACCGCAACTCTACATATAATTGCTTCTCTACATTCTCACATATAAATATATTAGTAATTTTCACCCATTATATTAACACATACAGCAAATATATATACATTCATACCTTTAATTGATTAATGTACTCATTCATACTCTTGTGTAACCGGGTTCAAATGACTATTGTAAAATTTTACCGCTTCGACCTATTTACTTCACAGCAACACTGGCAATTAAACCCGTATTCGAACACAGCTACTGTTACAATAGAGAGAAAATAGTAAGAAAGTATATTTGAACAAAACTTAAAATAAAAAGAATTATAGAATTTTTTTTTGAGAAAAATAAGATTGCATCTTAACACATTTTTTTTATGATTGTCTCTATAAAACAATCACTTTTTATCAAAATTGTATCTTTGTATAATTCTGTATGTGCAAAAGTTCTTCTCAAGATGTAATTTTCTTCCATTATATATAGAACTTTTATATTCAGTATTTCAATAGTATTGGATAATTAACCATGGAAAACAATATTAAATTCAATGGTTATTCTCAGCTGAGTGGAGTTAAAAATAATGTATATTAGTTTTATGATTTTTGTTAGTCAATTTTTTAAATATACTGAACAATTTTGGACGGTTATCTGTGTTAGTTATAGATTATGTGAAAAAAAAATCCCAAGACTTTCAGAACCTGAAATAATTTGAAAGTTTACATAACTGAATAATATATATGTATGTAATATTCAAATTTATATATATATTAAAAACAGTAATATTTATATAATTTAACTTATTTTATTAAAAGTACTTTCGACTATATTCCTTTTAGTCTTTGTCAACTATATAATGTTGAATAAAATTGATAAAAAATCAAGTCAGATGTCATATGACCTAATTTTAATAAAGCTCGTATTTACAAACGTTATATATAGAATTCTCAAAAACAAACTCTTAACAAGCTTTAAGAATACCCTCAACCCCAGACCTAATTGACGACGCTAGATGCAGAAACCGCGGTCTGGGGTTGAGGGTATTCTTAAAGCTTGTTAAGAGTTTGTTTTTGCGAACTCTATATATAACGTTTATAATGTTGAATAATCAAAACGAGATATCATTTCTTAACTCCCATAATTCAATTCAGTTGTCCCACAGTTCTGTTATTTTAATATTTGATGATTGACGATTCATTAACATTTGATGATTCTTGAAATGAATATAGCCTCTTTTATTTTACGTTTATTGTGGCAACGTTCAATTTGTAGAATTTTTATGTTTTTATAATCAAATTTAAATCCGTATTTACAAGTTTTATTGTGATCAAATATAACAGATGATGAAGATTTATTTTCATCTTTTTCTGATTGTTTATCTTTTTGAACTCTTATATAAAAGCATATGTTATTTTATTCTTATTTTCTAATGTACATTTAGATTCACTGATAGTTGACAAAGACTAAAAGGAATATGGTCAAAAATACTTCTAAAAAAATACGTTAAATTATATCAATATTATTGTATTTAATATATATATAAATTTGAATATTACAAAGAATACAGACCTCAAACTTAACACACACACACACACACATATATAAATAGACACTCATTATGTAAAAAAAAAAGTGTACTCATTTGTGTCAAATGTTTTAAATTTTAAAATATAAGGTGTACTTAATGCAAACAGTGAAGTTTCAGGAATCATAATCATAAAATGGTTTTTATCTATAATATTTAATAGTTTCATAGTATCATGGTTTTCCATAACACATTGTTTTATTTTCCATTCCTATACAAATGTTGCATTAAGATTATAATACATTTTATAGTAATGATTTTTTTTATTCTATAAGCATTTATAAGTAATAATTGAGTCATTAATCAACATGAAATGGCAGCATATGTAGATTTTCAATGACCAATGTTATGTGTAATTAGTCAATTTTTGGTAGTGAAATCAATGCAATTACATGATTATATTCATACATTATGCTATTTAAAACAATAGCTTTAAATTAATTTCAGATATTGAATCTAAAATAATTTTATTGTATTGCTAACTTTGCTTAAAATATAAATGCAGTTAATTTTGATTTTATAGAAGTTATAAGATAAAAAAAAAGCTTTATGTAGTTCTTTGATGGCAAAAAATGTATATTATTGATAAGAGAAAGAATGCATATCAATTATAGCATGTTTAAAGAATAATTTCTTTCACACTATTGCATATAACAATTTATGCAGTAAAAAAAAATTTAAGAAAAGACATTAATCACGTGATTAACCTGAAAGCCTCTAATTTCCATTTATAAATCAATAATTGGTAGCTATCCATACTAGTTATAGGATAACTATTTGAAAAGTTTTACAAATTCTAAATTTTAATCTCACATTTAAGAGATGCATATAAAAATAGTTTACCATAAAGTCCTTGAATTTCTAGAAAATGAATTGCATAGAGAAATATATATTGGTAGTAGCAAGAAATGATTGAAAGTAAAATGCTAAAGTCCTAACAAACAGACATCATTGACATCATCAAAAAAAAGAGACTAAAATGGAGATAGGTTGGACATATTGCTAGAACAATAATAATAAAAGGGCAATTAATATCATAAACTAGATTCCTAGAAATGGTACAAACCTAGTAAGAGAACATATTATATGAATGGATAAAATATGAAAGTTTATGAGTGTAATTTGCAGAAGAGAGATTATAAATCAGAGAAACTAGATTAAATTTGAAGAGACTTTCCATCTGCAGTGGAATGATAATATTTAAAGTGATGATAATATATAGAAACAAAACAAGTATAAGATTTTTTGTTTTTATTTAGCACTGATGAATCAACTTATTTGGAATTTTATTTATCAGAGCATCAGTGTCTTATCACACAGTTACCTGTATACATTCAGAAATAATAAAATATTTAAAGAAATTATATATTCTAATATAAAAATAATATTTAAAAATAAAATTATTTATAAACATTATTTATTAAACCAATTATTTTATTATTATAAAGTAAAATATGTCTTAGATTTTCACTTAGCCTGTAGAAGTTACTTCATAATATCCTTTTGTAACGATCCTAAATAAAGGTTTCTGGTTACATCTATTATCCAGATGTAATTGGTTTGCCTGATTTTATATTCCATCTATTGAGAAAACTAAATTATAATAATTGCTATACAAACATTAATAGCAAAACCAAGACAAACAGTAGTAGACAACAATGTCTTTTATCCAGATTCAGAAAGAGTGTTAATCTCTAGCATAGTTTATATATAAACATCCTATTGATACTGTAGTGAGGCTGAAGTGGCTTCAACAATGAGAATCTATTGAGATCATTTGATGGCAAAAGCTTTCAATAAAGATATAAGCTTTTAATGGTTTTAGCAGGTGAAAAGAATTTATCAGATTAAGATTTTAGCTGTTATTATTGTGCTTAAATATCACCAGCAGTAAAGGGGGGGGGGATTTTTCATTCAAAAGAAAATACAATTCTATAAATGCTCGATATAAGAATATACTGACATTGATACCAAAGCAAATGTATATGGAATATTTACCTGTACAATTTGCTTGAATATGTGAGAATATTAAAAGAAAATTAGCCTGTTAAAAATTATGTGATGGAAAATAGAAAGTGCTTACAGACAATTATTTTATAGCATTTTTTATTTTTTATATTTTTAAAGTTGGAAAATTGATTTTTTAATATTTTAAGATTACTTTGAATTTTAGGATATATAACTTTAATAAAATTTATCAGAACCACAAGTATTTGATTACAAATAGGTTTCTTTATTAAAAATATTTTTTTTATATTAAAACTTTGATATGAAATTATTTGTGTTGGCAAAATTGAAAGCATTCTGGCCAAAAATTCTGGATTTTATTGTGAAAGTTTATATAGTAAAAGTTATTCTTAGAGAACTACTTGCTTGTAGATATGGCTATTTAATACTGCTAACAGCTTATATCTATAATAAAAACATACATCTGGGGCTTGTTTTCACATCTTCTATTCATCACAAATGGCACAATTTCCTGTATTCAAAAAAGAGCTCAAGAAATCTGCTAAATATGAAGAATACAAAACAATAAATTTTATTTAATGCTTCTAAAGTTTTATTGAAGATTTTAACTTTAAGAATTTATGAAAAGATAGAATATTATATTAAAAAAGAATAGTTTAGTTTTCAGACAGACAAAAGTACAAGGGATGCTATTTGTGTTGTTAAAACAATTGCAGAGAGATCTATTGAAAAAATAAAGGAATTGTAATGTTTTTGGGGGATTTGGAAAAAAAAAATTACAAATTAATCTGGGATAAACTTATGACCTTCTTAAAAAATGAATGAGTATTTGGAGAGAGAGAAGATTGATTTGGAATATGAATACTAGGAAAAGAATACGAATTAGACTGAAGAATAATGGCATTGATAATTATATAGAAAGAGGAGATAGTCAAGGATACAATATGCTGCCTGTTTGATTTAATATTTATTTAGAAGATATGTTAAATAAATATTTAGGCTGGGAAGGAGCAAATAATGGAGGTAAAATAATAAAATATATAAGATTTGCAGATGCTACGGCTTTTATAGTTGAGGATAAAAGAATCTTCAAAAGGTGTTGAATAAATTGGAAGAAAATTATATGAAATATAAAAGAAATATTAATGTTGAGAAGATCAAGTGCTTATGGGTAGGAATAAATAAAAAAAGATTGCACGTTCAAATCTATGATATAGATCAACAGATATTAAACCACTAAACATCACATGATCACAATAAATTTAGATATTTGAGTATTTGGTTGAGTGAGAATGAAAAAAATAAAGATGAAATTAGAAGAAGAATAGCATTGGCAAAGAAAGCATTTATTAAGAAAAAATATTTTGTTAATCTTTGAAAAGAAAATTAAGAAAAATAGTGATTTAATGCAAATGTAAAGTGTATTATTTTATAGTTGTAAAATGTAAACAATGAGTAATAAAATTAAACACAGATTTGAAGCCTTTGAGATGTAGTAATGGTGAAGGATGTAAAAAATCAGTTGAATGAATAAAATAACAAATGAAAAAGTTTTGAAAAGAGTAAATGAAAAAAGAAGATTGATTAAGGAAATTAGTGATGGAAAGAGAAATTATGTTAGACTACATTAAGAAGATAGAAAAGTTTAATGACAGTTATTTTGGAGAAAATGGTGAGTGTAAACAAGAGGAAAGGACAAAAGATATTGGCCTTTCTGGATAATATAGGAAGTGGAAAGTTATATGTGGAATTTAAGATCTGGCCAATGAAAAGAACAGAATGAATAAATGAATGAACTTGTTATGGGACTGTTTTGTGGACTTTTACTAATTTACTAATTCAATACTTAGTGCCATTTTTCTTCCAATAGCATTGTTTGTTTCAATTTCATATGTCAAATGATTCTTTTCCACAGATTATGCCATTGAGCAGGTTGATCTATTACACCATATAACATTAAATCTCTCATTGACATATCATTTAACAATTTAAATACGATATCCATACAGACAGCTGTGGACAATACTGCAAGTTTCTAAGACCCTAACCAAGTTCCAAAACCTTTATGCTTTTCAATTGTGACTGAAATTACCTTTTAATTTATTATGACCATTTTAAGATAAATATTGAATCCACACATTTTGTGCAATAATTATCCAAAAGAAATACTACACATTTTTAAACCTATTTATATTTTACATTTCTATGCCTATTCATGTTTCATAAATATACAATAAACCTTAAGAAATTGCTTAAAAAATATATAATGCTTTCAGCTCCATAATGCATCTGTAATTATTCATACACTAAAAGCCATATGGCTTGCATGCTTCTCCACAATATTTGACAATAATAATACAATATACCCAAAAGAAATAACAAAGAACAGTTCAATTCATACTTATACTTTCTCAAATTTTATCCAAAAACATTATGACCAAAATTTGGCAATCTTCAATCTATCTCAGTTGTGCACTCTCATAGTTTGAGCATTTATTATCACTAACACTCTCCATAAAATTTCATTCTTAAAAATAATTATCTGGACTCTTCACTATACAAACATGTATTGGAAAAAAATCAGCTTAGTAATCATGGTTATGCAATATTAGAGTATGGCATTCTTCAAATTTGTATCATTCTTCATTAAAGTTAAACACCTTATTGTATTGCATGTAGCAATATGGTTGTAGTTTTCTTTGCCTATAAAATATACATTTATTCTATTGTAAATATGTTAATATTTATACATAATTTATTATCAATAAAAAATTTTAATAAAAAAATATATTGTATTTTTTACTTGCAAAGTTGATATTTTACTTTTAAAATTATTTTCACCTTTTGGAGTTGTGCTTTTAACAAAATTTAATATAAATGTAAAGATTTAATTAAGAATAATTTTTTTCCATTAAAAATACAATTAAAGAAAAAGTATGAAAAAGAAAGAATAGTAAATAAGATCCACGTGTGTGTTCCAAAAAATATTTAAAAAGTTAATATCTTAACCTTTAACCCTTTAGGTGATACTTTGTATTTTTAATGCATAAATATTTATTATTCATTAAAAATTTGCATTTTTTATAATATTAATTACTAATATAACTTTAAAATTGAAAGTCATCTTAAAAATAATATAACAGTTTTATAAGTAACTAAAAAGAAGTTATCAAATAAAGTAACAAAAGTTCCATTTTATCCTTAACATTTAAAAATGTTTTTCAATGAATAATAAATAATTTTTGATAAACTTTATTAATAATATGTAACAGTAAAAATATATTGAAGTAATGAATATAATCTTTGATATTTAGAAGTTCAACTTACAATTACAAAAAAAAAATTGCAAAGAAATATTAGCTACAATTTTTCAAATGGTATTTCTTTATTTTTGCCATTAATTCTTCTATTTAACATTATTATAATTTACTTGACATAATTTTTAATATAAAATTTAATATATTAAAAAAAATTGGAAAGTAAAAAATATATAATTATCAAAAAATAAATACATAATTTAATTTTACAAAAATAAAAAAATAAGTTATATGCAAAGTAATTAATATTTCCAATTTCAAGATTTAAACAAAAGCTAAGGTTATGTAAATGCAATGACTAGTTTTTAGTACAATGTTAAATAATCCATTGACTTGAAAACCCACTCTCTTAACATTGATTTATTTTAATATGGATGATACTGATATTTCAATTGGAATTAATAAATACACATTTCAGTTGAAATTTTTTGCCATCAAATGAATGCTACACTCCCCAGATTGCAGTCTGGTTGCAATGGCAAAAGAAATTTGGTAATAGAATCAGAAAGTTAAATGTTAACTTTTAAAAGTATTAAACACCCAAACATATATATTTAATGCTTCTTATGTGAAATATTAATTGACTTCTGAAGTATATATTTATTCACAGATTAAAAAAATAGTTTCTGTATCAGGAAAATTAACATCTCTATTATTCCCTATTCAAATAGTTGATATGATATTGGATAAAAAGTTATGAATTGTGAATAATAATTATATTTTGTTACTTAACTAAATTATTTATTTATTTATAAATATTTTATTTCAGACGCATAGCTCCTCCCTCTTTCAGATTTGTGCTGTAAAGTTTAAAATTTAAATACAAAGTATTAGCTGAGCATGTGCAATGCATATAATGCTATAAGATAAAACTAACTGAAACGTATCTATATGTATTCATGAACGATAATTATTTTAATGATCAAGTAAAATAATTTCATGGCTTATTAAATATGTAACCTAAAAAAAAAGGAAAGAAATCAGAAGGATTCTTATAGATAAGTATATAAGATTTCTATTGACTCTTGCTTTTGGCAAAATAGTTAGAGCGTTGCCTTAAAATTCACTATTGAAGAATCTAATGATCCAGATTCAATTCCCACGCTAGTGCTGGCACTGGTCAGGCCAGTAACAATTGAGAGAGAGAGAGAAGAGTAATATCACTCAAAATTGTATGATAAGTACTAACCTGTGTGTGATTACTAAGAGTTGAATGTGTTTAGAAAATTTAATCAAGTTTAAAATTTTTCTAAAGACATCTGTTCTTAATATTAGATAATGGAAATGGTTCAACAAATAATTAATATTAAGAATATAAATTATTTCATGGAAGACAAGTTCTAATATGTTACTAAGAAACCCAAAGAATCATTTAATATAAATCTGAAAATTATGCCCACCTTTTGTTGCATCAATGCCAAACTATTTGGTTATATAAAAGAGAATCATTTTTACCTGAACTTTGGTTTGTTATTTGATAATAAATTGAGCATTGATACTTTGAAAAAAGACAACTTTTTACTTATCATGATTTTTGTTTTACTATAAATTAAGCCAGCTTAAAATTTCAAATATTAATTTAGATAAAATATTAATTATTGTATTGAGCATATAAATAATTTTATGGATTACCAAAGGTATAACATCAATAATATAAATCTGTTTTATGGAACAAATTCGCACGAATATGTCACCAAGACAATATACAAGCAAGATCCCCAATGAACCATTTAAATATGCTTGTAAATAATGCCTACCCTTGTTACACCAATGCCAATCTATTTTGTCAATCAATTTTTGATTTATTACTATATAAAAAACTAAAGTTCAGTTAAAAGGAACCATCTTTTATTTAACAAAATAGATTGGTATTGATGTAACAAAAGGTATGCATTATTTATAGGTTTAAACCATCAAACATCACATGATTACCATTTCTTATACTTGCTCATAACTTATTAAAACAGGCAAAACTCCATACAGTAGTACCACTCAGTGCAAGCCAGAGTAATAAATGGCTGCCAAAGGCTTGGGCATAAAATCCCTATCTAATGCCTACTCATCCAACATCCCCAGACTAGTTTCTGGCTTGTGGCCTTCATCAGTGAGGAGCCTTGGATCTGAGACCACTCTTAGGATCTAATGCAACCCTTCAGCAGCCACCTTTTATCTCTACTTAACTTCAAAACTATGAGAATAAAATTGAAAACACAATAATATTTTCAATCTAAGCTCATTAGCTTATATAGTCATATAGGTCTGAATTCAGTTCAGTACCCATACATTTTGGTGTCTTTAGTTCTTTAATAACCATTGCCACCAATTTCCTACTAGGTAGGATTTCTATTAAACTTCACTGATGAAGGCAACAAGTCAGAAACTAGTCTGGGGATGATGAATGAGTAGGCACTAGATAGGGATTTTATGCACAATTCTTCTGGCATCCATTGATTACTTGGGCTTGCACTGAGTGGCACTACTGTATGGAGAGTTTTGCCTGTTTTAATTTACAGGTTTATTTAAATGATCTTTTGGATCTGGCTTATAAATTGTCTTAGTAATATATTTGAATTTGTTTGTTCCATGAAGTAAATTTATTTTCTTAATATTACATATTTAATAGTCTATAAAATTATTTACGTGCTCATTAAAATAATTAGTGTTTCATCTAAATTAATATTTGGAAATGTAAGCTGGTTTGATTTATATTTAAAGAAAATCACTACAAATAATGTTTCAGCCTTGTCTTTTTGAAATATGAATGTTTGATTTATTATAACAAACAGAAGAGTAATTAAAATGATCTTTTCTCTCTGACAAAATAGATTGGCATATACAGGTTTTTTTTAAGGATATTGCTTAGAAGTTATCTTAGTAATATATTAGAACTTGCCTTTATTTAGCTTATGAATCTATTTCATCTGCCAACTAATTATGTAATACTTTCTAATGTGTGTGAAAATTAAATACAACTTTAGAAACCATTAATAAAAATATAAATGTAAATCCTGCACTATAAACAAACCTAAAAAAACATCAAATAAATAAAACCTTACTTTGAAAGTATTTTTTTACTCTCGAGTGAGTATATTTTCATTCATAGATTAAGAAGAAGAAAATTGGTGAGAAGAAAATTCATTTCAGATCCATAAATCATTGTTTCTTTTATAAGGAAGAAGACTTTGATGAAGAAGTTCAAAGCTAAAAAACTCACTCAATCACACTATGCTCATGTTAAATAGAATAAGAATATTATATAAGTGCTTTATAACAACAAAATTCATGAAGCATATAATATTACCATACCAATTATAATAAAATAACTGTGAATTGTTTATCATATAATCACAAAAATACTGTACCATGTCAATTAGATATGAAGAAACCCAATTTTGCAGAATAACGTTTATTTGAAAATTGAATAAACAATACAGTGCATATTGCAGAAGTTCAATTAAATTGCTGAAAGACAAAAGCATGTGAACCCAATTTTGATGAGTAGTTACATTTTAAATTAATTGAAAGAACTATATATATATATAATACAAATAAAATGTTCATTAATTAAAAACTATTGTAATAACAATAAAAATAATATTGAAACAGACCAAACTCTCTATACATATTGCCACTCGGTGCAAGCCACTGTTTGAATAACAGTTAAGAACAAGCATAAGAAACGATGATCATGTGATGTTAATAAAAATATAAATATAATGTTAATTAACTATTATATACAGTCTTTCAATCTGCAGAAGTACTTTTGATTAATTCCTTAACCCTCCTTAACTGCTGTTAAATTAATTGAAATATAATGGTAATTAACTATTATATACAGTCTTTCATCAGCAGAAGTGCTTTCAGTTAATTCTTTAACCATCCTCAACTGCTGTTAATTTACAGTAGTTGAGGAAGGAATTAACCAAAAATACTTTTGCTGATTGAAAGACTAAATATAATAGTTAATTACCGTTATATGTATTATTTTTATTGTTATATATATATGCAAGTATATGTAGATAGTACATATAGAGATATAGAGGGGTTCCTGACAGAGATATTTTAAGTGCTGGCTCTGGCTAAGCATTTATCACAAAGCTTGTAGAGGAAATTGGCAATCCTCATTGTTTATAACTTACAAGCTTAAGATATAGGGTCATGTGATCTATGACTCTTATTTTGACTATATGTAGATAGTATTTTACTAAGTTCTGAATTTATTATTACTTATACTGCATATATTTAGGCATCGATTCAATTTCTAAATTAATTGGTTTATTGGTCTGGAGTACGAGTTCAAATAACAGAAGCATTAGAATCGGAGTTATGATCCATGAATCTTGAACTCCAGAGTTCAGCAGTCATTTCAACAAATATATAAAATCTGCTAACGTTATGTTATAGTTATAATACCGGAGTTATTCCAAATGATAATAGCATAAGCGAAAATATCCATGTCTTTTAAATCTTACATTCGTAATAAAAGGTTAAAGGCTATATATATATGAACAAACTTCATTCCACCTTTCAACAAAATAATAATAAAAGCATCACAGATTTGAGAACGCACGGCGATGACACAGTCACCACTCATTTTCTGATCAATCATTGCTAGATAGATTGGACATGGACACCTATCTGAAATGTAAATATTTCATTCTAATTATGCCTGGAAAAAATTTCCGAGATTCATCTGCACCAAATTTGAATTACAGTTATATTCATAGCAGATGAATAAGCTAATCACTACGCCATAAGATATCATATATACTTTTTATAAATAGCATATAAAATTGTATGAATTGGGTAATCGTATTACTTTCAAAAAATAAATTGGCTATTAACTTATTTCTCTGACAGTTTTATCATTTTAGTGGATTTAACTCGTGAAATGGAGATTCACGGCAGGATTTCACTTCTACTTATAAATGTCTTTTTTGACACAGATAATGAAATTTACTCAGTTGATTTTATTTATTTAGAAAAGATATTGCGAATCTAAACAAGGTGATTGTCTGGCTTTATAAAAGCAGCTAGAAACAAAGCTTAATCTCTCTGGAA
Source organism: Epiperipatus broadwayi (assembly GCA_028023455.1). Taxonomy (NCBI): domain Eukaryota; kingdom Metazoa; phylum Onychophora; class Udeonychophora; order Euonychophora; family Peripatidae; genus Epiperipatus; species Epiperipatus broadwayi. Next base: position 53,953 of record JAQFVV010000475.1, read on the forward strand.
GCGTAAACGGACTCATATCACTATCTCGTGGCTAGGATACCGTAATAAATTGTACTTTTATAGCTTTCGACCTTAAAATAAGCGTTTGAAGATCGATTTTTGACAAGTTTTCACAACATTGTAAATTAAAAAGTAATTCAGCGTTCATTTTTATTCTGCTGATTACGACAAAGATTGCCGAATGTTATCGCGTAAATAGGTTATTAAAATATTGTTAGTTGTGAGAGATTTGAATTAAATTTATAACAGTTTTTAAATAAAGTATGAAGTACATTTATTATATTTGTTTATTTTTTAAACTTGGACTTTTAAATAAATAAATGTATCTATTTATTCTTTTATTTACTTATATATAAACAAATAATGGAATGTGATTCCCTGAATGTTTGTGGCGATGGTACTTTAGTTGTATTTACATATTGGACGATTTGCATATTCTAATATTAGTATTGAATGTCTTTAGAAAAATTTAATTTTATTACTAACAGCTGAATTGGAAAATTCAAATAAAGTTAAATTTTTCTACACACATTCAATACTTAATATTAGATGATGGAAATAGTCCAATATATAAATACAAATTTAAATAATGGAATGGTTTATTGGCGGGAGTTCATAAGAAGTTCATGTTTCGGAAGTGACAGTACTGGGTGCGAACCATTGTCCTTGAATCTCAGGATGTCATTTTACCACTGCATTAAATGAGCCAGAGTATTTATTTATAGCAATTGTTTTACGGCCACATTATATCATATACGCAATATTACTTTTACCTATCTATTTATTTATATTGAAGATATTTATCTCCGTTTATTCCTATACTAGTCTTGCTTCATTTAATTCAGTAATAAGGTAATATATAGACTTGAGAGGTAAAAATTATTGATCAATGATCAATTTGTCATTTCTTGTATTGGAAAATCATATGACCTCCCAAACAAATAAATACGAATTTAATAAAAGCAATGCTCAGAAAATTAATTATTTAATTGTCTAACAGAATGTAGTCTCTTCTGGTATTAGCATAGTAACGTTATTCATAGAATTGCATATTTAAAGAAAAGAAGCAAAATTAAGTGTTAATAATATTTATTCTTTTTGATTTATCTATATATTCATATACCTACTGATTTTAGATCTTTTATCTACTTGAATATAATCTATCGAACCATTAATCTACTTGTTCATCTAATTATAAAATTAATTAACTTCCTTAAATTTAATTATTTATTTAAATATCTATCCATTTATATATCTCTTAATCAGTCATCTATTTGTAAATTTAATTCTTTCATTAACAGATCCATATAATATCGTTCTAAGTATCGATTAAGTTAACATGTAGATTTCTTTATTCATTCCTTCTTCCATATTTATAATCATTTATCTATTCATTCATCAAACTTTTCATCTATTCATCATTATCATTTTCAACCACTATCGATACACTACAGGATGAAGTCTATCCAAGTTTAATCTTCTCCTACTTCTAGTTTCTCTTCTCTACATCACACAAACAAATTTCCTTATTTCATGCATCAATTCTACATGTGATCCCTTTCTGTTTTTTTTTTTTTTTACAATCTCTTGGGATCCAATTTAAGATTTTTACTACCTATCTATTATCACCTCTTTTAGCAGTATATCTATCCCAGCTCCACTCCTGTCTCTATCTCTATTATATATATATATATCTTTTCATTTTCCCCCATTTATTTATCATCTATCTAATATCTATTTATCTATTCATCTGCCTATCTCTCTATTTATCTATGTATTTCCTATCCATCTATCCATTCATCTATTCATCCATTCATTTATCCATCTATCTATCAACTAGGGAATAATATCTACTTTAATTTAATTTACATCAAAAATCAGTAAGTGCTAACTTTTACTAACAGAACAACTTTGATGCAATACATATTTTTTTCTAAATATGAGTTTTATCAGATAAATCTTGAAACTGAATAAATATATAGAATGTTGATGAAAAGGTATTCAAAGTAACCATACAAAAATAGTAATGGTAACTGTTACTGCAGTAAATATCTTCACTTATAAAACACAAACTTTATGATAATTTTTTTGTTTTTGCATATAAGACTGAATAGATTTCAGTCATTTTTCTTATAACATCTATTAGTAACAAGACATAAGCCTCATATATCTATATTTGTATAGCTATATTAAAATTATATTCATGCCAATTATCTTTCTGTCTTTTAAAAAGGATTATAAGACTTCATACAAAGTAATTAATTTTGGAAATTCTTCAGCATCTATTGAGAGTTTTTGTAAACTTTACTTTTAAAATATTTATTTACATCATACACATTTTATTATAAAGTTTTAATTTCAAAAAACATCCTTATATGTCAGGATAAGTGAAAATTTGACAGAATAAAAGACCCTAAAGCCCTACCTTGATAAGTATCTATTGTGTTTAACATCATTAATTTTTATAACAGTACTTGTGAAAATAGTTTGAATAACAAAAAAAATGATTATTTGCAAGTTTATTAAAATTTATGACTATTTTAGTATAATAGTTGTGTAATTATTATTAAAAAACCAGGATATATAAATTATTGCTTATTTATTTTGAATATAAATGTTTTATTTTTTAAAATAGAATGTTATGTTTTAGGATAATAAAAATTATTCTGATGGCATTTACAAGGTGTTTGCTAACATATATTCAGTGCAATCAGCAACTGTGTGTGTGATTATGTTTCAAAACTGTAAAAAGTATTAAAATTTGTAAACTTTTAAAGCATAATTTGATCTATTTATGAGATTTTAATATTTATTCATTCACCTTTTAAAAACAGATGTCAAATAAAAAAAAATTGTCTGTTTTTGAAAATATTCATCCCAACAATGATGATGTAAGAAGTTAATTGTTTTGATTATGATATAATTTTTTAAAGACAAATGTGATTATTTAGAACTTATTTCCAAACAACTTTGAACACTTTTTAGCAAAAATCCTTATTTGTACAAATATACATATACCTACATTTTGGCTGTCCTGCAGTCTTTTTCAGAGACCTTTATTTGCATATATATATATATATATATACCTATATTTTGACTCTCTTACAGTCTTCTTCAAAGCCAATACATACACCTATGTTTCAAATGTCCTGCAGTCTTCTTCAGAGCCAAAGAGATTAAAGTAAATTTGCTCTGAAGAAGACTGCAGGACAGTTAAAATGTAGATGTGTGTACATATATACAAATAAAGAGTTTTGCTAAAAAGTATTTGAAGTGATTTGGATAAATTGTATTTATATAGGATATTACAGCAAAATAAAAAAAGGGTGATTTTCGTAATATTTCTGTAGAATTTATTTCATTTATAACAAAAATATTTATCAAATGAAGTCAAATTTATTCTGATAAATAATAACTGTTCAATCCCAAAGTTGCTATTGGATGTTTATAACCAGTGAAAACAATTAAAACTGCCACCTATAAAAGATTTAACAAAAACTGTCATTTTATATAATAAGATCTGACATAAATGTACTCATCTAGTGTTTTATAAAAAATGATTTTAAGAACTTGTACAATTCTTCAATAACGAATCTTTGAAATTAAAAATAATGTATCTATTGAACTCAAAATAACTGGATAAATCAAATACATACAATACAATATTATATTTGCTAAATTTTTAAAAATAAAATTTCTTTTCAAATATGGAAACTTAGTCAGACCTAACGCATACGATCTAGACATGGAGCATACTTGTAAAATAATGAGAAATATAAAAAAAATATCAATCTTTATTAAATATAGCAAAACAAATTATAAAAAAAATTGAACAAAAAAAAAAAGGAATAAGCTAATTGTTTAATAATATGAATGTATTTACAAACTACAATCAATCTGTACAAAAATAGTTTTAGTTATTAAAACATAACGGATATAAAATAATAGTTATAGTAATTGTAAATCTTTTATTATAAAGCAGTGAAAATCTGTTATTATTAAGGAAAAAGTAAACCTCCAATAATACACTGTTTTTTTAAATATTATAATTACCATGCACTCATTTTCCTGAAGGAGTTTTAAATGTTTAAGTGAATCACTTAAGCTACACCAACTCTTATTGTCTGCACTTATATACAAGCTTCAGTCTATTGCATGTCTGAAGTTATAATCAGCTACTAAATTGTATAAATTTAGTTAACCTATCATAGGAGAAAGACAGTGTCTTAAGTTTTTAAAACTCTTACTGGTGAGTGAGTGCCCAGAAATTATAATATTTGAGAAGCAGTGCATTATTGGAGGGTTACTTTCACCTTAATAATTACAGATTATCAGTGCGTTATAATAATAGAATTACATTTATAAGTAATATACATTTAATTATAGGTGGTTAAAAATGGACTGTCTTTCTTTTGTGATAGGTTAACTAAATTTACAATTCAATAGCTGATTATAACTTCAGGCACACAATAAACTCAAGCCCTGATATAAGCATGGTCAGTAAGAGTTAGTGTATATATAAGTACACTCTAAGCTTAAGTGATTCATTTTTACTGGTGGATGAGTGCCTGGAAATTATAATATTTAAGAAAATGCCTTATCAGAGGTTTATTTCCTTCTTAATAATTATAGCAATTATATTTATTACACGAAACAGCATTATTTAACTCTTTCCATTTTATATATTTGTCATTGTGAGGAATTATTAAGTGGCATATCAATCAGTCCTAGAGAAGCTCAATTGTAGCTATTCTGTCACACCCATTTACTAGTTTCATGCATTTGATGGCAAAAAATAGAATTAAAATTTATATTGACTTAATAATAAAATCTTTAGATATCAGTGTTATATGGAGAATCTAATAAAAAGGCTAGGGATTGATAATTCTTTGTTCTCAAAGTAATCTTTACACTTGTACAAACTCATTTTATAACAGTAACAAACTGTACACACAGTAGTGCCACCAATGCAAATAATCAATGGATGCAAGAAAATTTGTATATAAAATCCCTATCTAGTGTCTATTCAGTAATATCCCCAGACTAATTTTTAACTTGTAGCTTTCATCAGTGAGGAGTCTTGGATCTGATAGCATTGCACCTAGATTTTGAAATCTAATTCAATCCTTCAGTATCCACCTTTTACCTATTTATCCAATCATAAATCTATGAACCTAAGGTGAAAACACAATAATGTTTTCAGTCCAAGATAATTCAGTTGTATGGAGAGTTTGCTATTATTTTAACAGTTTGTGTAAATATAGGAAATGGTGATCATGTGATGTTTTAATGGTTTTATATCCATCATGACCATAAAGTGATGATGACCAAAGACACCAAAATTTATAGATATTGAACTGGATTCAGATCAATATGACAATACAGGTAAACTAGCTTGGATTAAAAAAATTATTAGGTTTTCATTTTTGGATCATAGTTTTATAGTTAAATAGGTAAAAGATGGCTTCTGGAGAGTTGCATTCAATTCTAAGATCTAGTCACCGTATTTTCAGAGCCAAAGCTCCTCATTAGTGAAATACACAAGTTAAAAACTAATCTGGGAATATTGGATGAGTAAAGACTAGATAGGAATTTCATGCACAAGTCTTCTTGCATCCATTGATTACTAAAGCTTGCATTGGATCACACTACTGTGTGTAGAGTTTGTTACTGTTTTAACAGCTTGTATAAACATAGGAAATCCTATCATGATGTTTTAACGATCTCATCTTTTATAAAAGTCTTATAAAGAAGTCATATATTTTCCATAATTTTTTTACATATTTATAATTATTATTCTCTCATGTATTGATATAGATGTGCTGTATGTACTTTAAATTGTGGTATTCTAAAGACATATTGAAAAGGGCAAAAACATAATCTGCCAAAAAGGCTTTTCTATGATAATTTTATAATTTGTAATCTTTGTTGCTTGTATATATGTATTTTTAAACATATTATTGACTGTTGTATACTTGAATTGCAACATAAAAAAAGAATTGGTTTTAATTCTGATTCTTTTTCTGTATTATAATTATTATTGCAAAATATTTATTTTTTGATAAGAATAAACTGTTTAGTTCATATTTTATTCAAAAATATTTGCTTTTTATGAATACAAATTATGAAAAATGTAATAATTTTAAGTAGAAAGTTGTGATTGGCTGAAAAAATGTTTTGTAACCATCATAAGTATTATTTTTTATTACTTTTTAATAATTCTAGGTAAAATTTTAAATTTTGAAACAATTTTGTCACTTTATGTATTCTTTACAAATTTATTTTGGTTTTAAAAATGAAGTTCAAGTAAATTTTATTTTATTTCAAATGCAGTTTTAAAACCAAGAGCAAAAATTTTTAAAAAAGATATTCTGATCACATATTTCAATTTTTACTATTTTTCTATATTTACATATTTTTTAAAAAAATGTAAGTTTAAATTTGTAAGAATAATTTCAAAATTGAATAAACATAATGAAAAAGGAAAGTTTATATAAATCATGTAACCATAAGGAGCTGTCAAATAAGATAGCAATTTAAAGGAGTTAATATTATATTAATTACAACAAGGTATGTAGTTGAAATGAATGTGTGTGTGTGCACACATAGATTTCAATACACAAAATTCTTATTAATCCTGTTGTTTTATGATACTTTTTATTGTTCTAAATAGTGAGAGTTTGCAAAAATGCTCCATCTTTCTGTTTTACAAAATCTTTATTCTACAATAAAATGTAATAAATTAAATTTGATGGGCTTTTAAGTTAATTTTATAAGTAAATAATATACTAAAAAATTACATTTGTCCATTTCAAATATTTAAAAACTGACCTGTAAATGTAATAATATACCATAAACGTCATCACAGATAATTATATTAACACTAAAACTGAAAATGAACAATTTCATTTTTATTTTAAGTTTTTTTTTCATAAATAAATGACTGTAGATGATGTTAATTCTACCAAATTCTGCTTTAAAATCTGATTTTTTTTGTACAAAAATTACAATATTTTGAAAGATTTTAATACTAAGTCAATTTTGATAGATAATTATGTGTCTCTTTTTTTATTAACTTCTATTTTTAAAAATAAAACATAAATGAATAAATAATCAAACAATTAGTGCATAAAAATAATCAAACATTCTTTATAAATAAGCAAAAAATAATTTAAAATCATGCTTCAAAATCTTTTGTTAGCCGAGAGGTCATCACAGCCGCCTTGCAAACAAGTAGTTGGTTGCAGACGGTTGTGGGTTCGCCTCCCGGCCGATGCTATGACATATGGAAATAAAATTGTTGTATAGAAAAACTAGACCAGAAAAATGTGAACAACCTCAGAGCATTTTCTTCTGTTTAAAGAACAAAGGGGATGTCTTTTGATCTTAGTCATAGTTTGTAACATGCTGCGCTTTGCAGCTTAACTCTAATCAATAAAAATATGACGTTAAAATTCATTTTAAAAAAAAAACAAAAAAACTGCAGATCATTATCAATTAGAATAATGTTAATATTATGATATAATATTATTGAATGACAGGTCCTTTTCTGAGAAAACTTTCAACAATATTCAATGAAGGTAAGCATTTACAAGTTAAATAATTGTGATTTTGTAATTACCTGTAGTCTAAAAATAGGTAGTATATAAAACTGTAGAAGTGGTTTACCAATTATGTGTGAATTATTCGACTAATCCATCAATATTTAGCAAACTAGATTTAAACAGAATTGCTGGTATGTATGAAGTGTTACTTGCACTTCTATCAATAAATCAAAAGAAAAATTGAAAGTTAATATTAAGTGATGTTTCTTAAGCATTTAAAATAAAGTATTTTAATGCCCAAAATAAATTGATTGCTAAATTATTACGAATTACTTTTATTTATAAAGTCTACATTTTATTAGAATTTTTCAAAATTAAAATGTCTAGATGAAGAATAGAACTAAAGATAAATATATATGTATATAATGTCTTCTTTTATGTGGAAATTGATATGTTGAAATACTAAAACACCCTTCAAAAATTTATAAACTATCTATACAGAAAATAAAGTTGTACAGAAAAAAAAAAGTTCCATTAAAAAAAAAAGTTAAAAATATTTTAGTAGTTGTTATCTACAATAGGTAAAACATTATTTCCTGTATATAATTAACTTTAAAAAGTAAATAAATATTAAGTGTAAAATTAAATTTATAGAGATGTATTTCAAATAATTTCCATGCTTGTTTCTATGCATTAGAACATAGTTTTTTTTTTTTATGTATCAAAGCATTGGCCATAATTTCTATTCAAAATGTACAAAAAAGTTAGAATTAATTTCTGAAAAAAAAAAGATGTTTTAAATTTTACTTCAAAAGACACTTGTTCCAATATAACATAAAAGTTTGCTTATAGGATAAATAGCAAAACTTCAGTTTAATATTTATTGCAATAATAATATAACAACAGAAGTATTAATGGTGATAATCAATTTTACATAGAATTATTATAAAATTCAGACATACACCTGGGTCTCATTTTATGAAGATTTTTTAAATGTGATTTTGAAGTTATGCAATTCATGTTTCTTCTTAATATATTTTTATGCGGGTTTTCTGTTATGCTATAAAGAAGTTCATATTTCACTATATTTATTAGATATCAAGAAATTTAAATTATTAATAACTTATATTTACTGGAAATACTTTTTTTTTCAAAAATATAACATTTTGGCAGCTAACATGGATATGGTCTGAAGCTATTTAAGAATCTTAGCTTTTATGTAACTACTTATACTTATGAGTAAATAATAATAATAGATTTGTACTTACGAGTAGAAAAATATAATAAATATTCAAAAATTTTAAACTTTTAAAACATATTTTGTTAGATATAACAGAAATAAATATTCTCTTAGATTTTTAAAATAATCAGATATAATGAAGATTTTGTAAACTGAAAATAATCTTTCTAATGATAATATATAATCTTTTTGTTTTGATAGCGATCTCATTTTTTTAATATAGAAACAAAATGTGAACATTTAAAATTTATTGCAGTAGTAAACAAAAATATCCATCAAATAAAGACAAATTTATTATTTTCTGATAAGTAATAATCATTTAATCATAGATTTTATATTGATATGTGAGACAAAGAAAACACCAGAAAATGGTGAAATCTGAGAGAGTTTGCTGCAATGAATAATCTCTTAAATTCTAATGAGAGCTAAATAGTTGTTTGTCTGGATATTGTGAGCTTTATAAACAATTAGTAGAATCATCATCTCAAAGTTTAATCACTGATTACATTGTCAACAGAAAATCATTAACACAGCACAAGACTGAAGGTGGCACTAGTTGTACTTCTTGTGATAAATCTGATTTCTTACCATTTCATAAACAAACTGTATATTGTCAAATAGCAATAATGATTAAAATATGTATGAAAAATGTAAAATTAAATACTGTAATTAATAAAAAAAAAGTAAAAAAGTTTGTCTTGTATCAATTTTTTTCAAATATTTGAAATTTTTTATTAGTCATACTTTATTTCCTTATTTTTTTAGGTGAATTTTAAAGTAATTTTTCCATGTTGCTTTGCTTTTATGTGATTTCTGAAAATTATAAAATGTATCCCCCATTTTTTAAGGTAAGTTAAGTCTATTTTTGTGCAATTTTTTTTAATGTGGGTTTTCTGTGGAACCTATCTATTGCAGAAAACAAGACCCAGGTGTACTTTTAATTATGATTGAACTATTCCCATCATCTATTAATAATTGCTGAATGCATAGAAAATTTTAAACTTTATTTCATAATAGAAACTAGCATGCTAACAAAACTAACATGATGTTAATTAAATTGACATTTATGTTTACTTTTAATCTAAATTTTAAACAATAAATATTTTATATATATTTGCGGTTCGAGTTAACATGGTTATAATTTTATATATTAGCCATACCAATGGTCAGACCAAAATGGTATAAAATATATAACCCATGGCCACATTTCAGGACTATAGCACTTGTTCTGCTTCTGTGGATATTTTTCTTTATATTGGGATGATTCTCTTGAGCCATTTTGACCAGCATAATATACATTTATAAGAAACTTGCAGAATTAGTTTTTTGTAAGTCAAAAGAAATCTAAATATTTTAATTCATTACAAATAAAGTAATCAATGAAAAGGAATATATAATACTACACATTTGTTTAGTATGTGATTATAGAATGCAAATATATAAACTAGTAAGGTATTACTTGTTTTCTATATCATCTGACTCATCCTGTTTTTGTATTTTTTGAAACATAATCAAATAATAAATCTTTTTCTTCATAGGTGTGTGTAGTACTGCTTGTGTGAATTGTAATGGAAATCACAGTATAATTTCGAGCATCCCAATAAACTCTTCTATTAAAGTTGTTTTTTTAAATATCTACATTGCATTTTGCAATCTTATACCATATTAAAAATTACAATATCACCAAAACATGGTCTAGGGTACCAATATGAAAAATGTGTTTATTTTTCCAATGCTTATATATATATATATATATGTAAAATAAATAAAAATATCCGTTAATTAAAAATAATATATATATATATATATATATATATATATAAACATTACAAGCATAAAGCTAAACTAGTCAATATAAAATCAAAACTACCCCAAATCTAAAATTAAACCAGACCAGCATAAAAATAATATTAAAACACAACCTAAGGTTTCACTGCTACAAGCAGACTTCTCAAGTGTAAAGAACTACAAAAAAACCACACATTATATATACTATTAAAAACTACCCACAAATCCATTCACTTCCCATCCACCCTTAATATTAAAAGAACTCTTAAATAAGTTAATTGCTTCAGAATAATAAATTTTCAATAATAAAGACTCTTTAATTCTTCTTTTGATTTCATTTCTCTCAAAGAAGACAACCTTAGCTTCATCAAAATCAATAGTGTGGCCTGTATCTTTTTCATGGACATACAAAGCAGAACTAAGATATCTATTTTTAACTCTACTTTTATGAACCTTTATTCTTTCATTTAAACTCAAACTACTCTGACCTATGTAAACCTTCTTACAAAATAAACAAGGAATAAAATATACCACACCAGGAATAGTCTTTCTATCAAAAACTTCTTTTGTATTATTTAATAAATTATTCAATGTAACACCCCTTTTCCAAGCAATTTTCTTATTTCCAAACAATTTACTATTTCTACACACAATTTTATAAGAAGACAATTTAAATGGCAAAGAAATAAAATCATATTTTTCTTTAACCTTTACATCCTTACAAATATTAAGAGCGTAAATAAAATACTTTTAACAAATTTATCAGAGTATCCAACACTCAAATAATCTTTTATAAAATTGATATTTCTGAAACAAAGCTACCCCACTAGAATTATTTAATTTAATATTCCTATGACAATAATTCCTTAAAGCAGCTACTTTATGAGATACAGACTGATAGCTATCAGGTTTAATTATAGATCTTAATTCTTTACTTTTAACTAAATGACTGCACAATAAACAATTAGTTTCTATATTTCTAATCACCAAAAGATCTAAAAATTTTAACTTACCAAAATCTAACCCCCCTCCTTCTAACACAAATTTTATAGAAGGATCAAAACAATTAAACTCATTTACAAATTCCTTCAATTTATCATTCTCAACTACAAATAAACAATCATCAACATATCTGACAAATAATTTTACATATAAACAATTCTTTTTAATAATAATTTCCTCTTCCATAAAACTAATATAAACTGAACATACTAAAGGAGAAATAATATAACCTATTATCCACCCTTCCTTAATCTTATAAAAATTACCTCTATAAGTAAAATACATAGAATCTTCCAATAACAAAAGCAAATCTTTAATTACCTTAATTTTATTTTTTGATAAAGAACTTTTCTTAATCAATACAGACAAAAGAACATCAATACTGCTTAACCTATTAACAGACTGATACATATTTTCAATATCTAAACTTCCAAATACCCAATTACTTTCCATTTTAAAATTATTAATCTTATCAAAAGCCTCAAAAGAAGAAGAAACTGTGTACTGACCAAAATCAACAAATTGTTTTAAAAAATTATTCAAGAATCTAGAAATACCCTCTACAACACTACCTGTAAAATCAAAAATAAATCTTAAAGGAAAACCATCTTTATGAGTTTTAATATTCACAAACATCTTAGCTGATGTAAAATCATTAGGATAGCATTTTAAATAATCTACTCTATTAAAAATTTTTAAATTAATCATTTTCTTCATAATATCTATCAATTTTCTTTTAATCAAATTACCTGGATTTTTATCTAACAACATATATTTACCATTATTTAATTCTCTATCCATTTTCTCTTTGAAATCATCTCCTTTCATAATAACAAACCTACCAGCTTTGTCTTCATAAGAAATGATTACATCATTAGCAATTAACCTATTTTTAAGATGTTTAATCTCAGCAGGATTAATAACAAATTAAACATCTTAAAAATAGGTTAATTGCTAATGATGTAATCATTTCTTGTGAAGACAAAGCTGGTAGGTTTGTTATTATGAAAGGAGATGATTTCAAAGAGAAAATGGATAGAGAATTAAATAATGGTAAATATATGTTGTTAGATAAAAATCCAGGTAATTTGATTAAAAGAAAATTGATAGATATTATGAAGAAAATGATTAATTTAAAAATTTTTAATAGAGTAGATTATTTAAAATGCTATCCTAATGATTTTACATCAGCTAAGATGTTTGTGAATATTAAAACTCATAAAGATGGTTTTCCTTTAAGATTTATTTTTGATTTTACAGGTAGTGTTGTAGAGGGTATTTCTAGATTCTTGAATAATTTTTTAAAACAATTTGTTGATTTTGGTCAGTACACAGTTTCTTCTTCTTTTGAGGCTTTTGATAAGATTAATAATTTTAAAATGGAAAGTAATTGGGTATTTGGAAGTTTAGATATTGAAAATATGTATCAGTCTGTTAATAGGTTAAGCAGTATTGATGTTCTTTTGTCTGTATTGATTAAGAAAAGTTCTTTATCAAAAAATAAAATTAAGGTAATTAAAGATTTGCTTTTGTTATTGGAAGATTCTATGTATTTTACTTATAAAGGTAATTTTTATAAGATTAAGGAAGGGTGGATAATAGGTTATATTATTTCTCCTTTAGTATGTTCAGTTTATATTAGTTTTATGGAAGAGGAAATTATTATTAAAAAGAATTGTTTATATGTAAAATTATTTGTCAGATATGTTGATGATTGTTTATTTGTAGTTGAGAATGATAAATTGAAGGAATTTGTAAATGAGTTTAATTGTTTTGATCCTTCTATAAAATTTGTGTTAGAAGGAGGGGGGTTAGATTTTGGTAAGTTAAAATTTTTAGATCTTTTGGTGATTAGAAATATAGAAACTAATTGTTTATTGTGCAGTCATTTAGTTAAAAGTAAAGAATTAAGATCTATAATTAAACCTGATAGCTATCAGTCTGTATCTCATAAAGTAGCTGCTTTAAGGAATTATTGTCATAGGAATATTAAATTAAATAATTCTAGTGGGGTAGCTTTGTTTCAGAAATATCAATTTTATAAAGATTATTTGAGTGTTGGATACTCTGATAAATTTGTTAAAAGTATTTTATTTAATAGTAATATTTGTAAGGATGTAAAGGTTAAAGAAAAATATGATTTTATTTCTTTGCCATTTAAATTGTCTTCTTATAAAATTGTGTGTAGAAATAGTAAATTGTTTGGAAATAAGAAAATTGCTTGGAAAAGGGGTGTTACATTGAATAATTTATTAAATAATACAAAAGAAGTTTTTGATAGAAAGACTATTCCTGGTGTGGTATATTTTATTCCTTGTTTATTTTGTAAGAAGGTTTACATAGGTCAGAGTAGTTTGAGTTTAAATGAAAGAATAAAGGTTCATAAAAGTAGAGTTAAAAATAGATATCTTAGTTCTGCTTTGTATGTCCATGAAAAAGATACAGGCCACACTATTGATTTTGATGAAGCTAAGGTTGTCTTCTTTGAGAGAAATGAAATCAAAAGAAGAATTAAAGAGTCTTTATTATTGAAAATTTATTATTCTGAAGCAATTAACTTATTTAAGAGTTCTTTTAATATTAAGGGTGGATGGGAAGTGAATGGATTTGTGGGTAGTTTTTAATAGTATATATAATGTGTGGTTTTTTTGTAGTTCTTTACACTTGAGAAGTCTGCTTGTAGCAGTGAAACCTTAGGTTGTGTTTTAATATTATTTTTATGCTGGTCTGGTTTAATTTTAGATTTGGGGTAGTTTTGATTTTATATTGACTAGTTTAGCTTTATGCTTGTAATGTTTACATTTTAATGAGTTTTTTGAGTTTAAGAGTAGTTTTGCTGATGTAGTGTAAAGATTTATTATTATTATTATTATTATTATTATTATTATTATTATTATTATTATTATTATTATTATTATTATTATTATTATTATTATTATTATTGATATTTTATTATTGATATTTATTATTGACATTTTATTATTGATAGATTTATTTTTGTTTTTTGTTTTTAATTATTGGTATATTTGAATGTCATTTATGTATATTATGTTTGTTGTTTGAGTTTGGGTTGAAAGAGTATATTTGTGTTTATTTAGTTATATATATATATATAGAAGTGTGTGTAGGTTTTATTGGGTTTTAATTTATAAGGGTATTGGTAATTTGGGTATTTAGTATGGGTTTGTGGAGTTTAATTTTTAATAATTTTCCATTTAATGATATTAGAAGGATTAAAAATTTGTCTAAATTGAGTGATAAGATAGAGTCTTTACGTTGGCAGATTTATTTTCTTAAAAAATGTAGGGAATTTAGTGTTTTTCCTAGGTGTTGTGTTATTAATTTTAGTAGAAATAAAAAGTTGATTCAAAATAAAAATTTAGTTTTTAAGTTACAAACATATATATTGAATAGTTTTTTAAAAGATACTTTTGTAAGGTTTTATAAATTTATTTATCTATATAAAAGGAATAGATATTATTTAGAAAGGAGGCAAGATTTTAATTATTCAATTTTGAATTTTTTTATGAGACAATTTAGACAGAATAGGTCAAATTTCTATTGTAAAAAATATGAAAGAAAATTAAAGTGGTTGTTTGGGAAAGTTAATAAAGTTTATTGTAGTGATAAAGGGTATGAGAATAAGGTTTCTGAGGATAGAGTTGTTAATCTTACGGATTTGAAGTTAAATGATAGAGAATTAGATATTCTTGGTAAAGGCCCTAATTTTGTTCCATTTCATTCAAAAAATATAGTTTTTGATACAATTTCGTCTATTGAATCTAGTAATTTGAGTGATGAGCAGAAAGTTGGTATTCAATCGATTTTGAATAAAAGTTTAAAAAGGAAAGAAAAATTTGTTATTAATCCTGCTGAGATTAAACATCTTAAAAATAGGTTAATTGCTAATGATGTAATCATTTCTCATGAAGACAAAGCTGGTAGGTTTGTTATTATGAAAGGAGATGATTTCAAAGAGAAAATGGATAGAGAATTAAATAATGGTAAATATATGTTGTTAGATAAAAATCCAGGTAATTTGATTAAAAGAAAATTGATAGATATTATGAAGAAAATGGTTAATTTAAAAATTTTTAATAGAGTAGATTATTTAAAATGCTATCCTAATGATTTTACATCAGCTAAGATGTTTGTGAATATTAAAACTCATAAAGATGGTTTTCCTTTAAGATTTATTTTTGATTTTACAGGTAGTGTTGTAGAGGGTATTTCTAGATTCTTGAATAATTTTTTAAAACAATTTGTTGATTTTGGTCAGTACACAGTTTCTTCTTCTTTTGAGGCTTTTGATAAGATTAATAATTTTAAAATGGAAAGTAATTGGGTATTTGGAAGTTTAGATATTGAAAATATGTATCAGTCTGTTAATAGGTTAAACAGTATTGATGTTCTTTTGTCTGTATTGATTAAGAAAAGTTCTTTATCAAAAAATAAAATTAAGGTAATTAAAGATTTGCTTTTGTTATTGGAAGATTCTATGTATTTTACTTATAGAGGTAATTTTTATAAGATTAAGGAAGGGTGGATAATAGGTTATATTATTTCTCCTTTAGTATGTTCAGTTTATATTAGTTTTATGGAAGAGGAAATTATTATTAAAAAGAATTGTTTATATGTAAAATTATTTGTCAGATATGTTGATGATTGTTTATTTGTAGTTGAGAATGATAAATTGAAGGAATTTGTAAATGAGTTTAATTGTTTTGATCCTTCTATAAAATTTGTGTTAGAAGGAGGGGGGTTAGATTTTGGTAAGTTAAAATTTTTAGATCTTTTGGTGATTAGAAATATAGAAACTAATTGTTTATTGTGCAGTCATTTAGTTAAAAGTAAAGAATTAAGATCTATAATTAAACCTGATAGCTATCAGTCTGTATCTCATAAAGTAGCTGCTTTAAGGAATTATTGTCATAGGAATATTAAATTAAATAATTCTAGTGGGGTAGCTTTGTTTCAGAAATATCAATTTTATAAAGATTATTTGAGTGTTGGATACTCTGATAAATTTGTTAAAAGTATTTTATTTAATAGTAATATTTGTAAGGATGTAAAGGTTAAAGAAAAATATGATTTTATTTCTTTGCCATTTAAATTGTCTTCTTATAAAATTGTGTGTAGAAATAGTAAATTGTTTGGAAATAAGAAAATTGCTTGGAAAAGGGGTGTTACATTGAATAATTTATTAAATAATACAAAAGAAGTTTTTGATAGAAAGACTATTCCTGGTGTGGTATATTTTATTCCTTGTTTATTTTGTAAGAAGGTTTACATAGGTCAGAGTAGTTTGAGTTTAAATGAAAGAATAAAGGTTCATAAAAGTAGAGTTAAAAATAGATATCTTAGTTCTGCTTTGTATGTCCATGAAAAAGATACAGGCCACACTATTGATTTTGATGAAGCTAAGGTTGTCTTCTTTGAGAGAAATGAAATCAAAAGAAGAATTAAAGAGTCTTTATTATTGAAAATTTATTATTCTGAAGCAATTAACTTATTTAAGAGTTCTTTTAATATTAAGGGTGGATGGGAAGTGAATGGATTTGTGGGTAGTTTTTAATAGTATATATAATGTGTGGTTTTTTGTAGTTCTTTACACTTGAGAAGTCTGCTTGTAGCAGTGAAACCTTAGGTTGTGTTTTAATATTATTTTTATGCTGGTCTGGTTGAATTTTAGATTTGGGGTAGTTTTGATTATATATATATATGACTTTTTGACACTTATTAATTGTAATCAGAACTATATTCTACTTGTAATTCTGATTGCAATATGGTATAAATACACTCAATACTCTCTTTACATAGAAATCATATATTTAAGAACTTGTTAATCAAGGTAAATAGTCTCTCATTTTGAAATCTTTTTATGTTCCAAATAAACCCATCTATTTATTAACTTCAATTATCTTGTTCAAATTCGCCTTTATCCAATCATTCTGTCAGGATTGCCATATTTTTATCTCTTAACTTATTTTCATAAAAATGTAAGCCCGAGCTCAGTTTTTCATAATGATTTGACACTTCACTCACCAGTAGTAAAGATTATAACATACAAAAATCCACATTACTTTTACAGTCAGATATCCATTTACCAACCATTATGAAATGACTAATTTAGATCACTATGAATCGTCTACCTGCAAAAAAAAATCTAAAGTTGTTTACGACTTAAAATAATCACAGTTTACTTGACTTCAGTTGTAGAATTAGTTGTAGGCCTTTATTATTTTTATAATTACGTTCATTTGTATTATTTTAACGGTGATTGAAAGTTTCATCATATATTAAATTATTCATTAAAAGTTTCTCCTTTTTTATTTACTTTATCTTATCTCGTTGTAAATCAAATTTAAAATAAAATAAAAAATTAAATATATGTATAAAAAAGTTAATTAGATAAAATATTTAATTAATTTAATAAAAAGATCGCTGAACCTTAAAAAATAAATATATAAAAGCACGAAAACTTTACAACTAAAGTTTAGCAAGATGATTTCTTATAATTTATTTATTTCTTTAATAAAATTTATTCCGTTAAAAGATTAGTTTTATAATTTTGTTAATTAATTAAAAAAATCAATTAATAATTGCAAAACCTTATTACTTAACCTTATTAAAAAAACAAAGGTTTTGGAATGAAAAATTGAAGCACAGTATATATAAAATAAAACAGATTTAATTATTATGGGGAAAATGTAAGGATGAATATTAATACCAAGTGGTTTATCGCTTGGAATTTCATGAGTTCAAGTATCGGAAATGACCGCAAAATCTCGTGCCACCATTGAACGTAATTTAAACAAATTGAGAACTGTCTCAAATAATACCTTTAATGATTTAATAATGCTCTAACTCACATCTTTATCATCTAGTGTGTAGATCATGAATATAAGATGTCCATCTTTTAGCTAGATCAAGATCTCAAGTATATTACGTTAGCTACTAAATCCAATAATCAGTCATCCCCTCTTAATTAGTCAATAGGACAGCTAACATATGAAACAAATAAAAAAGACTAAATTCCAATATATATCTATATCTCTAATGTTTATTTTCATTTTATTCATGTAACCAACAAATATTGACAAGGTGTTCCACTGATAATAATAAACCTTGAGAGGAATATTTTCTTATTAAAATTGATCCAAAGTAATATAATTCTAATATTATATATTGAAATTACCTTGAATGCATGTAGGTATATTAAGTGTTCTTTTTTTAATAAAAGTAATAATATACAATCCTCTATTCATTATATTTAGTTTCAAGACTTTTTAATAGGTAATCTACATCAGTAGATAGTTTCTCAAACTACATATAATATACTGTACTTTTCAATGCATATTTATTTTATCACAATATATATATGTTGATACGAAGATTTTTATGGGTTGCATATATAAAAGACACATTTTGCGGGTTCATCCGTGTTAAAAAATTTAAATATTAAAATACTGACATTTCGACTTGATCACTGGGTGATAAAAGGTAGAAAGATGGCTGTAGAGGTGCTACAATCACTGATTTGAAGAAAAAAAAAACATTAAAGCTCCACCAATAGCAAAAATGTTAAATTAAGAATGTTTTTTAGAAAAATATTTTCAAATAGGAGGAAGTTTGTATGTATCATTTCACTTATTGATACAATCTGGCCTTTTAAGTATCTCAATGGCTTCTCTAATTTTGCACTGGTAGAGATTATCACATCTGGATATGATCCTGGTACTAGAAAAATTAATTTTATGACCTGAATCTATAGTATGGAGTGAGAGTGCCGATGATGATGAGTGTTGTTTAACTGCATTAGCATGCTCATCTCTCCTAACACTGATGTGATGATTACTCATACTTAATCGTCGCATCAGTGTTAGGAGAGATGAGCATGCTAATGCAGTTAAACAACATTTATCATCAGCACTCTCACTCCATACTATAGATTCAGATCATAAAATTGATTTTTCTAGTACCAGGATCTTATCCAAATGTGATAATCTCTACCAGTGCAAAATTAGAAAAGCCATTGAGATACTTAAAAGGCCAGATTGTATCAATAAGCGAGATGATACATGCAAACTTTCTCCTATTTGGAAAGATTTTTTTTTAAAAAACATTCTTAATTTCATATTTTTGCTATAATGTTTTTTTTTAAATCAGTGATTGTTGTGCTTATACAACCATCTTTATACCTTTTATCACCCAGTGGATGACTTGTATGATCAAGTTGAAATGTCAGTATATTAATATTTAAATTTTTTAACACGGATGAACCCACAATATATGTCTTTTATATATATTGTAACCTCATGATTGGACTCGATGGTTATCAAGCCCTATTTATGTGGTCAAATGTGTAAAATTTTAAATTTTAATTGACAATAATTGAAATATATTAAATAAGTTTATTATATCTGTGCTGCTATGATTGCTAAATTATATTACAAAAAATAAGCTTCGTCAACAGATTTCCTGGAGGTGATAAAGAATTGAACTGTTCCAGGTGTGTGTTAACCCATCTGCCAGGATGTGTATAAAATTTTATATTCAGTCTGTCAGATGGACTAATTTTCAATATCATAATAATAATTTATTAGTGTTATTATTAATTTAAAAGTATAGAAACATTTGATATTTTGTTATTATTAAATAATAATCAAAAAGATTTAAAATTATAACTATTCTAAATTAATCTTTATAATTAATTCTTAAGCATATTTTTATTGTGATTTAAAATAATTTTGAACAGCTTGATTAGTTATCACTAATGAATATAGATGGAAAAGTATTAATTCTATGCACATACCACACTTTAATTGGTCTATTTTTGTGCAGCAATGCTCTCTGATAAAGATACAAATAAGCTAAAATAGATAATAGAGGTGGGATTAAAAGAACAAGAGAAAAGATAACAGACTTAAAAACCAGGAAAAGGCTGAAAATTAATAATATTACATTTGAATCAATTAAAATCATAGTCAATTGTATTTTGACTCCCAAATAGTGGAGTAGAGACTCCATTTGACTTGCACACATTTGACCTATCATTTTATCAATTGAAAAATACCAGGATTTTACAGTTTTAAAATGGGAACTATTTTGGAAAACAATTTACTTTGCCAAAAGGAACTTCAAATTTAAAACCAGACAAAAAATCATAAACATAAAATTTTATTCTATATACTATTATGGTTTTAATTATTATCTTCATTATGTGCATTTAAAGTTGGAGTATGATTTGTTTGCAATGGCAAGAGAAAAAAAAAAGAAAAATATTCTGTGCATTCATTCATAAAATAAGTATAAAATACTTTTTGCATTTATACCAAATGTAATAGGAACCAGATTAAAAGTAATTAAAACAAAACTTTCTGAATTTAAAATTAAAAAAATGAAATCTACTTTAAAGGATATTAAAATTTACATATATTTTAATGTGTGAATTTAATTTATATTTTTTTATCAAAATATTATGATAACTTTTTTTTCTAAAACGCTTGTTTACTTCATTGTTAAAAATGAATATTAGAGTACATTTGCCATATTAGTAAATGCAAAGGATATTTAACTTATAGCTTAATTGAATATACTTGATGCAAATCTTGATGAAAGAAAACAATAATATTTTATAATAGTATTATGAAAGAAAATGTTTAAAATTAGAGATGGAAAAAAAAAGGAAATAGTAACTTTTTAATTACTATTGTGAAACTCTGGAGTTAACACTAGGTTAAAATATTAATAAAAATATTTAAAATACTTTAAAATGCATGAATTGTTCTTAATTGTTCCAATATATTGCCATGAATGAAAAAAAATAATAAAAATGCTTTTGAGAGTTTTTTTTTTTTGCAGTCAATGTTGAAAATATTATTTAAGCTACAGCTTAGTTTTAATAAAAATGGATCCACAATTCTGCAGAAAGTATTTATAAGCATTACTGTATTGCTATTTTGTTTTCCAGAAAGTCTTGAGTGTTTTATTATATTTTGCCATGATAAAATATTAAAAATATGGATGTGTCACTTTGTCAAATAGTTTGCCAGCTGACAATGACCTCGTTCTCCCACATAAGTCAACTTATAGTAAAAGAATTTAGATTACAGACTATGGGAATAAGATAAAATATAATAATGATTTATTATTATGGTTAATGTTTATTACTACCTTATATTAGTTTAAATATGCTGTTATGATATTTTTTATTTATTTATGGTATAAATATGCAATTACTCTGAAAACAGAGTAAGGGTAAAATCATATATATA
This sequence comes from Epiperipatus broadwayi, assembly GCA_028023455.1. NCBI lineage: Eukaryota > Metazoa > Onychophora > Udeonychophora > Euonychophora > Peripatidae > Epiperipatus > Epiperipatus broadwayi. The sequence goes on from JAQFVV010000475.1 coordinate 75,804, forward strand.
TATTTTACTTGTTGCCTTAAAGTCAATATTAAATTAGACTTGTTTAGAGATACATATCTCTTACATTTATAAAAATTATTTATTAACATTCTATCTATCAGTAAACAGACAGAACAATTTATCAGAAGCATAATAGTATTTACTTATGATAACATAATTATTTTATTATATGGAGTTTTCCATTTAACCATGTATACATTCATTTTATATCTTTACAATATTTTGCCTATAATTTAGTGTGTCCATTTTAGTTTATAGAATTTATGCTACTTTTCATTGACTGTGTGTTTCTTATTATTGAAAATTTTATTATGCTTTATAAAATACCTAATAGTCATTTGACTTACAGTATCTTTTTTGGTTTCATACACTATCTAACTCATGCATTGTTTGAGATGGGTCAGTTATCAGTTTAGCTTTTAATGTAAGGATTATTTTATCTTGCCATTGTTTTGATCAGGATTTGTACTTGTTTCTATTTGATAAGTGTGAGAAGCATATAGTTTTATTAAATATTGTATCATTGATATTATACATTGATAGATGGAGTATACTCTCATATTGCTTATTTCATGACAGGATTATATTGTTGAGGCTTATAACTATTTTATGCTTAGCTAGTATAGTATAATCTATAGAGAGGATTGTTTTCATGGTATGCATTCTGTTCCCCTGTGTTAAGACAATGTCCACACATTTTTGTATCTAAGAAGAAGGTATTGGAATCTACCATATTGTTATACAATTATATAATGTTCTGAGAAGCCTTTCTTTATTGTCTGATCCCTCTTGATGGTGTTTGTTACATTCTGCTGTGTATGGTGAAGTTCTTGGGGTTTTAGGATTGTATGGCAGTGATAAGGTAGAGTTATCATCACGGACACTTGTTTATTTATAATATTTAGCTAAATAAAAATAGTGTATGTATTGTTATGTTGCACCTTGCCAATAGTTTACAAGCAAACCAAAAAAATTTATTAGTAACGTTAATAATTATCTTGTGCATGGCATAATAAGAGATATATATATGTAATGTTATTTCATTTCCATCAAGCAGTAGTTCACCAATGGATTAGTAAGACATTTTAATAATTAAAATGATTATTGTGTGGACGTAAGCAAACTTTAGTATCTTGTGCATTTTTGAGTTCTGATGTCTGTTCCCATATTTATATAATTAATTACTTAATTCTAAACAGTAATTGTTTCATTTGTACTTAATGTGATAATTGTCATTATCATATTACTTATTGCTAAACTTCAGTTATACTCTAATGCCATCAGTAGCATATTATAGATGGGTTGTATGGATAACAGTTACTAGATATGACAGTGCATCAAAATTGTCAATAAATCTAAAAGGGAATCTCCCTTTAACAAAATTAATATACCTTGTTTATGTTGTTTCTGAAATATATATGTTTTCGCTTATTTATTATTATTGTAATACATTAAAGATCAGCCTTTTCAAGCTATTGTGCATGCGCTTTTTACGAGTGTTAATAATAAATGAATACTTTCATTCCCAACACAAGATATAGTATTTATGAAAGAATAAAATGAATCCACTTATTATTGTGTAAATAAATCTTGTTTGAAAATATATTTAGTTGTCTGTTTCCTTATTGCTAATAATCATCCATTTTATTATTGTTATTGCTATTAACAAATTATATTATTGTCTTAAAATCATCATCAATCAATATAGTAGATTTTATTATGCATTGATATATTACAATGAATTTTGATAAGTTCTTACATTTAAAGAACACTTGTAGTTTATGGCTTATTGATCAGAACATTGTTGATCTTAAATACATGTCTAATTTTAAACAATATTTTGATGATCTATTGGTTTTGGAATAACATGTTTATCTAAATCATTTAACACACCATTCACTGATCTTGATCACATAGTCCATAGTTATTAAATAAAATGTAATGCATAGATTATTATACTTATTTTCTAAAATATATGAAAATGTCATAAAATTTAAGGTCTATTTATTGTTAATATTGGAATTGCCAAATGTTCTCTAGTAATTTCACCTTTGTTTTAAGAACCATCTCTGCTTGTTATACACTGATCAAAATATATCTTTAGGAATAGTAATGTTTAAGCATTTGAACCCTGAGAAAATTAGTTTACTGATTAATAATTTCAATTTAACTGTATTATTAGTTTTCATATCTTAAGTTATTTATTATGCTTTGATTTGAGTTCTTATGTTTATCTCCACTGTTTTATTGATTCAGTATAACTTTAAGATATAATTTTTTCTTTCATTTAGATCTCATAATGTATTTTACTTTAGAAGTTAAATATTTTATTTCATTTTAATCAAGCTTGCATAATTAGATATGGTCTTGATTATTAACTACTTAATAGAAATATAAATTAAGTCAATCTTTTAGTATCTTATTTTAGGCTATAAATATTAATACTTGTTAAGCGCAATGTCAGAATAAAATATTTATAGAAGGCTATAACCCTAGTACATATGCCTTGTGTGCTTAATTTTACAATAAGAGAGACCTCTACAAAACTTAATGCAAGATTCAACTTTATAAAGATAAGAGCGGCCACACTCTTATCTTCAACTCATTTTTCTTATTATATAGGCAAATTTAAAGCACTTTAATTTAGGAATATGAACCTAATAAATTCTTCACTGATTAAGTCCACTATTTCTGTTACACATTAACATTCGCAAAATCTTTCAGTTTACAAGTCAATATTCAGATCTTAAATTTAGAAATATTTTGAATCAATTTAAAGTTGTAAATATTAATACTTGTTAAGTGCAATGTCAGCACTTAATATTTATATAAGGCTATAACCTTAGTACATGTGCTTAATCAAAATGCTTTAGATTTGCCTATATAATTAGAAAAATAGGTTGAAGATAAGAGTGTGGCCACTCTTATCTTTATAAAGTCGAATCTTGTGTTAAGATTTGTAGAGGTCTCTCTTATAATAAAATTAAGCATACAAGGCACATGTATTAGAGTTATACCTTATATTTTAGGCTATAGTAATTATTTTAATTAACATAATCTAATTAATATCAGATATAGGAGATGTAAGGTGGAGGTATTGTAAGATTTGTAGTACGCTTTATGACCTTCCCCTAAATTTGCATATGCTAGCCATCCAGTTTTTATATAAAACCTTATATGGTCATTTATATTATGAATTTATGTTTTACATGCACCAATTTTTATATAATATACTATGGTATTTAGAATCACTTATGATAGATGTTTCTTATTTGCTTCACATGTTTAGGGAACACCTCTAGTTATATTAATTATTACCTTGTGTTGGAGGTTACGATATATATATATATATATATATATCAAAAATTATCCCAAATTCACAAGTAAACCAGACTAACCAAAAAAATAAATTCTAAAACACAATCAATGGCTTCACTATTGTGAATAGACTTCTCAAGCATTTTAGTTTTTTACAGTTGAGAAGTCTGCTTGTAGCAGTGATACCATTGGTTATGTTTTAGAGTTTACTTCTTTGGCTAGTTGTTTTCTTTGTGCCAGTTAAAATAAAGTAACATATTTGGCCAAACAAGAGCAACTTTAATGCTTATTAAGGCAATCTGATTTCATTATATTGATTCATAACATACCCACACTATTTTGCACATGATATTTTTAATTTACACACACATTTGTTTTCATTTACATTTTATTATATTTTCAGAGGTTTGAAGATAAATATTATTGATTTAGTTTAATCAATTTTGCAGCTGGTCACACACTGTATATAAATCTTAAATAAACCATAAAGGATCAAAGAGTTTTATTATTTTATTGTGAATAATTAATGTTAATCTCTTTTGTTCTGATTTTGTAATAAATATATTTGATTTAATTTATTCAATATGGCTATATTTTTTCTTATTTAAGATTATAAAACACATTTTGATGCATAGAAATAAGAAATTGAATGGTTTTTTTCTCATATATATTATAACCATGAGACATTGCTCTATTGTGGATGATGAATGGAGAATAATAATTTACTTGTTATAGAATATCTAGTTTAGCTCATTCACTCAAAACATCAAAGAGAATTAAAAAAATACTAATAATATATGCAGTATAAATATTAATATTTAAAAAAGATGATAAATAAGATATTAGAAATTATAGACCTTTCAGCCTTTTATCAGTTTTATACAAATTTTTTACTAAGATAATTACAACTCGTCTATAGAGAACATTGGATTTCCATCAACCAAGAGAACAAGATGAATTTAAAAGTGGTTTTAGGACAGTAGATCATATCCAGGTATTGAGAGAAGTTATAGAAAGGACAAATAAATATGAGTTGCCATTATGTTTTGGATTTGTAGATTATGAAAAGGCATTTGATTCTATAAACATTTCTTCAGTAATTAAAGCATTGGATCATCAAGGTATAGATCCAGGATATTGTCATATTTTAAAGAATATTTATAAAAATGCAACAGCAACAATTAGATTACATAATGATACCAGAAAAGTCAACATTGAGAAGGGTGTAAGACAGAGTTATTCCATAGCTCCAAAAGTTTTTACAGCAGTGCAGCAAGAAATATTTTGTAGATTAAAATGGGAAGCTAAAGGGGTGAAAATAAATGGAGATTATTTAAGTTATTTAGATTTTGCAGATGATGCAATTGTTTTTGCAAATAATGCTTTAGAGATGCAGGAAATGTTGCAGGAGTTATCAGATGAAAGTAGGAAAGTAGGACTAAAGATACATGTTAAAAAGACTAAAGTAATGTTTAATGGATTTTCTTAAAATATGAAAATAAAGATTGATTATGATAAGTTAGAAGCAATTAACAGTTACAAATACCTTTGTCAGATTATTAATACAGATGGAAACATAATGGATGAAATTAATCATAGAATTAAACTTGGTTGGAGTGCTTTTGGTAGAAATAACTTGATACTAAAAGGAAATATGCCTATGTGTTCGAAAAGGAAGATTTTAAGAAATGTGTTTTACCAGTTCTTACTTATGGATCTGAGACTTGGACACTTAACAGAAGAGCAACACAAAAATTTCAGACTACTCAAAGAAGTATGGAGAGATGCATGTTGGGAGTAACAAGAAGAGATTGAAAATGCAATATGTGGGTAAGAGAATAAACAGGGGTTACTGACCTCATTGAAAAAATTAAAAGACCAAAGTGGAGTTGGGCTGGATATATTGCTAGAAGAGATGATAAAAGATGGATAATTGAAATCTTAAATGGGATTCCAAGAGATTGTAAAAGACCCAGAAAGAGACCACATGTGAGATGGATGGATGAAATAAGAAACTTTGCAGGGGTGATGTGGAGAAGAGAAGCTAAAGATCGGAGAAGATGGTTTGAAGTTGGAGAGACCTTCATACTGCAGTGGATTGATAATGATTGATGATGATGATGTGATTATAAAAAATACTGTGCACATATAAGGAGAGAAACAAATAAAGAAAGAAAAAATTATAACTTGCAATAATAAATTTAATTATTATATTTAATTCATTTTTTAAATTTAAATTTGCATGTACTTCATTCAATTTTGAAATAAAATTAAAAGCTAATTTATATATGGTCAAGTTGGATGTGTATTTTCAGTTGAAGTTATGATCTTTAATATTTTTAATAAAATATGGGCTATCTAAATTTTATTTTGCAAATCTATTTTAAAAATGAACAAAATGTTTATTTTATACTAACTTAATTATATAGTCCTTTGAAGGTTTAACTATTATATATTCCTCTGTACTTTGGAATTTCATTCTAATCACTGGGTGATGCTAAAACATTACAAGGCACTAAAAGAATCTAGCTTAAGTTGTAATCGCTTTGACAGCCTTTGGTTAATTAATGCTGTTTGCGTTGATAAGCAGAATTGCTTCATTCTATGCAGAAGATAAAAGCTAAGTGATATAAACAAACAAGTGGGGAAAGTCAAATATATATATTTAAAATAAATGTTACTTGTATTTTCAAATAGCTTTATATCAAAATATATATTATTTTACTAAATTAATTTTTTGTGACATTCTTTTAACAATTTGTTTATTTAATATGATAAATATAATAAATTAACCCTCTATTTAGCTTTCTTATGTATCAATAAAAATGTTCACAAGTACTGCTATGTTTCTTTTTGTTTTTAATAATAAAAAAGACATATCGACATATCGTAATATATATATTTTGAATGGGGTATTACAACATATTATTTGCACTAAGTGGTTAAAATATGTAATCATTTTTTTGGATCGAAGATCAGTTTATTACTTCTGATGCTCATATGTTACGGTAACTTAACGACTACTTGATTCGATTATTTTATTTTTGTGGGGAGAATACTTTTCTATTGATATTATATATAATTTATTTTAAATAATTGTAAAACTTGAAGATTATTAAAATGTCAAAATTAGTTTTTTAATGGATTTGCTAAATGCAGGTTTATATCTTTAAAAAGTTTTGATGGGATCAAAATGACCAAAATTAAAACCTTGGGTGCTATCGCTGGTAGCTTAGTATTATTTTCTTCTAAAGCCTCCTCAAAATTATTATTATACCTTATGATGATTGTAATAATAATAATAATCAAATGATTAGTTGTTAGGGAGATCACGTGATCTTCGAGCATAATAGATTCAGTGCCATGCGGTCACTTGGCAGCTGGATAATTTATATTTTATAAATAAGAAAAAACAAGCAAAGTTTAAATAAATTTCAAAAATTTATTTACTCTGAATAATAATAATATCAATCAAAGATTGGTAATTCAACTAGTTATTTTCCAGTTGAGAACAAGGTCACATCCTTACAGATTTAATATCTATATAGTCTCTTTAATTTTGATATTTGTAACTATAATTTTCTAAGCACACTTCAGCTCACATACATTATTCTGAGATAATCAAATATGATTATTGACCAGAGCTTTTATTTATTAATTTCCAGAACAATTTCAGTTTCATTAGTTTATTTTTTTATTAGTTTACTTTTCAACCATACTTAATTTTCCTGCAGTCTTTTTATCAGTTTTGCTAATTTGCATAAAGGGAACTTTTCTTTACATGAAAATTAGCCTGGTGCAATTTCCAGTAATTCGGTACTTTTTCTACACACTAATTACTTATTCTATTTCTAGAATATTCTAGCATACTAATATTAAATGCCTGTATACACACACATCTTTATTTATTCTTTAATAAATTATGTGTGTGTGTACATAGCAGAGTACTAACAGATTGACTTTCAATCTAGCAAAGTTTAGCTCTTCAATACAATTTACTTCTGCATTGGTCTATGTAAGATACCGCTCTTTTATTTAATAAATTGTTCATTTTAATATTGTATTCATTAGTTCAAAAAACACTCATTTGTTCATTATTGTGGATATAATTTTTCATAAAGGGCATCCATTAGTAATTTGATATTTAAAAAAGTTAAAAAAATATTGATTCATATATAGCTTCAGAATTTGTTAGATGTTTGAACACCAGGCTGGAGCTGTGATCCATAGATTGTGGGTTGCTGGATTCACCACATTGTCCATGCATTAAATGACATAAAGCAGTATGTCAATTTCATCCCTCATATATGTATTAAAAGGATTATGTCCTGTACATGAGAGGTTAGATTGACTTTAGGTCAATGTGGGTTTGACAAGAATCTCAGCCTCAGGGTGGCCTTTGAGCATTCCATCATCAGATTTTCAATTGGATGGATGGTTGAAAAGTTGGAGTGTGGAGTTGATTGAAGCCTGTTCATTAAAATATGAAGATTGGCTATCTTACTATATATCTGAGCACTTATTGCATATAAGTGTGGAGATGATAATCTGGACCAACTGATGGGGCATGAGAAAGTTTATGCTCATATAACGTATATATTTCATTAAAGATTGTAAAAAGGTTTGTGTGCTATACATAATACAAAATATCAATAAGAAGCACAAAAAAGCTTATACAATGCCATGCAAAATTCTATATACTGTACTCATATTCAGACTATAGCACTACATTTATTTATCTCACTTTCATTGTATATTGATGCTTACAGTAGACTGCTAATATAACAGTTTTGAGTAGTAAAAAAAATTAAAAGTTTTATTTGATGTAAAACTAAATAAAACTTTGATTCCATTTAATCATACTAAAAGTAAATTAGAAATGTAAATTACTTTAGGTAAATATCATTTGCTAAGCTAATTTTTATTTAACCCTTTATGGAACACATTTCCCTATTTTAATGTACTAGTCATCTCTGGTTCATATATGAGATTTTGATTTTAGAAGTGCTTTATGATGGTATTCATTATCTACTCATTTTTTTGAGCATTTGATAATTAATTTCATTTCTTAGTTGACTTTTTAATGAATGTTGTAAAATCACAGAAAATCAAAACTTTGTTTTAGAATGAAATTATATTAATAGGACCCTGATCTTTTTTTTTTTTACTACTGAACTTTCAGTAAAAAGTTGCTCAATTTTATTATTATTTTTAACCACATGCTTCAATATGTTTGAAAAATTAATTTTCATTGCGCAATGAAACTATCAAAGTGACTACTATTATTATTTTCTTTATAATATATTTTACACCTTAATAATATTTCAATGTAACAAACTTTGCAATGCACATTTTATTTTTATTGGATTATAATATTTGAAGAATTTAGAATTTTGATATTTCGTGTATGTTTTATTCACAGAGGCTAACCTCTTCATACAGTAGTGCCACTCAGTGCAAGCCAGAGTAATCAATGAATGCAAGAAAATTTGTGCATTAAAGTCCCATCTAATGCCTACTCATTCAATATACACAAACTAGTTTCTAGCTTGTGACCTTCATCAGTGAGGAGCCTTGAATCTGAGAGCATTGCACCTAGATCTTAAGATCTAATGCAACCCTCCAGCAGTACTTTTCACCTTATTAGTTAACTATAAAGCTTTGAGTCCAAAATGAAAGCACAGAAATCTTTTCAATTCAAAATTAGCTTGTATAGTTGTATAGATCTGAACTCAGTTCAGCAATCATACCTTTTGGTATTTGGTTCTTTAATAACCAGAGTCACCATAATCCTATTGGCAGGATTGGTATTAAACAGCTTGTGAAGGCATAAAGTATATGTTTTATATAATATTTTATGGTTTTTACTTTGTAATATATAATTATATATTTATTTAAAATTTTGTTTGTAATTGAAATATTTGGTTTCAAGTATATGGTATCTATTTTGTACATGGGACATTTTATATTTCTTATATTGGAAAATGTCAAGAAGTTATAATTTAAATTTTATATTTCATATAGGCTTTTGATACTTCTATTGTAATTATTTCATATATATATATAATGTTTTAAGATTGCATTTTATATTTCATGTGTTTAAAGATTTTATATTTTACATTTTTTATATGTCAAATTGCACATATAAATATTTTTATTATTAAAAAATGAATTTTTTTGGTCTGACACTCATACAACAAATGCTCCATGTGAAGGATTTCCATTACACCTAAGTTATATGACAACGTAAAATATATATAGAATAAACTAACAAATATAATAAGAACAAAGTATTATCACCATTAAAAGATACAGCTCATTGTATACCAAAGTGCCACCTATCAACATGTTAATTATCATAATAATTACAGATTACACAGCAATGGGGAGAAAAAAAATAGCTGCCAGCTCAATTAGAAAGTTACAAGTATATCCTATATCAATAGATTAGGTTTACACTTAATACATTCATTCAGAATATAGAAATCAGTTAATCTCCTATCAACCATGAAAAAAAATCTACTTCAAGTGGAAACAATAATCACTGTAAGACAAGCCACTACCATGTGCAAAACATTGAGCAACATTGATAGAGCCTATTACATCCACAAGTCTTAACACAGAATCCTTTCAGGAAAAATGCATCTATTAGAAAATTTATACCATGCTAAACAAATGTATCACAAGTGGTCAGAATAAATAATATACAATACTGCCTTGTTCAAGTATGGAGCAACTGAAAATAAATACTGTGATTTTCTGTTCAAATTAAACATGAGATCTCTACCAATATTACATTTTCATCAAATATAAACAGTATCATAACAACCTTGAAACCACATGTGGTCTTTGCCATAAAGAAGATGGAAACCAAATCATCTATTTCATTGCAGTTGCTAGAATTTTCCAAAACTTATATAAATACAATGAAAAAAAGTACAAACAATTCATTCAAGCTTACAATCATTCCAAATGTAAACTTTTCAAAAATCTGCAGTACAATATTTATACTCTATTCATTATAGTGAACACAGTGCACATTTCTTTACAATAACAACAGCAGAAAACACACAAACACATTAAAAAAATAATCAAAATAAGAAACAAAAAATTCTCTCCACTATATATACATATATGTAGCAATCTGTGTGATCATATGGCAGTTTTTCAACCTATAATGAGATATGATTATCCTTAATTCATCACTGTCAATATGTTTTTATACTATTTTCAGAAACACTTACTCATCCTATATAACTAAATATGTATATCTGTAATCTTTTTTTAAATAAAATTCTTTTGAAACTTAATACAGCTATGCTTAAGAAATAATAAAATAATTAACCTATTGTAAGTATCAATCTTTAGTTATATATTTTTAATGAAACAAAAGATTGTTTTTATTTTATTCTCCTAATTTTTTTTTTTACAAATTTTATTGAAAACATAAATTCAATAACAAAATTAGTATAAAAAATAAAATTTCAACTTTTCAAATGAAAACAATTTGATAAATAGAAATATCAAAAATAATTAATCAAAACAAAATAATTTATTTTAATCTTCAGCCAAAGAATGCATTTTAATAAAAAAAAAAATTTCAAAAATTCTGGATATTTAAAATACGTTTTATTAAAATATTTTAAAAGAGCATATTGTTTGAAAAATTAACATTCAACTTTTAATTTAAAAAATAAAAAGATTATTGAATACATTTACTTTTTGATGCCAGTAAATTTTAATTCATTTTTTGCTAAAAACTAATATGTTCAAAGAAAATCTAGTTAATTGTCATGTTCTTACTAAAAAACAAATATTTAATATTTTAAAGAAAATTTATAATAAAAAGATATATAAATTAAGTACAAACTGAATTTTTCATTATAATGATATAAACAAAAACCTATGTTGTTCAAATGCAGAAGATATTTTTACATCTGCCCAGAATGAATACTGTTTATTGCATTAAAATTTTGTCTCTTGTTTATATTCATTATGTAATGACTGCTTATATCTACATATTTTAGTATTTAATATCTTGTTGTTAAAATTATATCAAGCCTTTTTAAAATTAAAATTTTCCCCATCAAGCAATTACAATGGATTGTGGCAAAAGGCATACATTACTTATCATGGTAATGTAATGGTCAGATTAAACCTATTTCAGTGATTTACATTTAATTTTATTTATACAACTTATATGGGAATCCTTGTCTTTAATTATTTTTAAATAAACCAATACACATAAGTTTTAAACAATATTTTATTTTACCAAATAGTGATGTCTACCACATCTCACTGAATCAATGTAGTCCATACAATATTACATTTAAAGAAGTTAGCAAATAACAATAGTTTGATTATAAAATATAATTATTAATTTATTATACAATTTATTTTCTTTTAACAAAGACGATTCTTTAATCTTAATATTTCTGGATTATTTCTTATACACACAGAAACACAAGTATACATAAATGTCCATTGTTTTCTTACTAAATTTAATTTTAATTATGTCTTAGTATTAATGTAATCATAGGTAATAGAATACACTGGTCATACAACAAATCTCAACTTCAATAAACTTAAACTTATAATTCTACATATGGATGGACACATAATCATCAAACATTTTTTTGACTCATATGTTTCCTAGTTCTCACACATATAATATTCTATACGTGATAAACATATAACCAATAATTATAAGAAATGGCTCTTTTAGGTCCTACTTCTAATTCAATAAACTATAACTTATATAGAGATAGCTCATTCCAATATGGATCTCAACTTTATTAAAATTAAATAGTAATAAATTCTCCTATATGAATATGAATATACATAAAGCATTTGGAAGTAAACAAATAAGTGCATATATATTATAAATTCACCTATGCAAAACCTAATTCTCAGGCATTAAATGTAAAATTAATTAAGAGCAAATAAAACAGATGAATACAATTACATCTTTAACTATAATTATTTAACACTTGGACCATTTATGTATGAATATTGCACTTTGTATTATTATCATTCTTTTTTTACTTTTCTTCTTTTAAACTGATAATCCATACAAAATAACATATGCTTAACAGGTATTAAAGGTCTTACAAAATGTTAATAATACATATAATAACAGAGTAAATTTTATTATTATTTAAACTTAGTTGAGTTAACCATAAGCATTATTTCTTCACCCTCTTCTAAAGTAATAATTTATATAAATAACATATGCTTAACAAGTATTAAAAGAAAGTTATAGTGAATGGTTAATGTACATATATAATAAGAGAGTAAAAAAATATTTAAAAAAAAAAACAAAACTGACAATTTCTATAACGTAAATACCCTAGTTAACAGGCATTAATTACAAGCTCAAAATAGTTAAGATAATATTCAATAAATCACTTTAAATATAAAACTTACAAAGCAAAATAACTGTAATTTATTTCTTCCTGGGAACAAATATTAAATAGTTTATTTGTGAGCATAATATCTTTAGCAATCTCCAGCTTTGCAGCTTGAAATAAGCATTGTTTCTTCTCTCTTTAAATAGAGTTATTTGAAGTATTGTATTAAGTTTCCAATGTCCAGGTTAGGTTATCAGCTATTGTGGTTCCTAACTTTTATTCATTATACACAGTGAAGATCTGATGGGTTTGAATGAACTAAGAATCTAATCTGACTGCCATAATAAATTTTATTTCCCCCTTTTTTTAAAACAGATCATTCTCATTTTCTAAAATGCAAATTGATTGATTTGTATATACTTTAATGGCTTGAATTTTTTTTATCATTGTTGAAATGAATACTATATTATTTATTTTAAATTCTCAGGCATGGAAACAAAAAAAAAAACTAAGCAAAAAAAATGTACTTCTTTTATTTCTTCTCCAGGTATAGTTTCAAATTTCTGCAATATATACACCTTTTACACCATCTTTATCTTTTAATAAAAATGCATTGCCTTCTTGTTTATTTAAAATTTCGATTGGGCTGTCATATAAGAAAAAAAAAATTTGTATCACTTATTTGTGATTTGCTGACTTTAGGTGTTCTTATCAATACATGGTTGCTGATCTCAAACTGACAAAGCTTATTATTGCTTTGAGCTTGTCTTTGTTCACACATTTTTTTCATTTTACTTCTAGATATTCTAGTCTTTTTCTTTGTTTATATCTTCTGTTATAACAGGCATTGATGTTTTTTTAAGAGTGGACTATGATTTCCAGTCCGATTTGTATAATTAAGATATATTTATATGTTTCACCCACCCATGATGGTTCTTGGTGTCTAAGTAAGTCTTGAAAAGTTGATTGGGCTCTCTCATAAGAATTAGATTAGGAACTATGTACTAATTTTAGTGTGTGTTTAATTGCATTTTGTTCCAATCACCTTTTTTATTCATGTGACATAAATAGGATACCATAATCAGTTAAGATGTTTTTGGGCTTCCCCACAAAAGAGATTTGTTGATCTTGTAGAATTCTAATAGTTGATTTAGCATCTGCTTTCCTGATAGGATATGCTGTGATATATTTAGAAAATACACCATACACAACCATTATGTATTTGAACTGCCTAAAAGCTAGGAGCAGTTCATAGTAGTTTATAGCTACAAGTTCATTATGTTGTTGTGGAAGAATTGGATGGGGCATTCCAGGATAGCATTCATTGACAGGTTTAGCCTTTAAACACATTGTGCAGGTTTGTAATATGTTTTGCAGGTTTGTAATGCAGTCAATAGCTGTGCATATATCCCAGGCCAATGAAATAATTGCAATGTATATTCTGCCTTTCTGGAATCACAGTGTCCACACGGCAATGTACATACATAATCAGTTTGGTCCCGATGTTCACTGGTACTAATACTTTCCATGGGTTTCCTTCATAATGAGTTTTGTATAGTGATATGTTATTAACAATTTTATACAAGGCTATATTTTTCTTAATTTTATAATATATTGGATGGCATGATGATAATTGTGGTTTGAGATATAAAATGATACAATGATATTGGGAAATCAGTGTCCTATAGTGTGTTCATGTATCTGATATAATTGTCTACTGATTATATGGTTTCTATTAGAGTATTGAGAAGATATTTACATTGGATGATAGCTTAGAATATCAGCTGTGATGGTTTTTCTATCTACACAATATTTTACTGTGTATTCAAATTTCTGTAAGATTAAGCTTTATCTAATGAAACAATCAGTATTCAAAAACTTCTATCCAAAAATTCCAAACATTTGTTGTCGGTGATAATGATCACTTCAAAACCCAGTAAAAGTGCTTAAATTTTTGGAATGTCCAGATGATTGCAAGGGATTATTTTTCAGTTACCAAATAATGAAGTTCAGCTTCCTTGAGTGCATGACTAATAAATTGTAAAATTTTGTATTTCTGAGTATTATTAATTTAAAACAACACCACATCTAAACCAGAACTACTACTCGCAGTTTGGATGTAGATGGGCTGTGAAAAGTAAAAAAAAAAGCATATATAACATGATTTAGGAATTTAGCATTAATACAATTAAATTCTTATTTGTGTCTATTAGAGTAATTTTAATGACAATCTTTATTAAGTAATTTGTGGTGGATGTCTTAAGAGTTTGGCAAAAATTGCATAGTTCTAAGACAGACCACAATTATTTCCTAGATGTTGGTGTCGGAAAGTTTTCTATTGCAATGATTTTATTAGCATGAGAACAGATTCCATGTTTTTCCAACAGATGATCCAAGAAGATGACTTCTTGCATTATGATAGTATCTTGTTCAAGTTGATATTGATATTCTTTGCATAACATTCTTCTAAAAACAATTGTTAATAACAGAGGTGCTGCTTGAGATTTTCTAAAGTGATCACACATCATCAATGTAATAGACTGTTATGCTCTATACTTTCTCTGAGAGCACTTGATCAAAACATCTTAAGAGATCTGTACTATATTATTAATGGACCAAAGAGCATGTGCATGATAACATAGATATAACTTTGGTATTTGAAAGCCATGTATTTTTTATCTTGGACAGAAGAGTACAAGAGTATCTGTCACTATCTGGAAGGTAGGTCAATGTTTGAGAAGACTGACTTATCTTTAAATGTACTAAAAGATCATTGATAGATGGAGATACTATCTTTCAGGCAAAGTGATGGTGTTCAATTTTATACATTGAGATACAGCCTTATGATCCCATCTGTTTTTTAATAACTAGCTGTTTGTTGGGTGAAATCATTTTTTAATAACATTTTATTCTATCATATGTT
Organism: Epiperipatus broadwayi; assembly: GCA_028023455.1. NCBI lineage: Eukaryota > Metazoa > Onychophora > Udeonychophora > Euonychophora > Peripatidae > Epiperipatus > Epiperipatus broadwayi. Next base: position 91,395 of record JAQFVV010000475.1, read on the forward strand.
GTATCTGTGCTTCACCTTGATGTTGGTATTGATATGGTATGTAATATGATATACTCTGTTTATTCCTTTTTACTCATATTCTACAAGTATATTCACTGATAACACCTGGTTGGTTTGAAAAGACATTTGGATAAGTTTTAAAGATTTTCTTTGCCTCTCTATAATACTTTGGTCACAACAAACCTGACTTGACTTCTTTAATTTATTTTCCATGTTCAGTTTAGGAATGTTAATATAATTAACATGGTTAATAAAATCATTATTAACCAGAATTCATTTTCTTTATAATTTAACATACATTGCTGCTGAGACAAAAATTCTGATCTGAGGATTATTTCGTATATTAGACAAAGCATAATCAAAAAATATGTGCTCAGTATATAGAGTATCAATTTGTAGGTCAAAACATATTTGCTTGATTTTTAACTTAACACATTTCCCATTGGCTGAATTAACATGTATATAGCACAATGGCAAAATAAGAAATATTATCACTTTTTTCTAAAAAAAAAAGTTTTTTAAATGTCACTTTTGCCATGATAGACACCTGGTTTTTAGTATGAATTAATGCTTGCAGTATTATTTCTCCAATTTTTATTGTTGTCATGGGGCAGGATTGAGTTATTTGAAATAGAGAAATAACAACATCATTGAAGAATGTATTGGATAAATAATATCCCCATACCTCTCTATCATAGTGAATATTTCTATTTTTTTCTTGCTAACTCTGAAGAGAGCAATATCCCATGAAGTGACTTTTAGTTTTCCTAAACAGTAGGTTGAAACTGAAATGAATATTATTTGAATGTCCAGAATGAGTTTTTAGCAGTTGTTTTAAACTTCCATTGAGTTGTATGAATGACATGGTTGACCATACAAATTTTTTTTTGTTCTGTAAGGTGTAATTATATTATAAATACAACACACAACTTTTTTTGTATATTGTAAAAATAATTAACAAAGCAAATTGTACTGGAAAGAAGGCTTTCAGGTATGTAATGAGTTCCAAGATGATCCAAGGAATGATGTAGTGACATTGGTGACATATCCTCAATAAACAAATTTATTGTGTATAAAAAATTTGAACATTAATAAAACAGAGAATGAAAAAAAGAAATAAAGAGCAGCAAGAAATGTTGAAAGCAAACATTTCAGAAACAAGCTGTGAAGAAGACAGTTTGGAGACTTCTGATTTGTACAAAGCCCATATATACATATAAACAAACAGAGAAAAATAAATTAATGAAGAGATACCAATTTTTGAGAAAATTACAACATCATCACACTTAGATTTTATGCAGATGATTACCACATTATTCAAACAATTGCACCATCATCAAAAACTTATGGAATCAAGGATAGAACATAATCAAAACCACATAGGAATATAATCTAAAATATGGACATATAAAATTTCAAAATCATTATGAAAGATAATTAAAAACAGATAGAATCAAGGATAGAATATAATCAAAACATACAGAAGTTATGATGACAAACCCTTTTGACCAGAATTTAGAGATATTACATCAGAAACATTAGGAAAATCAGCATAGGTAAACAGATTGAACAAAGAATGTGCACTATAAAAGAAAACCATGTTCATCCAAAAGAAATTAAAAAATAGAAGGAGAAAATTTTTAAAAATAAACATGAGACATAAAACTCAAAAAATCTAGCACGTAGTGACAACAAAACTCCAAATAAAAAAATATAATGTCAAACTCATAAAAGGCAGATAGCTTCATTTTTAATATTTTTTATCATAATGCTATAGAATAAAGTTGTAATTATAAATTTATTTATATGCACATTGATTACATAAGTAATATTTACTAAGGCTGTAAACATTTATAGTTTAGAAATATTAAGTAAATTATTTACATTTAGTTGTAAGTCTAAATTAGATTCAATAAAATGTTCCCTTTGTTTCTACTTTATATTTTGGCAAGTAATCACATTACATTAGTTATTTTTAATGCTAAACTCTGAGAGCAGACAAGTAAAGTCCTGAGTGGGAGATAATGAGGTTGGATATATTCTTTTTGGTCATGTTGAGTTTGATTTATTTAGTTATAAGTTATCATCTCTAAAGCTAGCTCTTTACTATATCCATTGCTAGTAGAGTCTGATGCATAACTTAGAAGGCTTCTTGTTCTGTTTTCTAACTATTGTCAGGCCACTTTTCATGTGATATGATCCAGGTGTGTAGAACTTAGAGAGCATTTGAATGAGAGTATCCTTATACACAAATTATCATTTGTAGAACCAACTAACTCATTCATTCTATTATCAGTTACATACTATTACAATTTGAAGGTTGGCTTTCTTCTTACATACCATTACAATTTGGGTGTTATTGAACCAGAACATTTTATCTTTTCATATCACTACAATTCCATTTTCCAATTCATAGGGATTAATAAAGCATCTCACCCATCCTAGTTTTGTACTATTAAAGTTTGGACACCACAATTTGTGGGAAATTATCATTATAATTTTGATGCCCAAACCTGTGGGGCATTTGAAGAAAATCTTTTTATGTTTTATGCAGTCTGTCTTTTAGAAGTTAACATACATAACTCTGTAAAGCATAACAGATCACTCTCAACTATCTCAAAATATTCCATTACAATGTATCTATAAATAAATCTTTGCTACTATTTTTCATTCACACAGTCTTCTTTAGCCAATGTAATTAGTGATCATCATCATTTTCATTTTTTAAATTTTTTTTATGCCATTTTAATTTTAACTTTACATCAACCAAAACTTCAATTAGTGTTTTGCATAAATTAAAACAAATAAAAATTAAAGATCAAATATTTGGTCCATGCTATATTTGTGAATTTTTTCTTATTATCTGCACCTCAGGAGATAAATACTTTTTCAGTAAAATAAATACTTTAAAAGAAAAAAAATATATCTTTTATTTATTAATGTATTATATAAATCTACTATTATTAAATGCTGAAAACATGTAATTGTGCAGAAGGAAATGAAGCTCCGATTATATAAGATTATGTTTTACAAATGTCTCTCTTGTTTATTAGTATATGTGATTATATTAGAAAAGTGTATTTTGAAAAGTTCCTAATATAGGGTGAAAACTGGTTCAATAATAAAGAAAATATTTATTTTTATATAGTTGTTTATTTATAAATAAGCATTTATTTTTACAGCGTCTGTATATAATTGTAATTACATTCATATCGGCCTTTCAAACCAATTGTGCAAACGCTTTGCGAGTGTTAAATAATAAATGAATACCCTCTGACCAATACAAGATATAGAATTTATGCAGGAATAAAAAGAATCATAGGAATAAGAGGATTCTTTTTATTCCTGCATAAATTCTATATCTTGTATTGGTCAGAGGGTATTCATTTATTATTTAACACTCGCAAAGCATTTGCACAATTGGCTTGAATGGCTGATATGAATGTAATTATAGTTGTTTATTATATAAAAACAACATTATGGACATATTTTTGTTTGACTATTGTTAAGAATGTTATTAAGATAAATCACTATGCACACTATTTTACAAAATATGCATCTTTTAAAAAGAATAACATTTATGCTTTACAGCTTAATGGCAAAACATGAAATGTTTATCTACAAATCCTTTCTTACTTTATTTTAATGTGTAAATCCACCAATATAGTTGTTTTTGTATGTTTTGATTTGATTTCTAATCTTTTATAAAATAAAAAAATTGAATTACCACTTGAAATGATCACAAGGTATTACTTGCAATAGTTTGAAGCAATTGTGGCATATTGTACCTGAAAAATAGTTCGGCAATGCTTGTTACTAATATTGATAATGAAAGTGATTTACAATACTGATAGAACATACTGGAACTAATTGTTAAGGCAAGATTTCAAATTCTAAGGACAATAATAGTGCAAGAGCTTTTACAATCTCATAAAATAATTAGAAATTGAATATCAAATATAGTTACATCAATCAAAGGCAAAAAGTTTAGACAATAAAATAAACCAGCTTGAAAAATAAAATATTAAATGTTAAAAAGTATAAAAAATATTTACAAACAATTCCCAATAACATATTAGAATAATGTGAATTTGATTCCAAGAACAGCATCAATCAAAAATGCCATAAATTAAGACATTAAGCCACATAAAATATATAAAATCAAGAAATAAGATGATTTTTTTAAACATCTGGTTTATCATAATTAAAAAATGACATGATGATTTAGAAGAAACCTGTTGATTCATAAGATAACATAAGAGAAATATTACAATGGGTGATTTAAATAAGAATTAGATAACTTAAAAAAGAAACAATTTTAGGACGAGTGCCTACAAATACATCTATGATTCAAAAGAGGATGAATAATTTTTAAATGTTTTTTTTATAGATTTATTATTATAAAGATAATTAATTTCCTTCTAATTTTATTTTCTGCATTGGTTATATTATATTGAATAGAAGTAACAGATCATTTCAGTTATGGATGTATTTCCACATAATCCTTTTTTTTTATATTTATGCTATTGCGCAACAATCTTAACATTTTTGATAGACAAACTCTGAAAAAGGTTGTTGCATAGTGAAAATTGTTATTACAAATATATAAAAAAAATAAAAAATTGTGTGGCAATAGGTATATATTATTTTATATTGAACTTATTATTGTGAATGTGCAATATACCTTATACACTACATTCACATACACATTAGTTTTTGAGTTAATAATGAGCTTGGTTTAAGTTTATTCATTGACTATTATAGTTTTTCAGTTTTATAATAATTTTTTAAAAAAGATATTCAAAATTTAAGACACATTTTGCATTTATGATAGTAGATATGTTTTATCTTAAATAAAGCATTATAATAGCTTATTTTTTACATTATTAGAGTAAGTCTGCATATACAACATGCAATATAAAATATCTATAAATACATAAATCTATAATGTACATAATCAATAAACTATTGTATTATCATATTTTACCGATCATGAATTATAAGATCTAAATTTTGAGGAAAAAATTACTTCTCTAATGCATCTCAAACAGCACAATTCATGAATGGTGTTTGCTTGAATATGTAATTTTATTATATATGAATTACATTACATATACATTCTGCTTTTTTAATTTATAATATATACAGATAATCAGCACCATCATATTCAAAAATTATTAATTCACTATAGGATAACAGGTCTGTCCAAATTTAGTCCAGTTTCTCTTTTCTCAACGTCATTCAAGCTCTTGCCTTATTTCACCCATCTGTCTTATGTGTGATCAGTTTCTAGATCATTTGCAATCTCTTTGAATCCAGTTTAAGATTTTTAACTGTCCATATATTATCAGCTCCTCTAAGAATGTGTCCACTCCAGCTTTAGTTTCCTAATTCTTTCAATGATGTCTGTAATACCTGCATGTTCTTTCATCCAGGTATTTTGTTTTGATCTCTTCTGCATACAATTAAAATCCATCCCTCCATAATTTATTGAGTGGCCTGTAAAGTATCTAAACCTCAGATCCATTTGGCAAAACACATCTATTAAAAACCTTATCTTTCGAACACATAGACATATTTTATTTTAAAAAAGCACTCTATCCAAGTTCATTTTTATGGTTAATTTCATCAATAATATTCCAATGGTATTAATAATCTGATTAAGATATTTGCATTTGTTAACTTCTAATTCAACATTATCAATCTTCATTTTCTTCCTGTGAGAAAATTCATTAATCATTACTTAAGTCTTTTTAGCATTCACGTTCAATTCTACTTTTTTTACTTTCATCTGCTTATTCTTGACACATTTCCTGAAACTCTGAAGCCTTATTTGCAAAAACGATTGTATCATTTGTAAAATTTAGACGACATAAATAATCTTCATTTACTTTTATGCCCTTAACTCCTGTCAGACATCCATTTCAATATTAATTTTCCTATAAATCACTATGTAATCTAATCAGTGCTCTTGCATTTTACTAAATATTCACAATAGCTTGACAGGCTGATCTTTAATGTATTACAATTTATAAACATGTGCTATATAAAATAAATGCTTATTTACATATGTTTAAGTTTCATTTGAGAATGACGTTTAATAAATTCTAGATAATTTCGCCTACGTCATTCATTCATTCAGACATCGTAAACAGTAATTTAAAGTGAGTGGTCTATCCTCATGCTTTCACTTCCAGTACTTAAGATTTGCCCATATATAACCATTTGGGTTGGATAGAATAAGTGGATTCTTTTTATTCTTTCCTAAATACTATATCTTGTGTTGGGAGTCAAAGTATTCATTTATTATTAACACTCTTAAAAAAAAAGCGCATGCACAATAGCTTGACAGTCAGATCTTTAATGTATTAAATATTCTTCATAATATGCTTTGACAAAAAAATGTCTTGCATTAAAAGCCTAGCTGAGAAACTTTAAAACATAACAAATGTTATATGCCCACCATTTATGTGAAAATAAGGTATATTTAAACAGGATTTAAGTAATAACTTTATATATAAATCAAAATAAATTACTATCAGATAAAGATTAGACTTTCTAAATACTTATTTACTTAATAAGCAATGATATAAAAATATCTGTTAAGAATATCATTTATATCTAAAAATAAAATATAAATAAATATATATATATATAATTATCGTATGTAAATAAATAATTTAGCGATCTATATATGTTAATCTTGTGGAAGGAAATGAATCTTCACAAATGCACTACGTATTGGATTGATAAGATATCGGTTTTATAAGAATAAGATTAATACACTTACTTACAGGTGAACGCATATAAATTTAATAATATCAATCCAATAATGCATGTGTAAAAATTTATGTCCATCCACAAAAGGTATATATATATAAATATAATTATCAATGCATCAACAGAGTATGTGTTTATAATAAGTCATTATCAAGAAAAGCAAACTTTTGATGCAATTCACCAAACTTTTGACAATCAACTGATAAAAAATTAATTATTTAATATCACTTAATTGATATCTAAAATTCTTGCATATTATTGAATATTAGATATTCTATCAATTGATTGCAATGAACCTTGTGAACTGCATAGAAAATGCTCTCAATTGTTAATAATTTATTATATTTACACACTCTATTTGAATAATGGGAATAGGATGTTTATCATTTACATATTGTAAATAATTTGAGATGTTTTGTTATATACATACACCCATATATATATATTCACTTCATTGTATATGTAATAATTTTGTACACATATGTTAGTATTCCTGCCAAAGTGGATTATTTTTCTTTCATTCAATATTTGTTTAACTAAATGCATTTTTGATGCTGAACACCATAGCTATGATTATGGTTTTTGGCACACAAAGTGCACTTAATCAAGCAAATATTGGATGAAAAAAGAATAACTCATTCTGCCAGGCATCCTAACATATGTATTCATAATTATACCCACACTCACATACATATATATGCAAGTGTACATTCTGAGATAATTCTCACCACAGCTAATATTTGAAAATATTAATTTATATAAACATAATCCTCATATTCTACCATAGTCAACATTTATATATCTTTACATATTTGTCATATCAATATTGAAACCTGGACATCACTTTTTAACTATTCATTGTTATAATATTTATATATAAATGATTATAGTTGAAGTGTAAAGAATGGACATTAGAACAGAAGGTGAGGTGGTTAGACCTTCTAAACTATGATTGGTTTTTATATCTTTAGTGTAATCTAATTCTGCAATGATTAATTACAATAGAACATAGTCAATTAAAATAACTTTTAACTTTTATCTCATTAAATATGTTCTAACAATATGAATAAAAACATCAGGAAAAAGTAAAAAATTCCCAAGATGCATTTCATGCTGAACCATCACTCATCAGTAGTAAAATAAAAATTTTGAATATATTAATACACATAGAGAGAATTGAAATGAAGTTGAAGTGATTATTTAATGTGGTTGTGTTTAATAATCATATTTTTTTAAAATTAGATCTTGAAATGTATATCTGAGTTAAAAATGATAATTTTAGCTTAAAAAAATAATGTAAGTAATTATTAAGGTAAATGTTTAAAAAGGTGAATTTCATAGTCATGTGTATAATAAATTTGCCTTTTTCATAATAAATTTTAATGACTTAAATAAACACCAAGGTCTATATTTTATATATGCTTAGACATAAAGGTTTGGGTTAAGGGTATGCATATAATATCATGACATTACAGCCAGCTATTAAGAGATTTTGCTACTTTAAAAGCGGCTAAATTCTGAACTAGTACATATTGATTTATTAATTAAAAAAATTTCTGAAGAGGTCAGTATAAATGAATAGATCACAAAATCAAAGTATTTTAGTCTTGCCTCCATGCATTGAATGGATATAGTTGTTTGTAATCTGTTTCAAGTTCATTTGTATGGTTACTTTGAAATTTTTGAATTAGATATTTTGTGTAATTTATTAAGTATTCATGATTATTTTTACACAATAAATATATAATAATTATTAAAAAACAAAACTATACATGATTACACTTTTATTTTATATGTATAGATTTTATTTTTAAAAGTATAAATAAGTAAATTCTAACATAACAGAAACAAAGAAAACTATAGCTTTTAAAATCACTATGTCTTATGAAATGGATCACTAAACATCATAACCAACATTACCCTGCCTGGTTTGATGCAATTGATAGAACTTCTGACTTGGGATTATAAGGTCCTGAAATTGATTCTCATATTCACAAGTTTACCACTCAAACTTCTTATGAACTCAGAGCAATAAAGCCTTATGCTGTTTTTGGTAGCCAAAACTGAATTAGGATTTCCTGAAATATTCTAAAAATTTTAAACCAATTTCAATATCTTAAAAGCAGAATTTTATAGATTTACCAGAAATTAACAGTTATTCATTCAAACAGATTTTTGAAGCCACTCTATTGGGTTGCCAACTATTTGATGATGAAAACATAGTTGTTCTCTGTTTATTAATATTTTCTTCAATCTTTGCAAAGATCAAATAAGATTTTTTAGAATATTTTTTTTATTTACAAATGTACATTTCTAACAAATCAAGAACAATTTATTTAATTCTAATATATAACAATGGATTAATGGTAGAAACAATGTTTAAATAATTACAAAAACTGTCACCAGGGAAAACAACTAAAATGCATCCACCTAAAGAATTAATATAGATTCATTTTATAGCTGCAAATTATTAAATACAGAATACCTACATTATAACACAGGAGCACTCAACCACTCATTTGGGATCTATCATCTAATTGAGATGTATTTATTAGTAAATACTTTATTCTCAAATAGTCCATCAAAAATATAGGGGAAATTTAAAACTGTTAAAAGAAGAGTTGAAGATTTTAAACACAGTGAAAATATTTCTTTTTCCATTTGTTTTTGAACTTTCATCAAAACAATTTAAACTGAATAAAAATTTAAATCATATTTTCAGATAAATTCGGAGAAAAAATAATTAACGATCAAAATAATCTTTAGTTGAAATATAAAAATATTGGATTTTGAAGTACAACAAAAATACATGTAAAATAATATCACAGAAAAAACCCAGATATCTTACTTCTGTTCTATGATTTTAGAAGAATTAGTTTTTAGATATAAATACTACGAAATCAAAAATTTAAAATTTTTACATAGATGAATACGTTAATGAATATTTATTACTGCTTAAATAATCTCAATTTTGATTAAAAAATACTATAGTGTCAAAAATATCATTATTTATAATATTTTTAAAATTTTGATATATGCATTTTATTCAATTCTGTATAATATAATTAAAAGTTTTGAAATTGTTTCATTTATATATTTTAAGATGCGATATTAATTAATGAGATTGCATATGCTTTTAAATTTCACAATATTTAGTTTTTAAAGTGATAATGTTTTAGCTTTTTTAGCTTAAAAAAATAAACATTTATATTTATTTTAAAATTTATTGAATAAATGTGCATGTTACGTATTATCAATCATTTTATATATGTATTGCTCTAAAAGCTTTCAAAAGCGAGTCATTCAGATGTGACTTTTATTTGCGAAATAATTTTAAATTGCTGTTAAAATATTTAAAAAAAAAGACAAAAGAATTTTACTCAAAAAATAAAAAAAACAATGAAAGATTTCTTTCAATTTTCATATTTAAATTTTAAATATTTTTTTTTTGTTTTACAAAAAAAAAAAAAAAAACATCTTCTAGAGATGAGCTTAAAATAATGCATTCATTTTTCATTGAGAATTTTATCTGCAAAACAAACGTTTGCATTTTTTTATTTCATTTTAATAATTGCGGTTGTATATATGTATGTTCTAGAATCACATCGCTCTTTCAATTCACTATATTAAGAGAGTGATTAATAACTTTGATTACTTATTATTAAATATTATCTCTAGTAACTTTGTCTTCCATCAGAAAATTTAATATCCGTATTCTATACATACCGTATCAATATATATACACACAAATGGTTAATATTTCGGACTTACATTAATGCTATCTTTTTAATAGCTCGTTATCATTATAATATTTTGCAACAGTTGATATTGCCACTTTTTTTTTTATTTTAACAATATATATTTGGAATAACACTAACATATTTACATCCTTTGATTATAGAAATCCCTCATACCCAAAATTTGTAGATAGTGTCTAATAGTAAAATGTAGTTTCCAACATATATATATATATAGTAATGTGAATATAAGTGTGTAATATTGATACTTCTATTTGGTTAAGTTATTTGATCATAATAAGACATAACTTAGAAGCAATATTATCCACTGCACATCTCTCTTTTGAAATTTAAAAACCATTAATCTCACACTCAAGCTACCAATAGTGATTAAACTGACACACTGTTTTATTTAGAAGTATACCACATTAACGACCTTTCAAAGTATTGGCTATACTTCAAAATTTATCATCTATATATGAATAATTGGCAAGAAGATAATCTGGTAAAGGTAATTTTTTTTATTTCTACTTAACATTTGTAATTGTTCACAGGGTATAACTTTCAGCATTGAAGGGCTATCCTATATATACCACATTACTTCGAATATAAGCTGCCTTGCATTTAATCCGCAATAAGAATTTAAGCTTGGAAAAAAAAATCTAAAAATGACTATAATTGGTATGATATTGAAAAATAAGAAACATTTTTATTTAATTAAGTAGGAACTAAAATGAAACTTTTTTTTTTCGAATTGAGCAGCATATGTAGACTACTGTTCCATCATTAGTGGGTATGGGTAATAAAAAAATTTCAAAATTAAAATACATTCAGACACCATATTATTCCACACAACTGTCATCAATGATTGTAATCCTATGCACATGCATAGAACATAAGACAAAGAAATGATTGTTACGTAGTGTAATATTGGCAAATATAAGATGTTAAAATATTTACTTTGAATTAGTATGGGTAATAAGAAAACCTCAAAATTAAAATATGGCTAGACACAATGCAATTCAACACAGCTGCTAACAAACAGAAACTACTGAACTTACTCAGAAAAGTGTGAATGAGGATCACAAATAATACTATGTGTATGTGTAGAGCATAAAGCAAAAATACAATCGTTGGAGGATATAAGATTAGCAGAAATAAAATGTTTGCTTTGAATTTAAGCTACACACTAATTTTACAATTTCAAAATTTGATTAAAAAGTATGGTTCAAATTCAAAGTAATATGGTTTTAACTTTTCTGCATTTTTTACTAATGCTTCCCTGATATTGCTTTATGGTTTGAGATAGCATAATGCACACATTGAGAGTTCACTTATCCTAAATTATTTTTAATTAATTAATAGCATATCATGGTGAAAAACATAGACGTATATGAGAATGAGAATAAAATTGAAAATAGGCTTGTTTAATAAACTGAACAATATATTTATTCTAAACCAGAAATCATCAGTTGGTCCAGATTACCATCTCTACACATATATGCTACAAGTGCTCAGATATATATTAAGATAGCCAATCTTTATACTTTAATGGACAGGCTTCAATCTATTCCTCACTCCAACTCTTCAACCGTCCATCCAATTGAAAATCTGATGATGGAATGCACACGAGGGGTCAGATTGATCTTAGGTCAACATGGGTGTGACAAGAATCTCGGCCTCAGGGTGGCCTTTGAGAATTCCATCATCAGATTTTCAATTAGATGGACGGTTGAAGAGTTGGAGTGAGGAGTAGATTGAAGCCTGTCCATTAAAGTATGAAGATTGGCTATCTTAATATATATCTGAGCACTAGTAGCATATATGTGTAAAGATGGTAATCTGGACCAACTGATGATTGCTGGTTTAGCATGAAATACATATATTGGTGATTATTTATCTTTTCAACATATATGTGTTCAAGTGTATCAGTGTTATGAGATAGAGTGGAGAGTGGTGGGTGGTGTGAAAGTCTGTGCTCATATATTCTATATATTACATATATAGACACAGGTATATAATAAGCCTGTGTTTCAGTTAATATATTTATTACAGAAAAGAAAAAAAAAGAAAAAGGAATTGCTATAATATCATATATATATATAATATATATATATGTAAATTAAATGGTTGCTATTTAGATAAACAATAATTTTACTTTACGATACTTCCTTTATGGTGACAAATATTTATGGAACTATTTTTAAATGAATTGCAAACATTGAAATATAAGAGAAATATTTTGAATTGACTCACATTTTATTTTAAATGTTAACATATAATAAAAATTATTGGATTAATAGACAGTTTTATAATTCATTATCTTAATACAAAAATTGCACTCTTCTCTCACAAAAAAAAAAAAAACAAAAAACATTTGACACCAAAATCTCAAAGTAAAAGAAAAAATTACATCTGTTAATGCATATTTTATTTTTATAAAAGTATAAACTCCATATACTTTATATTTAGGCATTCTTAAGTATGAATAATGAAATTTCTAACTAGTATTGTTTTATGTACTCAAACATTGGTAGTATTTCACATATATGTTGTCTGTGTGTTCTTTAGCACTTTCTGCAAATTAAATTTTTTTTTGGACTCAAAAAAATCATTTCTAATTTCAAATATGGTTGCTTTTTTAGCATGATTATTTATAAATCCTTGTGTGGTTTATCTATTGATGTAGCTACAGTTAGGTTTCATTAATCCATTAATATCTCACAATAAGCAAACATCAGAGAATTGTAGCTATTTTACTCTGAAAATGGTTTATATAATCATTGAACCAAAGACAATAGGCTATAACTTAAGACTTCTATCTAGATCTTGGCAAGTCATTAATTGCTATCTAGGTACTATGTGTTTTCAAATTAATTGGTAATTGCATACTTGCTCTCATCCAGATATTCTGGAAAACTATAAGCACAATCTTCATTGCAAATGGGGAAAGCACACTGGTAACTTGCTTTACATTTTTATAAATTTAATAATGAGGTCTTTCAATGCAATTGAATTTCTGTTAGAACTAACTGGCAAAAATTCTTTATCAATTTGAATGCCAAATTTGCTTTTGAAAGCAAATATAATTATAAAACTCTAGATGATTAATTAATTAAACTCTGATATAACTGAATACAGAATAAATATGGTATAATTAAACTGGTTTTTTGACTCAAAAACATATTTGCCAAAGTTCAGAAACTAATAAGCTAATTTGCACAAGTTGTTTTTTTTATAAACATATTTGATCTTTTATCTTGTTTATTAAAACCTTTATTTAAAATAGTGATTAAACATTATTGGATGTTTAATAAATAATTACATCAAATGCAAGTCTTCTTTGATCTTTAAAATTCCCTTTCAAATATGTTATTGCAGCTCAAAGTAATGAATTTTTGATTTTAATCAAATTTAAAATTTTAGTAAATTTGTTTTAATATTATGGCTTTAATGTTTTATGCTATAAATTGTTTTGACTGTAGTTTGGAAAATAGCCCATCCCAACCATTTCAATTTTCATTTAAAATCAAAGTGCTCTCTTTAGTAAAATAAATTAGCATTGAAAACTATTCATCATGATAAATCTGCCTTTAATACACATATACATATATACAGAATACATATATACAGATAGGGATTTTATGCCCAAGCCTTCTGGCATCCATTGATTGCTCTTGTTAGCACAAGATGGCACTACTATATGGAGAGTTTTGCTTTGTTTATCTTATTCATATTTTGTTAAATGCATTTGTTAATCATAATATGAATTTATTTCCTTGTATATTTATATATTAATCTAATTTTATTTCTTGCATATGCATATATATATTAAATGTAGATGTTTCAACATGTCCATAGTTAAGCTACAAATTAATTTAAAAATTACATTTTGTATATATAATAACATATCAACAAAAATACTGTATATATATATAAGTGTATAAACATTTTAATCACGATTAAACAAAGAAATAAATGAGAATTTCCATGTGATAATTAGAGAAAAATGTTCAATAATGAACTAAATTGTCAATAATCAAATCACTCTTTCATTTATCATACCCAGATCCTTTTAGAGAAAATGCAAGGTCCAGGCAACTAATATTTTAGAAGCCCTTCAAAATTTAAAATAAAATTGTGAACAAGAAAGTAAAGTCAATGGTATTTAATATTTTTGGATTATTATATTTAATTATTTTACAGAAGCTTTGTGTGTTTGTTATTAGCAATTTTCACTGATTATTTCAGATTAGTCTAAAATACATGTTGTCTGGTAATTAATGTTGAGTGTTGCTAGTCCATTTAATCATTCCTCTCACATTGCCATTCGCAAATAGTTTTTAATTCTTTTAAGAACTCTAAATAATCTCTCACTTTCTGCTACACTCACAGGCAAGGTTAAAAAAATTCGAAGCACAATAGTTATATTGAGAAATATGATATGAAACCCATATCGATAATTTCCTTAAGTAATTCTGCCGTTTTTGTGCTTAGTTTAAAATTGAATTTCTAAACATGCTTCAGCAGTATTAGTTCTTCTACAATTTTGTCACTTATTTCATTTTTATATTTGTCTAGCAATAATTTTGCCTTTGAAATTATATTTTCTTGATCCATTTTATTGAATTTCCATAAAACTTCAAAAAAATTGCAAATTGAGGAATTTGCTTGAAATCAACACATAAGTCCATCTTATTGAATTGATAATTTTATTAAAAACATTTAAAAGAGAATATTCTTCAAAAGATTTTTGGTCTTTTAACGATGATTTATTTCAAATTCTGTGATTTCATTTTTGGTTGCAATTTTTTTACATTCATCAAGAACGGACTTCCATGTTTTCTTAAGTTGTTCTATATCTTTAATTAGGTTCTCAATATTATTTTTTTCTACATCCAATGTTGTTTTATGACATTCTTTTGATGTATTTCCAGTCAAACTGTAGACATAAGAACACATTCAAATTTTGACAAATATTTTTAAAAAGCAGGAATCTGTGTTTGTGCATCAATGGGAAGTCTTCCTAAATCGATTCGATTCAAAGCAGGTCAAAAGATTTCAAATTTAGAGCCACTGGTTTCATAGATTCTAGCCTTGCTGACCATCTTGTTTTTAAAATATCATGTAAGGAATAGCATGCTAAATGTTTTTCATAAACCTTCTTTTTTGGACTTCCACTAAAGAAATTAAAAATTTGCTGGACAGTACCAAAAAAAGTTATTGCTTCTTTGTAAGATTGTGGTGAATCCACTTTAATAATATTTAAAGTATGGTTTCCACAACCAGAGAATTTACAATTGCTATTTTTATACAAAAGAACTGCTTGCACCCCATTATACTTTCCTGCCATATTGGCTCCAGTATTTTAGCCATGTCCCACACAGTTTTTAAAATTCAAATTTAATTTTTGTAGCAAAATTAAAAGTCAGGTAGTAATTTCTTGACCTGGATTATCATAAAAATTATCAAAGGATATAAAATGTTCTTCAATTGAAAAGTCCATTTCACTAAACTTGATGTAATGAATAATTAATGTCATTTGTTTCTTATGAGATGAATCTGGAGTTGCATCAGCAATAATGGCAACATATTTAGCCTTCTTAACTTCCTCAATAATCATGTATTGAACAATGAGGCACAAATAATAATAAACTCATTTTGTGTTCTCATTAAAAGATAATGAACCTGCATTCTTCTTTTGTCTTCTTGTGTAACTTGAACTTTTAAAGCATGCTCTGTGAATATTGGATCACATTTACTCAACAGTTCAGCTAATCCAAGAAAATTACCATTATGTGGACTTCCAATGCATGCATCAGATCCAAAAAATGGTAACCCTTTTTCAGAGAGAAAAAATATTATATCAAGATAATTCTCTAGCAGCTTTTCCAATAATTTGTTTGGTCATTAATTTCATTTAGAAGCAAATTTTCTATTCCTCTGTCAGCTAAAGCCCTTATATGTGAATTTTTTTATAAAACATAATTCTGTTTATGTGTAAAATAATTTTCATGAGATGGTGTGTGACCATATAACTTTTTCCAACCATTTTGAATGGTACCCCCTAGTATATCTGTAAAATATGAAAATGGAAATGTTTTCTTATTCAGAATGTAACATGGTACACAATAAATTGATTGACATTTGATACTCCAACATACCTAATCTCTAGTACAAATTTTACCATTTGGAAACTTTTGTGAAAGTAAACCATATGAAAATGCATGATTTGATGCATCCATTCCAATGTCTTGAGGAAATTCAAATGGTATAATTTTCAAAAATGATTTTGATTATCTGGGATTATTTTTTATCAAGTATTGCAATATTCAAGACAATTGAGGTTTCAGTATTCAATTAAGTTTCTGGAATTACTTTTCCTTAATTCTGAAAACATATCTACATGTTGTTTTGACACTAACAGTATTTACTATCTTCATTTAGAAAATTTTTCTCCATCTTCTAGTTCAATTTTGTTGGTATTTTTCACTTCTGTTTCATTTTTGCTATTCCAATTGTCTGACACAGTCACATTACTGCTGCCTTCTTTTTCAAATAACACTTCCCGTTTTTCTGTTGTTGTTTCATTATGGAAAAATCTCATTATTGGGTGCAATTTTTTTCATTGCAGATTCTTTCCTTTTTTTCTTGTGACTCTGGCTTTCACCACTTTCGAAATGTCTCTTCATCTTAAATACCCTAATTTTTTTTTTACAATTAATAATAAAAATAAAATGTGTATAAATACTGAGTGAGTCATATAATTTAATGAACATCAGAAGTACTGAAAATCAAACATATGATCCAATAATGTGGAAGAGGGTTTAAAATTAGATATCCATAGTGGATGTCACCAATGTTATTGTCATGGGAATTGTGAAGGAAAGAGTAATAGAGAAAAGGCTATATGGAAAGATAGTGCTGCCACCAGAGAGCTTTTAAAGAAGGCTCTCAAACCTTTATAATAGAGTTAATAAAAACTAGGGAATAAAAAGGAAAGAATAATGTATTTGGGAACTACATGCAATATTTATTTAAATTCAAATCAAAAATTTTCAGTTAGTTTCAGTTCAGATACAGTTTTAATAAAAAGAGAAGAGACTAAAACAAATTTCAAATTCAGTAACTACAGTAACAGTAATAGGAATGTGGAAAGAGAAAGAGAGAAGAAACAAGTGTTTTTAGTTACAGGGTCAAAAACAGGATTTCAGGAGCAGTTATGAGTTGCAGAAATGAGCAAGCAAATCAGATCTAGATAGCGCTTGGATAGGATAGATTCACTCTAGCACTGTTACAATCATAAAACACTGTTAGCACTGAACTGACTGACATGAACTAAGACTATTAATTCTGCCAGTCATTGAACACTATAGTTGCTTTCCTGCATAGAGTCACAAATTGGCACATCACCCCTAAACTGGATTATATTTTTGACTCATGGAATGCTACTTGGAAAAGTTTTTCTCGAAATTTTTTTTGGGGAATTTAACTATAAAATTAAGGCCAGTCTATGAGGTATGAGATCGTTTAGCCTTTCCCATATTTTGCCTAACATATTCAGGTGTCATGTTGAGGCCCCCAGTATTGTGAGGCCAGGAGTATCTGCATCTCCTGTCCCCCTCTGATTGGCCCTGATCATAATTTCTTCCTTTAAGCTTAAATTATTTTTGATCAAAATATATTGCAGGACACTGAGCTCTACAATACTGCTTCATCAAATGATCACCAATTTGTATTTTTCTTTTAATTTAGCAGTTTTATTGAATCAACAAGATGAAAAGATGACAAATGTATATTTACCAAAGCCAGACTGACAGCTATTTCAAGATGATACTCATTATTTTATAATAATGCACCTCTCCAAAATCAATCACTAAGCATAGGGAATAATCAGCTTAATGTAATTTTATACATATATTCTTAAAACTGAATTAATAAACATATTTTTCATTTTTTTATACTGTATGTGGCAATTTTTTTGAAATTCAGTTTCCCATTTGATGAGGAAATTTTTTCTACATAATCTGCATGATCAAGCAGTACAAACCTATTGCCTTTGTTTTCCTTTAAGCAGACTAAACTATTAAAAATGTTCAATGTTGACAATTTGAAAATGAAATTATATACTTAAAGTGAACAAAAGCAATAGGTTTATACTATTCAATCAAATAGATTATCTAGAAAAAAAATTACTCACTAAATGGAGAAAGAAAAGATCAAATATACAATCTCATAAACTTATTAAAACAAATTAAAATCAGGTTTATTCATTCGATTTTAAGATTAAAGAGTAGGATAGAAATTATTTGAAGATATACCTTTCATCTGCAATACCCTGTGTATGTTTTCAAACATGAAGTTATACAAAATTGATTATTCCCACCACTCAATAAATGATTCTTTGGACTTTGTTGAATCAATTAAAACGATTAGATAAAAAGAAGAATGCAGAAGAGTATCATTTGATGTAATAGAAGGGTATGGCTCAGTACCCCACCGGTCATAATATGTCGAACAATATAATTAAAATTTATTTGAATATGACAATTATGGTAAATGAAAGAGTAATTTTATTATCAACATTTTAATCTGGATCAATAAGGATGGCTAAAGCCAAGTTCAGCAATAAATACTATACAATGAGGGACTCCTGGTTTATGGGATTCCCAAGTAGTAATATTATATTGATGATGTGCAGACCTATTCGATGTGTATAAAAAATACATGACTTTGGCTTTAAAATGGATTCTAGGAAATGGGGGTGCCATTGGTAGTTTAAAATTTTTGGACATGATTATAAACAGAAACAAAAATTTTCTTGATTATAGACTGATTGTTAAGCATATAGAGAATAGAGATGCTATATACCCACGATCTCAAATCTCTATACCATGTAAACTTGCAGGCTTCAAATGCTTTCTGAATTAAAACCATCACTTATATGGATGTGAATCTGATAGAAATCATAATATCAAGACATATATGAAGAACCTGGTTGACTTAGGACACTATGAAAAAACTCTTCATAAGACAATTTACAATTTAAATTTAAAAACAAAAAGGAATGTCACAAGTACAGCAACAATAGGCCTTGGGTGTGTATACCTTATATTCCCTATATTCAAAATAAAATTTATAACCATAATTTTAATATAAGCTTTAGGACAACAATTAATAAGATATTTATTTATATAGCGGTATGTTAATAAATTGAAAAGATAGATGGTTTCATTCTATCTTTTCATAAAGACTTTATGTTGTGTTGGAGAATGAGAGTATTTCTTTACATATAGTTTAAAATCTGTAAAGCGCATGTGCATTAGAATGATCACTAATTTACTACAATTTATTAATATAGCACTATATAAATAAATACTTTATTATATATATGTTTAACTTCAACTAAGAATGACATATAGTAAATTTTAAATAATTTCACAAGCGTCATTTATTCAAGCACAATAAAGTAATTTAAAGTGACTGCTTAATATCTTCATGCTCTCATCTCCAAATACTTAAGGTTGAACCATACTTAAATGTTTGGTTTGAAAAGCTAGATGGATTCATTCTATCTTTTCATAAAGACTTTGTCTTGTGTTTGAGAGAGTATTCATTTACATATAGTTTAAAATCTGTAAAGCGCATGTGCATTAGCCTGATTGCTAATCTACAATTACAATTTATTAACATAGTGCTATATAAATAAATACCTTATGACATCAATTAATCTAAATAGATTAATCAATAACTATAATAACAAAATCAATCAAGCTGAACAGTCACAAATTATTTATGCCATGCAGTACAATAGCTTGAGATGTTCTGCTACATTATTATAGTGAATCCCAAACCAACATAGCAACTAAAATAGAACATCATAAAATATTTATTCAAGAGAATTAATGAAAATTCAGGCACACGTCTGTATTCTTAGATTATGAAAAGGACCAAAGACACTGTTTCAACCCAAAAGGTTAAACTTATAGCAAAATGATCATAAAAAAAAAATTAAAAAAGAGGCATGGTATATTGCAAATAACAACAATGTCATTAATAAAAATTCAAATAGTACACATCAATGTAATTATTGGAATATGAAAATTAAGACATTTTCAAATATTATTATCATTTGTTATAAAGCAGACTTTAAAATTATGTAAGAATAACTACGATTATGATGCTCTTTATTAAAAATGCATTAAGCTAAATAAAACTAGGAGAGTTTCTTATTTGATATTTTATAAAAAATATCCATGCTCAAAGGCTATTATAATTATATTAACCAAGGTTTTCATAATTATTATATGTACATGTGCGTTTTTTAACCATTTATCTAGTTAGAAAATATGGCATTGGATTTAAAAATAACATCAAAGTTCCTAAAAAAAGTAAATAAATTTGAATCTACAGAGGCAAAACTCTCCATACAGTAGCACCACTCAGTGTAAGCAAGAGAATGGATTCAGGAAGGTTTGTGCATAAAATCCCTATATAGTGCCTACTCATCCAACATCCTGACTAGTTTCTAGCTTGTAGCTTTCATCAGTGAAGAGCCTTGGATCTGAGAGCAATGCACCTAGATCTTAGGATCCAAGGTTCTTACTGATGAAAGCTATAAGATAGAAACTAGTCAGGGTGTTTGATGAATTAGCACTAGATAGGGATTTTATGTATAAACTTAGCTGCATTCATTGATTACTCTATTTTGTACTGAGTGGCACTAATGCATGGAGAGTTTTGCTTCTGTGAAAAACAGCTTGTGTAAGCATAAAAAATGGTAATCATGTGAAGTTTGATGGTTTAAATTTGAATCTAGTTGATAATATAAAATTTAGAGCATTTAAAAAAGATACATGAAGTAAGAGAGTAATTAGTGGGCTCAAGTAATTTTCAGTATAATACTATCTCATAAGAAACGTAGAAAAATATCTAATTTATGATGTTATTAAATACAAAAACTTTTATGGACCTTTATAAAAAACTAAATCTTGTAATAATTAATTTGTTATATGTTCAAGAGAGTTTGATTCTATAGTTGATTACAAATGTCATGTGCTTTTATATATTGTGATCAGTAAATATTAGCTTTACACTTTTGACGTAGTATAGCACAAAAATGAAAATAATACAAACATTTTTTTTCTTCACATAAAAGCTATAAAAATAGCAGATATTGATGCCAATTTTATTAGATTGTGAGAAAAACAACCAGCTCTGAATTTGAAAGTAATCAAATTGGTGAATATTTCATAGCTGAATTAGAAGTCTTTAAATTTTTTTGAAATTCTCAAAATTAGCAGCTTAAATAATGGTAACAGAAATCTTAGAGATTCTAAAACAATCCCTAACATTATGCGATACTTAATTAAAATTAGTAGAATGCAAACACGTGATTCCAGGTTTTACCAAAACAAGTTGTTAAGACTTTCATAAGAAGACTTTTATAGACAAAATGGGAAATCAAAATTATTTATTTTGAATATAAATTCTATAGTATTAAAGCAGAGACATAAAACTGGTCAAGGAATGACTAGAAATATGTCATCCATTAGACAAACAATTGTTTGCATTTACTAATCAGTTTTTAACAGAAACACACAGGCTTATTATATACCTGTCTATATATGTAATATATAGGGTATATGAGCACAGACTTTCACACGACCCATCATTCTCCACACTATCTCATAACACTGATACCCTTGCATATGTATTAAATGGATTATGTCCTGTACATGAGGGGTCAGATTGACCTTAGGCCAACATGGGTATGACAAGAATCTCGACCTCAGGGTGGCCTTTGAGCGTGCCATCATCAGATTTTCAATTGGATGGACGATTGAAGAGTTGTAGTGTGGAGTAGATTGAAGTCTGTCCATTAAGGTATGAGGTTTAGCTATCTTAATATATATCTGAGCACTTATACCATATATGTGTGGAGATGGTAATCTGGACCAACTGATGAATGCTGGTTTAGCATGAAATACATATATTGGTGATTATTTATCTTTTCAACATATATGTGTTCAAGTGTATCAGTGTTATGAGATAGTGTGGAGAGTGATGGGTCGTGTGAAAGTCTGTACTCATATACCTTATAATCAGTTTTTTTTTTTTTTGGCAACAGCCAAAAAACATTATTAGAAAATTGATATTCTTTTCAGCTTGAAGCATATAGTATAAATCAAAACGTAGATATACATATCATTGTTTTATTGGATCAATAAATTTTACGTTACAAAAACATCTCATACAGACTGTTTAACATTTTGGAAGATCTGATTTATACCCATATTATTGATATTATTTTCAAATACCACTGTAATTAGAGGGGACTGAAACATAGACTTTCAAGCTACCTTCAACTTACCTTAAATAACTGATACATTTGACAACATACATGTAAAAAAGATAAATGATCTCCAATATACATATTTCATGGTAAACCAGCACTGAGCAGTTGGTCTAGATCAATAGTGCCACATGCATATATATATAATCAGTGCTCAGTTTATATTAAAATAGAAAATCTTCAAACTTTAATGAACAGTCTTCAATCTTCTCAACCCTCCAACTCTTTGGCCATCAATATTATTGAAACTCTGATGATGGAATGCTCGAACCTCTTGTTGATGCTGATATTCTTGTCATATCTATGTTGACTTTAAGTCACTCTGATCTCTCATATATAGGACCTTAATGTGTCCATTTAAATGGGAAGAAAAGCAATGAAGCTTTAATTTATACTATCAAACATTCAATTATTGGTTTGAAAAACGTGAGACGGAAATGACTTTCTCACTTATTTCATTTAAACATGAGTGAGCTTTAATAGCCATCCTTGAAGCAGAAATGATAATTTATTCTCAGCCTTCACTTTCTTTGAATAGAATATATACTGTATATTTGTGAATGGTTACTAATATTTTTTATAAACAGTGATGAATTGTCATGTAATTATATTTCTTGGTACAAATAATATCCGATGCCATATTAATAAAGAAATCAGGTATTTTGGGCGTTAATTCAGATATTGCATAGTATGTGTGTATATATATATATGCATACAAATAATATCCGATTCCATATTAATATAGAAATAAGGTATTTTGGGTACTAATTCAGATATTTTATAGTATATGTATATGCGTATAGTTAATTGTATTTTTATTGAAAACTAAAACAACACTAATATTTCGTATTTTATATTTATTAAAAAATACTAATATTAGCAATATAGCACCCACGGCCAAATTCTGCAAATTGGATTCTTTTTTTAAAAAAAAAAAAAATTTCTACCTTTCTTTAACACGATTACATAATTATTTACTAAGCAAATATTGAAAATTTTCTTTTCTAATAAATTAGTTTTTTTTTTTCCAGATTAAAATTATATTTCTCAAAAGAACATCTATCTATTATAAAAACTTTCCATCAGAAATAAGTTCTATTATAAGAGCCATTTTGTAATTAGCTTATCTTAAATGGCTTGCGATTAAACAAGAAGAGAAAGAACAATTAAACAATCCAATTAAACTACTTTGAATATTTAATAAGTTGAACGAGACAATTAGCCAATCCAATTAAATTAGTTCTAATAATGAATAAGAAAGATGATTTGTAAATCCAATTAAATTATTATGGGAAGGTAATTTACGAAGCTTCAAATACTATTATACAGATTAAATTATATATGGTTGAAAAAACATAAGTTTGGTTAAAAATAGCATTAGCGAGATGTTTAGAATAATAGTATGAGATGATAGTCAAAGCTAATTATTTATTCTAATGTTAGCACCTCTCCAATTTTATGAGTATATAAACAATGAATAAAACAGGCAAAACTCTCTATACAGTAGTGCCACTCAGTGCAAGCCAGAGTAATCAATGGATGCCAGAAGGTCTGTGCATAAAATCCCCATCTAGTTCCTACTCATCCAATATTCCCAGACTAGTTTCTGGCTTGTGGCCTTCGTCAGTAAGGAGCCATGGATCTGAGAGCACTGCACCTAGATATTTAGGATCATGTGATGTTTATTGGCTTTAAACAATGAATAAAGTGGATTCTATCTAGAAGTAAAAGTCAGACTGGGTTTTAAATTCAGACTTTTCTACTAGACTTTCTACTATCTAGTGTTCTCGAATTTATTTAATAATTGCATTAGTTTGTGAAGTTAAAATATAAATGTCACAAGTGCTAAGAAAAGATCCTGCAAAACAGATTGTTAAATTATATAGTATTGATCCTATTGTCAAACCTTAGATTCAAAGTCTTTTATCAAAAGACATCCTAAAAACAGTGTTAAATAACGCTCTCCAAATTGCTTCTATCACGTGATCCAATTTTTAAAACTATTTCCACAAATTACTTTTTATTTTTTCTTACTTTTAATAAAGAGCTTTTTTTCAAATATTTTTTTGCTAATTTCTTTAATAAGCAATAACTTTATTTTAAATGGAATTAAAAACCTTCACTTCACAGCTCATTCTTGAAACACATGAATAAAGAATCCTAATAGACCAATGGCTCTAAAATACATTTCATGCTGAACCAACAGTCATTAGTTGATCCTGATCACTATCTTGCACATATGTCTTTGTCATACATTCAAAATTTATCAATAGTAATTTGTTACATGTTGATTTACAAATGTCAAACTTATGCCATCCACAACTTTGACACAATCCACTGTAAATAAATATAGAATTGTTTGTTAAACTAGAGATTATCTTTATCCCAGATGTAAAATTTTAACCTCAGTTAAAGATTAATATACCATGTGGAGTTATGCAACTTTGTCTCCTTTTGTATGTGTAATATTATTTGTAGATGTACTTAAAAACTTCCACTCTATCTCACATTCTTGAAATGAATAAAACTTGTAAATCAAAATGTAATAATTTTCTATTGATAAATACAGAATATTAAATGATAAAAATATATGTGAGAGTTGATACCTAAGTGAACTTATGAGTGCTGGTTCAATATAAAATCCATCTTGGAGATTCATTTTTTTAAATGCTTTTATTTATGCATATAAAAAATGTGTGGTGGAGGTTATTAAGTATATTTACAAAAGATATTCACATGAAAAAAGAGAAAGTTAGTGTGTTTTTAATTAAAAAACATATATATTAATCTTTAACTGAGGTTTAAAATTTATATCTGGATTAGGGATAATAATGAAATTTGACAAATCATTAATGGTAATCCTTATTGTATTTATGTAGACATGATCATGCCAAAATTGTGGGTGAAATAAGTTTGACACATGTAAATCAAAATGTAACAATAGCTGTTTTATTTCTTTTCATCAATGACATATAAATCAAATGTTTTGCCATCTGTTTCTTTCTGAGTCTTAAAGATATTGCCTAATTGTAACTTTTCAATGATTTAGTTTTTATCATGACTTTCCATAAAACATTCAATAACTTGATAATGTAATGAAGAGTTTATCTCTCATAAAAATAATGCTGAAGTTCAATATCAGAAATTTGTGTAAAATTTTTAAATTTAGATTAGTTTGATTTCACTGTTTTCCAGTTTCTATTTTCTAATGAACATTGTCTTTAGCTCTCATTTTTTCATTTTTACTTTAAGATTAGTTCTTTTTTAGAATATTTAAATTTTATTTTACTTTTATATAGAGATTTTACAGAGATGTTGGTCATATCAAAAAGAGTCAGGCAGGCACAAAATTTGAAGACAACATTGGAAGGCGCAGGAGATTATATTTGCCACTATTAGCTACAATAGAAATAGTTGGTGAATCTAGCTACCTTTAAGTGATTAATGGAAATGTAGTGACATTTTTCCATGCTTCTATGATAGAAGACTTTAACTTCTACATGAATTACAAGGATTGTTTTACTTTATGACAATTATTTGGTAAATTGGAAATAAATATTTTTTGGCCATTAATTTTATTTGCAAAATTATTCTGTGTGAATTTAGTGAACTACTACTCGATACTGGGTAGGTGTTTCTTGTAATGGTTGAAACATTACCTTAAATTCTTTTTCAGTTTTTGACACAACTAAGTTCAAATATCATTGTTTATTGACTTACAGTTTTACTAATTAGAAGAGTAATTACATAGAAAAATAATCATTTATTCTTACTAGCACTGTTAAACAGTGATGTTAAAACTGCAAAAATAAATCTCAACCCAGCCACAAAGTAGTGATATTGAGTAAACAAGAATGTCACTTTTTAATAATGCTATTGAGGAGGAATAATTACCATTTATATAGCGGCAATCTAAATGCAGCACTTATAGATCAGAATTCACATTATAAGTATATCTATAGACAAGTATTATGGTATGTTTATTGGATTACTCAAATTCCTAAATAACTTAATTCCAATTTAGTCATGTAAAATAATAATTTGTTTTTTCATCAAAACAATTTTCTTAAAGATAATGTACAGGGTAAAACATAAGTTTCCATACATTCATATACTTGGATTGATTGACATGGCCTCCCAGATTGAAGGTCATGGCATATTAGGAAAAAAAAACATAATTCATCTTATGGAATGTATTATCAATGCCATTTCAAGCATAACTCCAACTGTGATGATATGTGCTCATCAGCAATGGCTGATATATATTGAAATGTTTTTTCAAAACAATGGTGGTCAGTTAGAGCATATAACATAAATTAAATGGTTTTTCATAATTTTTTTTTATTTTTGTATGTACAGAAACTCATGGTTCATCCTAAATAAATAGTTAAGTTGCCCATTTTTGCAGAATGACCCTGTGATATTTCTCTTTAACTGCAGATAATGGAAATTTTTTATTTTGTTGTTTTATTAACTATCATATTTATTTTATTTCATAAACTTTATTTAAGATATTAATGTCTTTAAATAAGAATATGCTCAATCTTGTAACAACTGAATATTCAACATGTGATTCGATCAAAATATGATAGATAATACCACAAAATATGTAATATTATTACTTTAAAATTAATCCTTATGAAAATATATATATGTTTCATTTGTTTTATCCCATAACTATACCTGTGCTAATTTAAAAACCCCTTGAATACATGTATATCAACATAAACTCAGCACACATATATATCCAAGAACAGACGGTGATGTATTATCGGTTTATGTATATTACAGTGTATTTGTATTAAAATGTAGATCTTTTATTTTAAAAATTCAATTCATTAGTTTCATAGAGAATCACACACACACACACACATATATATATATATGTATAAAATTCACTTAGGACCAGCATACATATATAATAGAATGTTTATTAAAAGATTTTTAAAATTTTCTAAAGCTAAATTAAAATATTGTCAATAAAACTCACGCAACACACCTGGTTATAAAATAGTGCATAGATTAAGTCTCTATAATATTTTCAAAATTGAAACTCAGTCAATAACAAAATACAATGAAGCAACAATATTTTAGCACCTTTTGGGAATTGAATGCCTTGAGTAAGCTAAATTTACTTGACTTAAAAGAAATTAAACAAGAGTAAAGACAATTTTTACAAACCAAAAATTGAACTTGTAAACAAGTGCTAATAGATTCACCCCACTGTGAATCAAGCTTGTAGATAAATAATACAGGATTTGAAATTGGTATAAATAGCCTATATTTTGGCACTTTAAAACATTCTCTGTAAGCTTATATGTATATTGCTACCTGAATCTATGTCAGATAATTTTATAATGTGTGAGTAGGAGATCTGCGGACTTGCCATTTCTTCATATAAGTAAAGATCTCCAACCCTATCTTACATGCCATAATGGCATGTGATCACCATCACTGGGATGGAGAGTTCCAGCCACAGCCTGCTGTCCAAAGAAGACTACCACCAAGTAACCTATCCAAACCAGAGTGCCATCATGCCTACTTCCAAGTTCCTGGCATCCAAGCTGCAGAAGAAGATTGGTAATATTTTTTCATAAACTGCAGAGCTCTTAAAAAATCTTTAAACCATAAATATGAAGGTAGCTTACTTTTGTAAATCTAATAAATTTTAATTATTCATTTCTTTTAAATTAAATCATTTCTAAAATTAAAAACAGTAAAACTGGCCTGAATTGTAAATAATGTATTCCATTTCTTAATCTCATTTACTATATCTAGTTATTACTTAATTAAATTATTTTATTAAATTTATATCAATATATATATATATATGATAAACAAAAATGCAAGTTAAAAAACTTGCTAACGCTTGTATTTATGTCCACAGATGGCGTCCTACCAAGACTGCCAATCAAGCGTGTTTTGTTTACATAAACGTCAGAGTAGTTAGTATTCACTATCTCTAACTATAATTCCACTTTCAGATCATGATTTCAAGCTATTTGCTATCGTCAGTGAAAGACAGGAATAAAGAAACTAGATCTGAATACAAACTCTGAGCGTTTATGAAACAATTTCTATTCAGCTTGCAAGCGTGAATTTTTTAGACACGTAATGTCTTCAAACTCAGCATAGCAAACCAAATAGCTACATGGGTCTGATCTCAGTTCAGCATCACCACATAGTAGAAGCCTCTGCAATCTATATCATTGCAAGAAAGACCTCAAAGGTACATTTATGATAAACAAAAATGCAAGTTAAAAAACTTGCTAACGCTTGTATTTATGTCCACAGATGGCGTCCTACCAAGACTGCCAATCAAGCGTATGTTTTGTTTACATAAACGTCAGAGTAGTTAGTATTCACTATCTCTAACTATAATTCCACTTTCAGATCATGATTTCAAGCTATTTGCTATCGTCAGTGAAAGACAGGAATAAAGAAACTAGATCTGAATACAAACTCTGAGCGTTTATGAAACAATTTCTATTCAGCTTGCAAGCGTGAATTTTTTAGACACGTAATGTCTTCAAACTCAGCATAGCAAACCAGATAGCTACATGGGTCTGATCTCAGTTCAGCATCACCACATAGTAGAAGCCTCTGCAATCTATATCATTGCAAGAAAGACCTCAAAGGTACATTTATGATAAACAAAAATGCAAGTTAAAAAACTTGCTAACGCTTGTATTTATGTCCACAGATGGCGTCCTACCAAGACTGCCAATCAAGCGTATGTTTTGTTTACATAAACGTCAGAGTAGTTAGTATTCACTATCTCTAACTATAATTCCACTTTCAGATCATGATTTCAAGCTATTTGCTATCGTCAGTGAAAGACAGGAATAAAGAAACTAGATCTGAATACAAACTCTGAGCGTTTATGAAACAATTTCTATTCAGCTTGCAAGCGTGAATTTTTTAGACACGTAATGTCTTCAAACTCAGCATAGCAAACCAGATAGCTACATGGGTCTGATCTCAGTTCAGCATCACCACATAGTAGAAGCCTCTGCAATCTATATCATTGCAAGAAAGACCTCAAAGGTACATTTATGATAAACAAAAATGCAAGTTAAAAAACTTGCTAACGCTTGTATTTATGTCCACAGATGGCGTCCTACCAAGACTGCCAATCAAGCGTATGTTTTGTTTACATAAACGTCAGAGTAGTTAGTATTCACTATCTCTAACTATAATTCCACTTTCAGATCATGATTTCAAGCTATTTGCTATCGTCAGTGAAAGACAGGAATAAAGAAACTAGATCTGAATACAAACTCTGAGCGTTTATGAAACAATTTCTATTCAGCTTGCAAGCGTGAATTTTTTAGACACGTAATGTCTTCAAACTCAGCATAGCAAACCAGATAGCTACATGGGTCTGATCTCAGTTCAGCATCACCACATAGTAGAAGCCTCTGCAATCTATATCATTGCAAGAAAGACCTCAAAGGTACATTTATGATAAACAAAAATGCAAGTTAAAAAACTTGCTAACGCTTGTATTTATGTCCACAGATGGCGTCCTACCAAGACTGCCAATCAAGCGTATGTTTTGTTTACATAAACGTCAGAGTAGTTAGTATTCACTATCTCTAACTATAATTCCACTTTCAGATCATGATTTCAAGCTATTTGCTATCGTCAGTGAAAGACAGGAATAAAGAAACTAGATCTGAATACAAACTCTGAGCGTTTATGAAACAATTTCTATTCAGCTTGCAAGCGTGAATTTTTTAGACACGTAATGTCTTCAAACTCAGCATAGCAAACCAGATAGCTACATGGGTCTGATCTCAGTTCAGCATCACCACATAGTAGAACCTCTGCAATCTATATCATTGCAAGAAAGACTTCAAAGGTACATTTATGATAAACAAAAATGCAAGTTAAAAAACTTGCTAACGCTTGTATTTATGTCCACAGATGGCGTCCTACCAAGACTGCCAATCAAGCGTATGTTTTGTTTACATAAACGTCAGAGTAGTTAGTATTCACTATCTCTAACTATAATTCCACTTTCAGATCATGATTTCAAGCTATTTGCTATCGTCAGTGAAAGACAGAATAAAGAAACTAGATCTGAATACAAACTCTGAGCGTTTATGAAACAATTTCTATTCAGCTTGCAAGCGTGAATTTTTTAGACACGTAATGTCTTCACTGAGATCAGACCCATGTAGCTATTTGGTTTGCTATGCTGAGTTTGAAGACATTACGTGTCTAAAAAATTCACGCTTGCAAGC
Source organism: Epiperipatus broadwayi (assembly GCA_028023455.1). NCBI lineage: Eukaryota > Metazoa > Onychophora > Udeonychophora > Euonychophora > Peripatidae > Epiperipatus > Epiperipatus broadwayi. The sequence goes on from JAQFVV010000475.1 coordinate 122,516, forward strand.
TGAATAGAAATTGTTTCATAAACGCTCAGAGTTTGTATTCAGATCTAGTTTCTTTATTCCTGTCTTTCACTGACGATAGCAAATAGCTTGAAATCATGATCTGAAAGTGGAATTATAGTTAGAGATAGTGAATACTAACTACTCTGACGTTTATGTAAACAAAACACGCTTGATTGGCAGTCTTGGTAGGACGCCATCTGTGGACATAAATACAAGCGTTAGCAAGTTTTTTAACTTGCATTTTTGTTTATCATAAATGTACCTTTGAGGTCTTTCTTGCAATGATATAGATTGCAGAGGCTTCTACTATGTGGTGATGCTGAACTGAGATCAGACCCATGTAGCTATCTGGTTTGCTATGCTGAGTTTGAAGACATTACGTGTCTAAAAATTCACGCTTGCAAGCTGAATAGAAATTGTTTCATAAACGCTCAGAGTTTGTATTCAGATCTAGTTTCTTTATTCCTGTCTTTCACTGACGATAGCAAATAGCTTGAAATCATGATCTGAAAGTGGAATTATAGTTAGAGATAGTGAATACTAACTACTCTGACGTTTATGTAAACAAAACACGCTTGATTGGCAGTCTTGGTAGGACGCCATCTGTGGACATAAATACAAGCGTTAGCAAGTTTTTTAACTTGCATTTTTGTTTATCATAAATGTACCTTTGAGGTCTTTCTTGCAATGATATAGATTGCAGAGGCTTCTACTATGTGGTGATGCTGAACTGAGATCAGACCCATGTAGCTATCTGGTTTGCTATGCTGAGTTTGAAGACATTACGTGTCTAAAAAATTCACGCTTGCAAGCTGAATAGAAATTGTTTCATAAACGCTCAGAGTTTGTATTCAGATCTAGTTTCTTTATTCCTGTCTTTCACTGACGATAGCAAATAGCTTGAAATCATGATCTGAAAGTGGAATTATAGTTAGAGATAGTGAATACTAACTACTCTGACGTTTATGTAAACAAAACACGCTTGATTGGCAGTCTTGGTAGGACGCCATCTGTGGACATAAATACAAGCGTTAGCAAGTTTTTTAACTTGCATTTTTGTTTATCATAAATGTACCTTTGAGGTCTTTCTTGCAATGATATAGATTGCAGAGGCTTCTACTATGTGGTGATGCTGAACTGAGATCAGACCCATGTAGCTATCTGGTTTGCTATGCTGAGTTTGAAGACATTACGTGTCTAAAAAATTCACGCTTGCAAGCTGAATAGAAATTGTTTCATAAACGCTCAGAGTTTGTATTCAGATCTAGTTTCTTTATTCCTGTCTTTCACTGACGATAGCAAATAGCTTGAAATCATGATCTGAAAGTGGAATTATAGTTAGAGATAGTGAATACTAACTACTCTGACGTTTATGTAAACAAAACACGCTTGATTGGCAGTCTTGGTAGGACGCCATCTGTGGACATAAATACAAGCGTTAGCAAGTTTTTTAACTTGCATTTTTGTTTATCATAAATATACCTTTGAGGTCTTTCTTGCAATGATATAGATTGCAGAGGCTTCTACTATGTGGTGATGCTGAACTGAGATCAGACCCATGTAGCTATTTGGTTTGCTATGCTGAGTTTGAAGACATTACGTGTCTAAAAAATTCACGCTTGCAAGCTGAATAGAAATTGTTTCATAAACGCTCAGAGTTTGTATTCAGATCTAGTTTCTTTATTCCTGTCTTTCACTGACGATAGCAAATGGCTTGAAATCATGATCTGAAAGTGGAATTATAGTTAGAGATAGTGAATACTAACTACTCTGACGTTTATGTAAACAAAACACGCTTGATTGGCAGTCTTGGTAGGACGCCATCTGTGGACATATATATATATATATATATATATATTGTAACCTAGTGTTATTGACACTTGGTTTATTTGGCATTGTTTCCACAGGAAAACAATGCTATCCTTTTTTTTTAAATAAAAAGATAAAATAATAATAAGATTAAGTGATTAATAAAGTATACTATTTACTCACTTTAACGTGTTTTAAGCAAATAACTAATAAATTTAGTAATGTCATGTCATTTTGAAGAAGAGCATGAATAATTTAATTAAAATATTAACAATAAGAGCAATTTAATATAGTATAAAAGCACATATCATAAACAGTAATTGATTTTGGATGGGTAGAGGGGGAGAGTAGATGAGTATCTTATCATAACACACAATAACTTCTGGTAATTTTTAAATTAATTTAGATAATAATGTATACAGAATTATACATCACTAATAAACATTATTGATTAAATATATTTATTATTTTTCATTATTTGTCAAATTACTTTGTAATTTGTTTAAATCATACGGAAAAATATATGACTGTAATAAGTTTTTTTTTTCCTTTCTTTTGTTTATGTATAATTAAATGATTATTTTTCTGTAAGAGGTCGCTAAAACAAGACCACCAAAATTTGAAGAAAGTTTAGTCTGACTTTAGTTTTACAAGGAGGAAGCAGTACTGAAATTCAATAACAAAATTTTTATTATTTTTTATTGCAGAAATAAATATAAGTCCAGTAAATTTTTAATAATATCATGCGTTGCTAATCCTATTTGATAAGATATTCTGTTTTCTGGTGCCATCTACCTATTTAAAGCTTTTTATACGCAAAAATATACTATCTTATGCTAAAGTTCAAAAGGACCGTATTGACTACAGCAATCACTGAAAATGTCATTATATTTAAAATAAGTAGTATAAATAATTTCCAGGAAATAATCAATGATTTGTTAACTTTACCTTATTTAATTATCTTTTCATGGTATAAAAGAAAAATTATAATTAAAAGACATATTATAAAAGCCAAGGAAAGTTAACTAGAAAATTTCGCGCTCTTTCTAAAAGAAATTGTCTGCTTTGAAATAACGTAAGTTCCCCACGTTAAAATATGTTTTATTCACTGAAAATTATCTAAAAATAATATTAATGATCAAGGATATTTACTTATGCACCTGTATATTTTTTAAAAAGAAAATATAAATTTTCTCAAGGCAAATATCAGAAAATTTGTATGTGTGCATTTTATGGAGAATTCCTTATTAAAGACAAATTATAATTCCTAGAGTAGGAATAAAAACTACAAATATTAGTGACTTAATTATAACCCTAATATAATATGTTATATTATACATCCACTGGAGTCATTAAAACTTTATATCTACGTAAGTCAGCTGCAGTCCTTATAATAATATTATTTTGGAAAATTCGCGCATTAGTTTTATTCCTAAGCCAGCTAGCTAAAAATGATACGTATCACCAATAGTAAAAAGAAAAGAATTGTATATGTGATCATCAATCGCCAAATATTCGTCATGTTAAAATATGTATTATTTTCTTGGATCCCAAAAATTATATCAGTTAATTCAAGGAAGAGTTAGCATCCAATGCTGCTATGTTTTCTTTGCCTAATTTATTAATTGCACCAGAATGGAGGCAATTTTTTATATAAATAAAATAATAAAATGTGTTTCTTATTTTAAATTTGCTTCGTGAACTACGAATGGATCAAGTTCTTCATCCAGATAAATTGACCAACGGAAAAACATTTTTCCAGTGAGATTATAAGCACTTGTTAAGTAATGATTTTTTTTTACTAATTTGTAAAATTATGTGCATTTTTTTTTTATATCAACAGGTGAAAGGCTGTATAATCAAGTAATATTTAAATGACCTTGTAATCATAAAGGTATGTTTTCATATACTTATTCTAGGTTAAATTTATATTCGACATGAAAAAAAAAATATATATTTTTTTTTTATAAAATGTGTTTACTTATGATATGCATTATGGATATAGATTTATATGTTAGATGCGTAAAAGTAGAAAAATTTAGATACTTAATAGGTAAAATATCTAGTTAAAATTATCAGAAGTAATTAAAGAGAAGTGCTATACAAGATATTACTTATTTAAAGTTTGAAACAAATTTATACTATGTTAATTGCGGAACTTATTCCCAATTATTCTGTATTAACGCATTCACTTGATTTAGTTCAAGATACTATAATACCAATTACTTGTTGAATGTTTCTTTGGCAAAGGTGAAAATTATTATGGTTTATTCTGTGTTATCCATTGATTTCAGACGTTGATCTAAGTATATCCCGGAACATAAATTTAGTGTAATTAGTGTATTTGCTTGTCTTGCCCCGATATAGCATTGGTATATGCTTAAGATTCGCATAAGTAATAACTGTAATGTCTTTATTTTGTGGGATGGAAAATGATCTCCCCAAAAGCTTTATTTTCCATGAGGGGAATAGATAATCTAGTATTCGGGTATATTTATAACCCAAGTGGTCGCTTCTCAGAGTTAGGACGATCAGTAATTTATATCGTATTTAGTGTATTACATTCGTTAAAATCCCAGGAGAGGATTATATTTGGTGTGCGTTCCTATTATGCCCAAGTAAGAGGCAAGGACCCACCAAACTATTTTAATGTAGTAGTTAATTCTACAGACCTTCAGTGTTATTCCATATTCCTCATGAGAAAATAGAGATAATTCCACCACGGAAGGTGTTGAATATTGTGTTTTGTTTAGAAAGTTATGGCAAGATAACGGGTATATTGGAGGTTAATTCCTCAAGATACATTTAGTAAAAATAGCGTGCTAGTATATATGATCAATGTCTGGATTGTGCAGCGGAATAGTGCTGGTAATCCACACGTAAGTCAATGGAGAGAGTAAGTTTAAAATTGCGTGATTTAGAAATTTTTATTTGCCAATGGAGGGTTCAAATACTAGGTTTAATTCGGGTTAATGATTAAGTAGCACTCACAATATAACTTATACTGAGGAGTACAATGTATATAACAACTTCAGTTGTTATTAAGGTAAATCTTAAAATAATAAGTGTAACTTCTGATAAATAACCCATAAATTATAATAAGTTATCTAAATAATAACTATCATTTAATTAAAGATGATAATAAAAATCGTTTGTACGCATTGCCTAGAATCAGATTATTTTTATTTTAAAACAAATGGTTAGTTAATAAAGTTAAGCAGCCGTTCATATAAGATACACTAAACGGATGAGTTGATGTATCGATAATAATATTTAATTTGTTATATTCAATTTGCATAAATGTAAAAAGAAGATGAAGAAGTAGTTCGAATCCAAGTCTAAAAGTATAGACGAATTAATGTTTTGTTATATTCAATTTGCATAAATGTAAAAAGAAGATGAAGAAGTAGTTCGAATCCAAGTCTAAAAGTATAGACGAATTAATGTTAGTTATATTTTGTTTTATCCATATGGGATCGAATAAATTGTATATGTTTGTTTATTATGTTAATCATAAAGGATAGTTTTGTTAAACTGGAATAATAAATTATAATCTTGTTCAAATTTAATAATAAATTATAGTCTTGTTACAAGTTGTTTTGAGTCATTTTTCTTGTGTGCTAAATAAAAGTGTATTTGCATAATACTTGCAATACTTTTCTTGAGTCCGAAATCATTTATGAAATCTTAATATTCAATACACCAGATAAACAATTGTAAGCAGGTCAGAATATTTCATTATATTTTAATAAGAATTATTTGTGGAATTAAAAACTTCAGACCAAGACATTTTATTTTATGTGTGTGTAAAATCACTTTATTCCCAAACTAGTAGGTTTTGGTTGCACATTGTTCCATACACATTTAAGTGAAGTGTCTAAGTAATAAATCTTAGTTAAATTATTGTGTTGTCATGGATAATGGAAGGACACAAAAGCACCCTTGTCTTTTCATCATTCCGACTGAGATTCTGGATGAAATGGCTGTATTATTCAAAATTATGCGTTGTTATTGAATATGGTTATCATCTCGTTAAATATTATAATAGTTGATATGTGGATGAAGACACCTGGAATTTAAATAAGGTAAATGTTTCCTATAGCCGACAAGAATGTCAGTCATATGCGACAACACAATACTGCCGAGCATTTTTCTTTAAAAATAACAGAGAACCCTGAGATTAGTGTCATTATTATAAGTGCTCTTACATTAAGAATTGATCAATTATGATCAACATTACAAGCGTGGCATGGCTTAAGAGATTGAAACTTCTAATTGTATAATAATAAAATATTGAGAGCATATTGGCAAATTAATGAATGTTTTATTTTAGTCGGTAATATTAACAATGACATGAAATCATCATCATCATTGTCGAACAGTGCAAGTACTTACAGCTCAGAGAATGTGTTTTGGATAGAGAAAGAATGTTAGTTATTCTAAATTTTCCTTTTAAATTTATTTTATTAATGATAAATTTTTTTTTAATTCTATCTCTGTCTGAACTGCATATCGCTGTAGCTGAATTATTATAACTAACCAAACGTCGAGCTATATTAGGTAAAAATATACGGGTTCGGCACCCGTCCTATACCATCCTAGACGGAAGCGTCCGAATTCTCTTTATTGAATTCGCTCATTTATTTTAATAGAAGTCATTCGCTCTTTTACTGGGTTAGAATATATATATATATTATGATATGCCAATATTTAATCACTTTAATAAACTTTTAAGGAGAGATCATTATAGTGTCTCCAGCATAATATTTAACAATGCTGCTTAGCATAAATAAATCACTGCTTTGAAATCTTATTCTAATAGTTGTATTTTTATATTGGACTATTTCTATCTTCTATTTAATGTCTTTAGAAAAATTTAACTATATTTAAATATTACAAATACTTTCAACTGTTAGTAATAGCACACCAAACAGGTTAGTATATGCACATTTCTAGAGATATTATTCTTCCTCATCTTCAGGTATTGCTAGTGAGACCAGTAACAGTACTAGCATGAGATTCAAACCGGGACCATTAGATTCTTACATATTGAACTTTAAGGTAACACTCTAACCATTTGAACCATCCTACAAAAGGTAACAGTCAGTAGAAATTTCATATATTTATCTATGAGGTTCCTTCAGATTTCTCCACTTTTTCCTAAGAGCAAAGTTTATTAGTGGTTTCCATACATTATGTATAGTCACACAACGTTGGCTTATGAGATTATTTGCTATTATCATGTGAGCAGCTTCTTTAAATTTTCTTCTTTGTACCTTTTCCATCTCTATCCAATATTTTTGTATTTTCTCAATTGAACACGTTTTTATTGGCATTTACATCATTTGCTACCTTAGACATATCTGAAAAAATTGAAAGAACATTGTAAAATATAAGGTGAAAAAAAAAGATCCAACATGTTCTATATATGTACATATTTTTGTAAAAACATTGATTTGTATAGTGATGGTAAAAGTTATTTGTGGAATAGTTTTTTCCCTCTCTTTTCTTTTTTGGAGTTGGAATGACAATACTCATTTATGAGTGGCTTATTCTTCATCTTCTGCTTCTTCTTCTTTCTGTTCTTGTTGTTGTTATTATTATTATTATTATTGTTGTTATTATTATTATTATTATTATTATTATTATTATTATTATTATTATTATTGTTGTTGTTGTTGTTGTTTCATCAATATACTTTATTGATCAAAAGATGTGTTATATAAGTTTTACAAATGTTTTAAAAGGTTTTGCCAGGGTTACAAAGGCATTTTAATTATAATAATTGTTTGTTATTATATAAATTTGATTAACATTGCTTATTACAGTACAATTATATGAAAATTGGTAATTATACATGATTGTTGTTAATGTATAAAAAAATGTTCATAATCTTTAATTAAAATTTATTTGCTTTGAGCTTGAGTGGTCCAGTTAGATAGGCTTTTGTGATATTAAACTATTGTAATTAGTACCTGGAACATAATTTTTAATGTAACTAGTTGTATTTATGAAAGCTATAAAATGCCCAAGAAGGTTGTTAGTATTGCCTACTGTGGTTGTGGCAGCTTACATGTTGGATGTCTTTCTGATAAGTACCCAGGTGACTGCAAAAATGTCTGAGGAGTTATGTTATTATCCTGTGCTTTTAGCTGATGTAATTTATTGATAAATGTGGTTGTCTGCCTTCTGGTATTATTGTTTAACAAAAATATGCACTGCAGGAATGTGTAATTTTTGGAAGGACTGAGTTGGAAGGAAATATCAGACTTCTTGTATATGTTTAACATAATTTGCTATGTGGAGTTTAGTAGAAATCATTAAGAAGGTATGTTGAGTCTCCTCAGCTTTGTAGCATAGCCCATAGAATTGGGTCAATATTTTGTATAGATGATAATACCGCAGAAAAAAAGATGTTGGAAGGGCATGCAATTGAGTCTAGTATGCATGATTTAAATTGGCAAAGAATGTGATAGTTTTTTATTCCAAGCATGGGGAGGGGTAATCATTGTTGTCTGAATAAAGGAGGTTATATGTTTGCTAGTAAATGTACTTGGAATTGTCAGGAGGCTGATCTGGTTGCTGGGATCTATGACTTAGGGAATAAGATCTGTGAGATATGTTATTGAAGGGGGAAACTTATCTGCAGGGATTACTTTTAGTAGGTATTGAAGGTTTTGGATCCAGTTGGTAATAGCTGCTATTAAGTTAATGACTTTTTTGTGTATAGAACACCTGAATGCTTTGCAAGGCTAGATCTTTGTATAAGGGTTGGTGTTTGATCTATTTATAAATATTGAAATGGTCTTGTGATTCCAAAACAATTTACTGCACATGGAATTAATGGCAAAAGTATTTTTGAAAATATGATAATAGGTGCACAATATGTGACTTATTCATAGCAAGAGAATTGTACAGGTAATATCTTGGAGTGAATTGATAAATATGTCTTAGATAGTGAGTTGATAATTTGCAATACAGAATCTTGTAATTTGGTTAGTGTTGTGAGTCTCATAACAAGAGAGCCCTTGTAAAAGGGAAAAATTAAAAATGGAGTGTTTTCTTAGGAAAAACTTGGAAACATAATTTTTTTTGTAAATAGAGTTCATGCAGCAGATTTTTGGGATTAAATTGCAGTTTGTAGTCTGTTGCACAGTCATTAAGAATGATTTGCAATATGGAAAGTTGTTTCTGAAAAGGAATAAAGACAATGATTCCATCCATTTAGACTATGCAGGGAATGTATTGCTGGGTGTGTGGAATTTGGATTCTGGTAGTTTTATTCTGTATTTGTTGTAAAAGTGGATTTATGTAAAAAGTAAAAAGTGGATTTAGGTAGAACGTAAAAAGTAATAAGCTTAGAGGCAACCCTTGTGAGATTGACAGTGTTGGATTAAAGTATGGAATTTCTACCATTAAAAAGTGATGTGAAACTCATGATTCTGAGGAAGGTTAGTGATTAGATGTAACAAAATAGTTGAGAAGGTGATACTAGTGAGCATTTGAATATTGAGTCAAATGTTAGGCTAGACTTTAATGGAACTGTGTTTTTTATTTTTTTTAACTGAGCTTAAAATTGTCATAAATATGAGTGCTGTTTGGTTGATGGAGGTGCCTTTTTCAGCAAACTGTAGGTGTGATAATAATGGAAGGATGCATGTCTCATTATTTTTCAATTGTCTTAATGGCTAGTGGACCTATGGGGATAGACCAGAGGTTGTTTATATCAGATGTACCTTTAGGTTTTCTAGTGAGTCACTATGGCATTTGGATGCAAACCTTTATGCTACATAACCTCTGTGATAGGCAATTGGCCAGATCACAAATACACAGCATAATGAAATAGCTAAAGTGACCCAAGGCAAATGCAGAAATTTCATGAGGCATAGGGTGACAATAGTTCTCTATGGTGGCCAGTTTGGTGGAAAATTGGCTGATTTGGAAAAGCATAGTAGTTTCCAATGGTCCAACACAAGTGTACTGATGGAGTGAATACATTTTTAGTGTGTTTATTTTCCAAGTTCAGGTATATAGAGTTGATCATATTATGTCCAGTACATACACCTATGCCAGTTTGAAGTACCACAGGAATCTTTGGAAAGGATGGTTGACCCAATTGCCAGGATATGTATGCTCTTGTCCATATATACTGCTGTGGTAGGTAAATTTTCTCTTTTATGATTGAAAGGTAGTCATTCAATTGTTTGCAGACATAGCAATAAGTTTGAGTAAGCTTGATTAACTGTTGGTGCATTCAATGAGTGGGCTTAGTAGTGGAAATTTGTTTACATAATTCATTGGCCAATGTTAGAAGCTGCAGAGGTGAGGGAGAATATCACATTAAGTGTAGCACATTAATAATAATATGTGTATGAAGGCAAGATGTTTCTGAATTGAATCTATAGACATTTAGTGTAGCTTGTTTAACATGATATTTTTTTAGAGAACATGAACTCGGAAGTAAATGAAGAGAGAATCATACAGACTGTTTTGCATAATTGAAAGGATTTTGCACAAAATTCATTAAGGTTAAGTGTGACTGTTTAGGCAGAATAGTCTGAAAATAGAGTTGAGTTAATGCTAAATTCTGATAGGTGATCAAGCATTGGAGATAAGTGATTGAGCCAGGTGGTAGAAAACTCTGGAAACACATTAATGGGAAGTTTTAGAGATGAAGCCATTTATCTAGAAAAGTTGGGTAATCCATATTGAAATCACCCATTAATATGAGTGGGTGTAGGCTAGTTACAAGAACTGAAATAATGGTTTGGATTATATATGTAATGACTGTAGGACCAAAGGGAATATAGATGAATATTATGTTTAGTGCTATTATATGGTGGTAAAAAGTGGGAATTAGTAAGTTCCCATCAATATATAGGATGTTAAATGACTTGAATGGGCAATCAAAAGTGGTAAGAACACAAGTGTCTGCTGATGGCAAGGAAGTATCTTTGTAGCAAGCTCAGAATCCATGTCTATAAAGTAAGTCAATGTAGTTAATTAGAGATTCTCTGTAAATTTTGGTTTCCAATGATCTGAAGAAATGAGGTTGAATGATAGTAATCCACATCTTAAATTAGTATAAGCTTTGATAGTAGGTTAAGATGCAGATATTGAGCCCTATTATTTTTAGTTTCATGGAGTATAAACAGGACTGATGATACCAGAAGGGATTTTGTGAAAGTAACAGATTGTGAAATGGCAAGTGATTCTACTAATGTGGAGTATCAGTGGATGCAATTGTTTGTTGGTCAATTGGAATTGAGGGTAATTGTTGAGTTTGGTTGGAGAAAGGTCATGTTGGAATGGGGTTGATTCTGGTTTGAAGAGTGAGCAGGATGAGGAATCAGGTTGGTATAGTGAAGTGGTGGTTTGCATAATCTTGTAGGGGTTGTCAGCAATCTTACTAATGAGTGTTGTGTAGTCTGTACCATAAGTTTTTGTTTTTTGTTGTTGATTTTTTATGCTATCCAGGTTGGGTGTGAGGGGAAAGTGGTATGAGTGATAGGCATGGTGCAATTGATTCCATGAGATCTATTGAAATTTTATTATGATATGATGATTCTATGCTGTGCTTTTACATGGTCCATCTTATGAGCAGGCTGGGAATTCATGCTATAACCTAACATATTTATTGCATCAGGTAGGAAGTAGCAGGTTGACTACAATGGGGATAGACTGAGGCATATTATTCTGATGTAAGGGTGAAAACCATTGACATAAAGTATACACATGGTGTGAAATAGGTGGCTGGCCAGGAGATTGTTGAACCATCAGACTGGATGTTGTTGCAGACCACATTTTAAGAGTGGTCAGATTCTAATTGGTGGCTGGTTGTTTGCAAATTTGTTTTAGGATGGTTGTTGTTGAAAGAGAAGCAGATAGTTTGAAACCCTGAGTTGTCAGATGACCCAACTGTGTACAGGCATAACATTGAGTTTCAGACCATAAATGTATAAATTTTGGGTCAATATCTGGTTGCAATAGAATTTTGAATTCATAACTGTTTTCTGAAATATGTGCATGATTGAAAAAATGGTGACTTTACCAAAGCGCTGCATCATCCATTGAAAATTATGAGCTGTATCTGAAAAAAGTATTCAACACCCTAATGATGCAATTATTCTTATTTGGATTGACTGTTTGTTATCAGCACATAGTTTCCAAGTATTTTTATTTGACTATGGAAGTGCTTCTATTAGTTGGCCTGAAAATTCAATCATAGGTACCCAAGGATTTGGATGATTAACTAGCCAACTCGTTGAATCCAACATCCCATGCATTGTAATGTTATCATAGAGAAGTTGCTAAGGAAATTTGTAGAGCGATACTTTCATATCAATGACTGATAGCATGAGACTGACATGGAAAAAATCTTATTGAATAAAGACTCTGGAAGATAATGCTGAGAATCTGTCATTAATAATTACTAGTGTTTTTGATATTCAGTCATTGATGGGAGGGAGACAGAGCTGTTATATATTTAAGTTCAAATCTGTGATGTCATTGAGAGTAGCTTTGTGAAAACATGGAATTGGCATTGGAGTGTTTGAGCTTAATTGTTATTATGGATTATTTGTACATTATTGCTGCTGAGATTTGCTTATGTTTTTTTAGAACTTTTACTTTTGGAACAATTAATACTATTGGAACCTATACTGTGGTTAATTGGCAAAATTTGTGCATCACTGCTGACATTTCCATCTGTTTGGTTGTCAATATTAATTGAGCTTATATCATTGTTATTTAAAATAAAATTTATTAGATACAATCGAACATGTTTACCTATACATAGCTACATTCTTTTTACATGATTGCAAGGCATTCAGTCTGTAGAGCTTGCTGTGGTCCAAGACTGGGGCCATTGCTCTCCTTCACTCTTCCGGGAAGGTGACCCTAGTCCAGGTTTCATGATAAAGCCAGTCCGGAGCCAGCAATCTATCTCTGTTCCTGAGCTGCTTGAGTAATTTGATATAGATGTTGCAGACACCACGATTAGCATTTTCAAATATACACTTGCATCTGGATAGCCAGATTGCAAAGGTTAGAATAATGGCGATTCTGATTTTCGAGAATATGCCACTCTTTATAGCCTTTTGAATGACTAAAACTTCTCTAATGTCGAGCAACACATTTTCGTTAATAAAGGATCTGATAGGCTTGAGAAAAGGGCAAAAATACAGGAGATGATGAATTGTCTTATCTGCTGTGGGACATAGTTGGCATTGAGGGTTGATCTTGCTAAACTCTCTTTTCCAAACCAGAAAATAATTTTTTGGTAGGGAGGAGAGGTTGATCTTTAGCAGAAAGAGATCATTCTGTAGAATTATTTGATTGGTGTATTTAAGTTTGTTTGTTTGCCAATATATCTTTTTTCCTCTATTGTATGGTGCATTATTTTTGTTGCATTTCTGACATAAGTCCATATCTGTCATCCATTTACAGGTGAGGGGTGGAGGAGTATCCATGGGCTCCACTGTCAGTGTGAGGTTTAGATTTGTTTGTTCAAGGCTGGCCACACACAGCATTCCCAGAGCCTTTTGGAGGTACAGGATGAACACTGAATATAGGCCGAGCCCATATGATTCTTTGGGCATTTGAGCTTTGCCATTTCAAAGCAGCCTAGAGCATAATGAGTTCATTGATTGTTCAAACATTTTGGTGGGTTTTATGAATGGCAGGTAGTAGCTTAGTCTCGAGTAGACTAGCATGTTGAGTAAGGCAACCTTGCCGGGTAGTGATATTGAAATTCTTGACATCGAGCTGACTACCTTTTTTGTTTTGTCTAGTATTGAGTTCAAGATGTCCTTCAACATGGCTAATCTAGAATTGGCAATTGCAAAACCCAGAAATGATTGTGGCTAGGCCATGAATATTGAGGGAATTGTTATACCTATTTTGATTTTCCAGATAGAAGATTTATTGTAGTTGACTTTAAGATTTAGTTTTTTTTGAATATTTGTTTATGATTTATGATTTGTATTACAGTTTGAAGCTGGGATTTGTGAGGAATGAATATGGAAACATTATAAACATATGAAATGTGGTGAACTGTATGTTTCAGTGCTGGTACATATATGCCCAGCATGCTGCATTCTATTTTCATGAAAAAGGGGTTGAGGTATGTTATGAAGCAGAGGGTAAAAAAAGGGAATCCCCATGGAATGGACAGATGGGGTCTGACTCCTTCTAAAAGCTTTCCATCTAGAGAGGTAAATATCGATCTGTCGAACAGTAAATTGCCAATAATATAGATGTAAACATTCAGCACTTGATACTCATGGAGCATTTGTGCATTTGTAGTAAGATTGATGGAACAGTGTTGTCAAATGCCGAGGAAAAGTCTAATTGAATACCTAACGGGTTTGATTTTCTTCGTAGTCTGACATGTTCGGAAAGTAGTTTGAAAGTGCCGGACCACATTACTGGTGGAGGCACCTCTGCAGGCGAATTGATATTTTGGTGATGTGTCTATATATCATCTCTTCTTGCATGAGATCTTTAACTATGGATTCTATTGTTTTAATGAGAAGTGTAATCATGGAAATTGGGCGTATGTTTATTAACTTTGAGGGGTTGATTTGTTTTTTTAAGTAAGACACCAGTGTAACTGGGTAGAGGTTAGGGATGTTCTGGAAGTCCCCGGTGCACCTGTATTGGCTCTAACGCAGAAGCACAAATCTTGGGTTACCAAGTAGTCCCGGAAGTTGTGCTCTCTGGGTAGTTCAGTAGCTTTTGTACTATTTGTGATTTGGTGATATTGTGTTAGTGTTTCCGTCTAATTCTCCCCAAACACTCCCAATATCAAAGTTATAACTTTGTAGCTCACATTGAAAGTGGTTATGGATTTTGGAAAGCATTGCCAGACCACTATAGCAATGTCAATTTATGGAAATTATTGAAAGTGTCAGCCTTTTGGCAGCTCCCAGTGCCCATCTCATGTAGCTGTGAGTCCAGTTATGTCGATTATTTAAAAAGATTTTGGAACTTTTGGTGGCCACATATTGTGCCAAGACTTTTTGTTTGTGATAGTATTGCAATTTAAGGTCCATGATGTCTTGTACAGTAGCATCTGTGTGAGAGAGTTCACTTAGCCTATTAGTAATGTTGTCTAGATCTTTTAGGAGCTGGTTGGGTCTTTTGGTTTTTCATGTGTGGAAGTCAATCGGAGAGCTCATTATTCTGACAAACACTGATCATGCTTGGATAGGTGGCAGAGAAAGGATTTTAATTTTATTAAATAAGATGTCTGCTTCAGAAAAAATCCATTCAGGCACTGCAGCTTTGTTTAGTAGTCATGTGGTGTGAGAAAAATTTGTTTGAACCAATGTGTTAGGGTTAATTTGAAATGATATTAACAGAGCCAGGTGATCTGAGAAAGGCACATATTGCAATCGAGCATTGAGATCAAAATGTATGTCAGGGGAGTAGTAGAGCAGATCTATTAGAGATCTTTTTTGCATTGTATAGAAGAAGGCATCAGGAGGAAAATAGACTTCTCCACACAATAAGTCTCTGTTGAAGAGGTGTAAATACTTAGTGTTGAAGTTGTGGCAACTCGTGTTGAAGTCACCAAAGCAAATGGTTGGTGAAGAGTTAGATGACAGAATGGAATTGATTTTGTTGATTGCTGCATACACTGAGTCAGAGGTGTTCCTTAAGTATAAATAGATTATATTGAGTGAATATCTTCAGAAGGTTAAATTTAGCAGCAATACTTCTTTGTCTAGGTGAAGTTTCCTGAGTTTGGTGTATGTCAGGCTTTTGTGAATGAGAAAGGTGATCCCAGATGATGCAGTGTTGGAATGTGCATATTGAAAGATCCCATATTGTTGGAATAGATGGTCTATTCTGTAGTCTGATTGAGTGTGTAACTTTGTTTCAGAAAGGCATGCTATGTGGATGTTAATTTTATCAATCCATCTTTTAACAGCATAAACACAGTCAAGGGAATTAAGGCCCCTTACATTAATGCCACCTATTTTAAGATACATAGTAGGGGTTTCTGCCAGACTTGGACAAAGCATATAACTATTCTCTAGTAATGAGTTTGTCCATTAAGACTAGTTGTTCATCACAGTTGGAAGCTTGCTGAGTATTTCTTTGCATGACTTTTTTTATCATAGGTGATTTAGATAGCACTGGGATTTTAGATGATGTGATTTGATTTGAGTTGAGAGCACATTCATTGTGACTATAATTGGAAGGTGTTGCTTCCAAGAGGGTACTGTCTTGCATATGTTGTGATTCGGCTTGTTTGGTTCTTTTAGACTCCCTTTTTCCTCCATTGATTTGGCAATTTGTTAGTGTTTTGATGTAGCCAGTGGTGGAATTGGTTAAATCTTCATGGTGGTAGCTCGATGAACCCTGTGTCTCTTTTATGTGTAGCTACTCGTTCTTTTTGTCTGGTTTGCATTGTGTGTGGTGTTATAATTGAGTTTCTCTTGCTTGTGATACTTTGCTGTTGAGATGTGTCTTTTGGTTTGGTTGTAATTAGATCTTCTTGTGACAGTTGAAAAGGCAATTGTGTTTGCAGTTGCTGTGAAGTGGTGATTGCTTCATCTGTACTAGTTTTATTTTTTTTTAGCTGTGGTGCTTCCCAGTGTGATTTATGTGTTTGAGTTTTATTCTGCCCTACATCATTAGAGGTGTGGGGTTGCATTTGTGGTATTTAGTTTTCTTAACATTGCAGTAGTCACAAATTCTCATGAATTTGGACAAGGTGTGTCCATTTGCCACAGTGAAAGCATTGAGACTGAACACCTCAAATGGCAATAAAGATAGGGCACTTATTTTTTTCTAGTGTTGTTGGAATGTCAAGTAGAGAGTAGCCCTTGTGGAGTTTGAGTGTGAAGGCCACATTGTTTGAAGGTAATTCCAAGTCTGCTCTTCTTTCTGTGAGGTATTTAAAATTGGTTACCTCACCATATTTGGACATCAGCCTTTGAAGGTCCATTTGCGTGATGTTTCTATACCAGTTGCGAGCTAAGCCATATGCTATTTTAGGCTGGCCATGTCATTTTTAATTAGGTAATGTTGGTTGAAGTAGAGTTTCTGTCTTTTGAAGAGTTCTTTTTGAATTAAACTTTGGAACTCTATTATAAAGAATCTCCTATTGGGATGACGGTAGATTCTTCTGATGGCTTTTCCCAGTTTTAGATTTTTCAGCAGTTCAAATAATTCATCTGTAGGAAAAGTGAAAAGGTTACAGTTGTTGTTAGTAGTAGAGAGTATTAGAATTGTTCTCACTGTGGTAGTTCAGAAAGGAATTGAAGAGTACTGGGACAATTCTAGTGTTGAATTCCTGACTTACTGCTTGATAGTTTTATAACAGAAATTGTGAGTTTTGATGTTGTTGCTGACAGTTATTTTCCTCTAAATTGATTGTGGGTATTTCATCCTCAATGAAATATAAGATGCTATATTGAGTTGCTTGATAATCTGTACTGATATTTTGTGTAATGACTCTGTTGTTACCTAGAACTGTAGTGTAACTTTTGTTATTTGTATTGTTAGACATTTGTTTTGGTTTGAGTTTGATATTGGGAAGATGTAAATTGATTAGCCACTACTTTGTTAGTGACCTGTGTGTTTTTGTTGTTTAGAGTGGGCTTTAGACTGGGAAATATGTTGTAAAGAAGTTGTTCAACACTCATTTCTTATAATTGTTTGTGCTTTGTGAAACTTCTGCAAATTATTTTACCATTATCGCTGTTGAGTTTTGATCAGAAAGTTGTTGCGTAGTTACTTTGATGTCAAGGTAGAGTTTAGAAGGTGTTTTTGTATTTAATTCTTCGTTGTTGTATTTGGAAATTGAATCTAACTCTGTTTTTTGACCGGAGAAAGTGTTATTACGGTAAAGATTGGCAAGTTCCAGTAAAGCGCCACCTGTGTTTTTAAAATTTTCAAATTTATTCATGCCATAACTTTTTGTGTTTTCTGTTTGAGATGGAAACTTTTTAGAATTGTGACTTTGATTTTTGAGTATTATCATTTATTTTTTCATTAGAAGAATAGGTTTTGCTTGGATTTTTTACTAGAATTATTTTTTTCAAATTTTTTTGAAATTCCAATCAGATCGATCACAGCAGCTTTCTGTTCAGCATTTGCAATCATAGCAATCTTTTGTTTAATAACAGATTGGGATTCTTCCTGCTTTTGTGTACCTTTGCTAAGTTTTTTAAAATTAATAAAATCATCCTGATCAATATTTGTTGAATTAAAATTACTAGAAGTGCTCTTAACTTGTTCTGTCTGAGAGCTTGATAAGACTTGCCTAACGTTAAAATCACTGCAGGATTTTGAGATTGGTCTAGACCTGAAGATTTGCTGTTCCATCAGATCATCTATACTGCTCATTTTGAAAGTTTAATTAAGTAAACATAGAGAAAGAGCTTACCTTAAGACTACCCCGACTCAGATTGAAAAAAAGAATTGGTAACAATAATATAATTTAGGATTTTATAGCAGTCTGGTGTGCTTAGAGTGTAGCCAGTTGACACCATCTAACGTCAATGCTTATATCATTGTTGCTATGGGGATTTAAAAAATTTGCAATTCAACCTTTGGAAAAAGTAAAAAACTGATTAAACTTTGGTTACCAAGGAGAATTTGTGCATGACTCTGATGACATTTCTGTATAGTTTGGTTACGGTTTGGACTTTTTTCTCTAAAGGTGTTGTTAGTATTAAAATTATATCCTTATTGCCATGAGGAATTTTCACATTGTTGCTAATAAGGTACTATATGTTTGATTAAAATCTGGACTTTGATCTTGAAAGCTCATAATATTGGCTAGAGATACCTGGTCATGTGATAACTCTCTTGCTATATTTGACCTTGATTAAAGGATTAAATGCAATATAAAATTTATTGCATTGTATTGTATTATTATTAATTGTTGTTGTTGTTAATAACAACAACAATAATAACAATATTACATAGTGATGTTTTTTTTTATTATAAATATTGACCATTTATTTTTAAAGAATGATTTAAAATGTTTTAAAAATACTGCTGCAATGTTCAGGAATTTATGGATTAATATTTTTCATTTATTTTAAATTGACATACATGCCTGCAAAGAAGCTTGCCAAATATATGAGGCTTTAAAAAAACAGAACCTAGCATATTTCTAATTTTCACCCCATATCGATTATCATTGCAAATGTTATTATGCCTCATAGGTTTAAATGTTATGTTGCCAGCATATGTTGTATAACCAGGGTTGTTTATTGGCATTTATTTCTGAGGCGATGTTTTTAAAGAAATCATTATGAATTTATTCTTTTTGATAGAATCATCAGAATGAGCTTTTGTGAGTGTGTGATGTATATGCATGTGTAAATATCAAATTATATATGTATAATAGCTCAATCATAGCATTCAAATGTTAGAAACTATAAAGTTATCACTTAAGGCGCAATTGGCAAGCGAAGGCAGAAAAAACATTTCTATAATTTAAGTTTAGAATATTCTTTTTTTAAAAAAATTGTGATTATTCATAAAGTTTAATTTTTTTTTTTTTTAAAAAAAAAAAGACTTATTTTCTAAACAGATGGTACAAAAATAATTGTTAATCTTTTTTCTATTTTATTTATTTATTTAAAATAATTGGAAAATATATAACTTAAAAAACACGTTCAAGACATGTTGAAATTATTTTCAGATAAATGACGTTAAATAACTCATAAACTATTGCTTAAGGCAACTAACGACTGCTTTTCAATTATACTGACTTTAGTCAAACATTTAAAATTATTAGTTTATTGCTTAGGGCAAAAATAAAAACGAATACGACTACATTTTGCAATTAGTGTTTTATGAATAACTTTTATTCATCTCTTTATATATATTTTCTGTTATTTTTTAATAATAATTTTCTTGTCGTAAACGGTTTTCTATTTTTTAACATTCCATGATATCATTTTTTCTTTTCAAATCTAAAAAATTTCTATCTTTAATTTTAAGGACTTCGGAATCTTGTAAAAGCCTAAAAACTAAACTAATAATAAATCAAATGTTTTGTTGCTTGGTAGTTTAAGAAAAAAAATGGCGGAAGTAAAAATATGGTTTGGCATCCATGGTCTGTGAATTATAGTGTCTGCTACGCTACCACTTTACAAAATAATGCAGGTCAACAAGCATACTAAAATAATAATAAATGAAGTAGAATATGATTTAATATATTGTTGATTTTAAGTTTGTTGATTTTAAGTATTTTTTGATATATCGTCTGTGAATCAACCATTCTACCTTGACGAAAGTTCAGTCACCAGATATGTCATTAAAATAGCCATCATTTGCAGTGAAAAGGAATTGATGTTTCATAGTTAATTTGGTTGCTGTCTAAAATGATTTTTTCAGGTTATAGGCTGTGGTGTATTCTAATGACATCTTGTACAGTGAATATCAAATCAATTTTTTGGTTATCAGTCAAGAAATAAATTTTGACATTTGAAAAATATTCAAAACATGTTACCTTAATTAATGATTTTTATGTTGTTAAATTAAATTATAACATTAGCCTAACTATTATAAAATATAATATATATAACAGCTGTTATAATATATATATATATATTTTAATAATTACAAAGAAATCAAGTCATATATCATGTGATCTAATTTAACAAGCTTGTATTACAAATGTTATATAAAGAGTTTGCAAATAAGCTCTTAACAAGCGTTGCAGATTAGCCCCAACCCAGACCAATTTTTGCTACTGGATTCCTCAGTGAGGTGGCCAAGCATTAGCTATAATTATTAATATTATATAAAGAGCTCGCAAATAAGCTCTTAACAAGCATTGCAGAATATCCCCAATCCCAGACCAGTTTCTGCTACTGGCTTTCTCAGTGAGGTTCTAGGATATTCAAGCATCAATGCTTGAATTCCTAGCACCTCACTGAAAAATCCAGTAGCAAAATCCGGTCTGGGTTGGGACAGATGCTTGAATATCCTAGAACCTCACGGAGGAAGCCAGTAGCAAAAAATGGTCTGGGGTTGAGTCAGATGCTTGAATATCCTAGCACTTCACTGAGGAAGCCAATAGCAGAAAACAGTCTGGGTTGAAGATATTCTGCAAAGCTTGTTAAGAGCTTATTTGTGAGCTCTTTATATAATATTAATAATTATATATATATAATGTCTTTGTCAACACATACTTTTATGCCCTTACCAAATGTTAAATATCTCATTTAATCATTAAGCCTATTATTATATACAGAGTGCTATAAACTATTTTATAATAGAAGTAAAAATAAAACATTAACAATGAATAAAATAAAACATGAATTTATTGTTATTGTTGTATTTTTATGTCTATTATAAAACTGTAAATAGAATTTGATATGCAATAATAGGCTTAATAGTTAAATTAGATATTTAGCATTTGATAAGGGTTTAAAATCATGTGCCAAATCAGCTTTTTTTAATATGTATATATTTTTATGATATTTTTGTTATTTTTATAATATATATATATATAAAAAAATCCAGCATAATTGACTTTCTTTATTTCAATTTTTGGTGGTAATCTAACAAATTATAATAATTAATAACAATTAAATGCAACAGCTATATAAATATAAATTAATATAAAAACTTTTTCTACACATGGTTTTATGCCTTTTTCACATGCTAATGATCTATTTTAATGTTAACCAATAATTGCAGATAGAACACCATCTAGTGTTCTATAATAGAAATAAAATAACAGCAATAACAAAATAAAACAGCAGTAAAAAAGGAAAAAAACATTCATATAGATATCCAATATAACATCAAAGAATTGACTATATAACATAACAATATACAGAATAAATAATACATATATTTTACAACTTTATATATAATATCACATGATCACCATCTCTATACTAGCACAAGTCTTCTGGCATCCATTGATTACTCTGTTTGACACAGGGTGGCAGTACTGTATTCAGAGTTTTGCCTTTGTTTAACATTATATATATTATATAATTTTTCATTTATTTTTAATTGACCAGTTGTTAGCTAAATTTACTGAAGTTTTATAAATATTTATACAATCATTTAGTCTTGCTTAATGTAATTTATTTTATATATTTGTTTTCTTGTTGTATGTTTAATGTAATTTAAAGGTGTAGTATTTTTTGTAGAATCTATTTTATGTCCATATGTTAAGTAATGAAAGTATAAAGCAGATTTATCATTTCACCTATTAATTGCATTGTTATGATCTTTGGATCTTTATTCTAACTGCTTCCCTATATAACTATATAGAAAATCATATTGCAAAGGTGGCAGAATTTACATCATCAAAAAAAATCTTATGCTAATACTAATTATGGTAATAAAATAGCAGTCTAAAGCAGGGAATTACCATGCTTTTTCTATGGAAAACACTTAACTATTGTCAATAAATATGAAAGTCAGCAAGTTTAAGTTATTTTTAATCATTTATTAAATTCTAATTGAGTTATAAAATTAAACTGTTTAAAATCAATGTATCTGTATTTTATTATTAAACACAGTTACATGGTATCATAAGGAATTCAATTTTATCTCTCTTTTCTTAAATGCTTATATTTAATTTAGAAAACTTAAGTTATATAATAAAGTATTTATTTATATAGCGCTATGTTAATAAATTGTAATTGTAAATTAGCGATCAGGCTAATGCACATGCGAGATTTTAAACTATATGTAAATCTTCATGTTCTCATCTCCAAACACTTAAGATTGGCCCATACTTAAACTTTTGGGTTGAAAAGATAAATGAATTCATTCTATCTTTAATAAAAACTTTATCTTGTGTTTGAGAATGAGAATATTCATTTACGTATAGTATAAAATCTGTAAAGCGCATGTGCATTAGCCTGATCGCTAATTTATAATTAAAACTTGAATTAGAAAAGATGTTTATTTATTTGTTTAGGATAAATTTTCTAATCAATTTTTAACATATTTCCTTTAACGTTTATACATGTATTAGAAATCAACAATAACACATGACAATAAAATATTTCAGGTTTGTCAATTCATTTATTTATTACATTGGTGTTACTGAACAGAATTCCAAACATATCAATATCAATTCAGTAAGTTTTCAGTGATATATTTAAAAGATTGGTGTAGTTTTAAATGCTTTTATTTCAAACACGTTTATACCAAAAAGTGTTAATAATAAATTAAAATAGAAATAAAAATTAATCTTAATTTCTCTTCTTTGTAAAAGTTGTTTTAAAAATTATCCTGTCATAAAAAAATAATAATATTGGGATTGATTTTCAATACACACAATTTTTTTTTTCCATATGTCATAGCATCGGTCGGGAGACGAACCCGCAACAACCGTTTGTAACCAAGGCAGCTGCGCTGATCTCTTGGCTAACAACGCTTGACAATACACACAAATTTTTTATTAAATAATAACCATACTGCAACATTTATTTTATTTATAAATAACTTTATTGAAAAAACATATGTAAGAATGATACAATTGTAAATCAAAAATAATAGTTATCCATGTTGCTCAGGCAACCAGATGGTCTGCTGTGGTCACTGGTGTTGTTTAATGCAGCTTGATCAGGCTTCATGTGTTGTCAAATAAAAATCTGGACGAGATGATTATGTCCTTATGGCGAAATTCCTTCAGCTGGAAATGAATGTGTCTTCAGGCTTGGAATGAGAACACATTCATTTCCAAGCTGAAGGAATTTCGCCATAAGGACAGAATCATCTCGTCCAGATTTTTATTTGACAACACATGGAGCCTGATCAAGCTGGATTAAACAACACCAGTGACCACATCAGACCATCTGGTTGCCTGAGCAACATGGATAACTATTATTTTATTTGTCATTTTAAATAGGTATTATTACAAAAAATATCTAAGTACTAAAATATAATATATAATATCTTAAAGCTGACAGTACATCACTCTTCCTTTTCCACCAAGCAGCTGATGGTGATCGATTGCCAACTTAGTAAGAATGTGGATATAGATTTCAAACTAAAAATTAAAAACTGGAATACCCCACATATTAAATATATCCACACACACATATATACACAAAAAAAATCAGAAAATATTTTAATAGGACTATTATTTCTATAATACATAGGAAAGAATAAAATTTCTAAATTTTTACTATTTGTTTTGTTGGAATATGAAAAAAAAACCCAAACAAATAAAATAAAATATACAAGAGTCTTCAGTTTTATGATTAATGCATTATGCATACGGTTGCATGGCTTAGAGTTTATATTAGTAAAGCGGTTTAAGAATTTGCATATGTAATTGACAAGTTTGTACGTTTGCCTGTCCTTCAGTTAATCATTCTTCATAGGCAAGTAAATTCATATATACGTATTTTTAGGAAAAGAGTAAAACTTTTGGCATAACTAATAATGATTTCTATGACATAGAAGTAATATAACAGATAAATGAAATAAATTAAACACCATATTAGGTCCAATAATAATAGCAAGCCCTATCTCCTACAATTGTGAATATGAGTCATATACCATTGTGTAATTGTTTTTATCAATTATAAACACACCCACTAATCAAGTTAAACAATAATGGACGAATAGTTAGATTAGTTTATGACCGCCACAAAAAAATATTTTGGCCTACTTGTGATCTGAAAAAAATATTTTCATGTCTCACTTGATCCCAACTTGGGTGAATAACCCATATCGCTAATGAGAAAAGAAAAATACTTACAAGAATAGAAGGTTGTCTTAAAGGCTAAACTTATAATTTATATATTACAAGAATAAAAAGTTGTCTTAAAGGCTAAACTTATAATTTATATATATATATTGTTAAAAAATATTACATCTATAATGCAAAAGCAAGGAGTAAACTACGGTAACATAGTCAGGCATTGATGGTCGAGAGGTCAGCGACAACTGCTTTGTCACGGGTTAGCGGGTTCGCTTCCCGGCTGATGCTATGACACATGAGAAAAAAAAAAACTACGGTAACATAAATTGAACATTTTTATTGTAAAGTTTTAGAACTGTAATATTAACCAACGTTAAGCACACACACCCTCATAATTGTTAAACAAATAAATAACATTTGTAAAATTATTGTTAACATATTTTAAATTCTAAACTTATAAAAAATAGTTAATCTCTTCCAATTAATTACGTCTATATTTTTCATAACATGATTATCAAATAAATTATGATTTTGTAGTTTTAACAATGCTTTTATTTATAAAAAAAGAATATAAATGAATTATTTATTAATTATGCTGGGAGTAATTAAGACTAACAACACCGTGTTAATTACATCTCTTGTTAATATTTAACAACTCGACAGATTTTTCACACGTTATTGTGGTTGTTGCTGAATTAATAATGTTGTACGTGTTGGGAAAATAAGTTTTGATATTTTTTCTAATAAAATAATTATCATCGACGAGAGTTGTTTGTAGAAAAAAAAATTGGAGTGAAAAGAAAAAATATGTACAAATGTATTGTATACATTTTCACATATTGAAACATATAAAAAGCATGCATATAAACAATGAGATATTTTAAGTGCTGACTCTGGCTAAGCATTTATCACAAAGTTTGTTGAGGAATTGGCAATCCTCATTGTTTATAACTTACAAGCTTAAGAAAATAGGGTCATGTGATCTATGACTCTTATTTTGACTATTTATAGTCTCTGCCTTAAGTCTTATGCGATGTTATATTGCTAAGACTACTAATATATGGTATGGCTGAAGATCTCGCAGCCCCATATAGCTATTTGAGTTGGATAGCTGGAGTTTGAAGACATGTAGGTGTCTGAAAATTTCAGATTTTCCACTCAATAGTCATCTTTTAGATAAATGCTGGCTTTGGGTTGGTATTTTTAGATCTAGTGTCTGAAGCTACCATTGTGCCTCTCTGAGGAGTGCCAAAGCACAAAACCATGGTCAGAGGTAAGGAGGGGTTTCCTGACAGAGATATTTTAAATGTTTTCTCTGGCTAAGCATTTATCACAAAGCTTGTTGAGGAATTGGCAATCCTCATTGTTTATAACTTACAAGCTTAAGAGAATAGGGTCATGTGATCTATGACGCTTATTTTGAGCATGCATATATTTGTTATATTTATCTATATTCTTTATGGAAATGCTAACAGCAAGCACAAAAACATGACATATCTATTTTGAAAGTATTTTGACTTTTACCAGACAGTTTATAGAATAAAATTCTGTCTAATTTTAAGAATAGTCTTCGTTATCGTACTTGTCAAGTGAACATTGGCTCCTATAGGGTTTACATTTCACTATTCTTAAAACATATAATATA
This sequence comes from Epiperipatus broadwayi, assembly GCA_028023455.1. Taxonomy (NCBI): domain Eukaryota; kingdom Metazoa; phylum Onychophora; class Udeonychophora; order Euonychophora; family Peripatidae; genus Epiperipatus; species Epiperipatus broadwayi. Next base: position 148,630 of record JAQFVV010000475.1, read on the forward strand.
GGAACTGGTTTGTAATTATTTTGTTTCATTTAGTTTGAAATGACTTGTTCTTTAAACACAATTGTGATTAAACACAAGCAGAAGTCCTTCAATGACCAAAAAAAATTGGTCTAATACTCTGCAGAAGTCATTTTAATTAAAGCAGAGAAGAAGATAGAGCTCTGATGAAGACTGCTGGACAGTCAAAACTGTAAGGAAAATAAAGAAGTTTTTAAGAAAATTTGTTGCATTAAAGTGTATATGAAAGAAGTGTTATAAGAAATATATACTCTGCAGAAGTGATCAGTATAGAAGAAAAACTGTTCATGTTTTAAAAACAAAATGCACAAACTTCTAAGAAATTATGAGTTATAATGTTTGTTTTAAAAATGCAAATTCACAACACTTATTGAGTTGTATATATATTAAATATGATGATTGAGATAGAGAATATTCATGGTCAAAATCCTAAATATTACAAACAATATAAATATAAGTTAATATCCAGTATTCATGTCATTCTACTTTTCTTTATCCTATTTGTAATTGATTTGCTTCGATGTTTCGAATGTTGGTTAAGTAAAGGCTTATTCTGTATGTTAATTTTATTAACTGTAGCTGAGCATATATTTGCCTGATGAAGCCAAATTCATATCATTTTGTTTTATCAGTGGAATTCCATCTCATCCACAATTAACAAAATTAACATACAGAATAAATTTTTACTTAGCTAATGTTTAATAAGCATTTATTTTTATAGCACTATGTTATAAATTGTAATACATTAAAGATCAGCCTTTTCAAGCTATTGTGCATGCACTTTTTATGAGTGTTAATAATAAATGAATACTTTCACTCCCAACACAAGATATAGTATTTAGGAAAGAATAAAATGAATCCACTTATTCTTTCCACCCAAATGCTTATATATGGACAAATCTTAAGTACTAGAAGTGAAAGCGTGAGGATAGACCACTCACTTTAAATTACTGTTTACGATGTCTGAATGAATGATGTCGATGAAATTATCTAGAATTTACTAAACGTCACTCTCAAATGAAACTTAAACATATGTAAATAAGCATTTATTTTTATAGTGCTATGTTATAAATTGTAATACATTAAAGATCAGCCTTTTCAAGCTATTGTGCATGCACTTTTTATGAGTGTTAATAATAAATGAATACTTTCTCCCCAACACAAGATATAGTATTTATGAAAGAATAAAATGAATCTACTTATTCTTTTCAACCCAAATGCTTATATATGGGCAAATCTTAAGTACTCATAAAAAGTGCATGCATAATAGCTTGAAAAAGCTGATCTTTAATGTATTACAATTTATAACATAGCACTATAAAAATAAATGCTTATTTACATATGTTTAAGTTTCATTTGAGAGTGACGTTTAGTAAATTCTAGATAATTTCATCGACGTCATTCATTCAGACATCGTAAACAGTAATTTAAAGTGAGTGGTCTATCCTCATGCTTTCACTTCCAGTACTTAAGATTTGCCCATATATAAGCATTTGGGTTGGAAAGAATAAGTGGATTCATTTTATTCTTTCCTAAATACTATATCTTGTGTTGGGAGTGAAAGTATTCATTTATTATTAACACTCGTAAAAAGCGCATGCACAATAGCTTGAAAAGGCTGATTTTTAATGTATTACAATTTATAAAACATAGCACTATAAAAATAAATGCTTATTTACATATGTTTAAGTTTCATTTGAGAGTGACATTTAGTAAATTCTAGATAATTTTGTCAATGTTATTCATTCAGACATCGTAAACAGAAATTTAAAGTGAGTGGTCTATCCTCATGCTTTCATTTCCAGAACTTAAGATTTGCCCATATATAAGCATTTGGGTTGGAAGAATAAGTGGGTTCATTTTATTCTTTCATAAATACTATATCTTGTGTTAGGAATGAAAGTATTCATTTATTATTAACATTCGTAAAAAGTGCATGCACAATAGCTTGAAAAGGCTGATCTTTAATGTATTATCTAATGTTTGAAACATTGAAGCAACCAATTACAAACATGAATTGGTGACTGGATTTTTATAGAATAATTAAAGGACATGAATTTCAAAAGTTTATCAAAATTCAGCCAAAAGATAGCTTTACTTTATTTATTTAAGTACAGTATTTTTTAATAATCATTAAAATTTAAACAAAATATAGCTTTTAATTATTTAACAATGCTAATAACACTTCTTTCATATACACTTCAATGTAAACAAATTTCCTTAAACTTCTTTATTTTCCTTACAGTTTTGACTGTCCAGCAGTCTTCATCAGAGCTACAAGATTTGAATAATACAATTACATAACCATCATTTCATAATGCCTTGGGGCTTTTTAGTTCTGTAGGTTGCTTTGTGACACTGCATAGTTAATTTAAAGGGACTCAGTTGCAGCTATTTGTAATATTCATTTGCCAGTGTTGCAGATATTTGAGAATATATGCTCAAACTATTGAAGTATTGATTTAGTATTGGTTTATTAATTTTAATTAAAATTTCTAGATGTCAAAAATTCAACAAATGGTGGGGAATGATTTTGTGAGGGCACTGGCTAAACTTTCATAGGAAAGGATTTTGTTTTTAAACTAATCTCTGTGGTTGAGCTCACCTTTTGCTTTAAAATTAATATTGAACAATAAAAATTTGCTTTCATTTATATATATCATCATCATTGTCAACCATTATTAATCCACAGCAGGATGAAGGTATCTCCACATTCAATCCATCTTCTCCAATCTCTAGCCTCTCTTCTCCAAATCATCCCTGCATACTTTCTTATTTCATCCATCCATCTCACATGGGGTCTCTTTCTGGATCTTTTACAACCCTTGGAATCCAGTTTAAGATTTCAATTGTCCACCTATTATCATCTCTTCTAGAAATATGACCAGCCCTCAACTCCACTTCAGTCTTTTAATTCTTTCAACAATGTCAGTAATACCTGCTTGTTCTCTTACCCATATATTGTGTTTTTGATCGCTTCTTGTTACTCTTAACATGCATATATATTTTTGATCGCTTCTTGTTACTCTTAACATGCATATATATATATATTTGAAAAATTAGATTAAAGTATATTTGATAATATGATGTTTAAATAAAGATTTTATTCAAAAATATTTGCTTTTAAAACAATACAAGTCAAGAGAAATGTAGTAAAGTAAAGCAGAAATTTGAGATTGGCTGAAAGAAACATCTCTGTAAGCAGGATAGCTACTATTTTTGTCATTTAAACGTAATTATAAGTGACACTTTAAATTCTAAAATATAATGTTGTTGCTTGATGTATTCTTTAAAAAAAATTCATTGTAGTGATAGAAACGCAATTCAAATAAATTTTATTTTTGCTCCAGATAAATTTCTGCTTCCCAGAGCAGAAAAGTGAAAACTACAGTTCTGATTACATATTTCAGTTTATTCCTTTTTTCTATATTTGAAAAATTAAAATACTACTTTTAAAAATATTTCCTATTTTTTCAACCAAAAGATAGCTTTAATTTATTTATTTTACAGTATTTTTTAATAATCATTAAAATTTAAACAAAATATAGCTTTTAATTATTTAACAATGCTTATAACACTTCTTTCATATACACTTCAATGCAAACAAATTTCCTTAAATTTCTTTATTTTCCTTACAGTTTCGACTGTTCAGCAGTCTTCATCAGAGCTACAAGATTTGAAAAATATGAATAAGGGTAAAGGTTTAATCATTAAGATAAAATCTCTAAATGATACCTCTAGAAGCTATCAAAATAATTCCACCAAAGATGAAGTAAGTGTAGCATTTTCTACTATAAAATTTAAAGATTTGAGTGATGAATGTGGTGGTAATGATGTTACAAATATAATGGCTTAAAACTATTATCTTTCATAAGAGGAAAGGATTTTTAAACATTGGGATAAAAATCCTCAATAACATCCTCAATAAATGCAGATGTCACATAAACTATAATGAGAAGTATTTTAACACAAAAGAGTTTTACCAGAATATTAATGAATTATATGAAATACAACACAATCTCCACCAGATAAGATTAAAGCAAGTTTTTTATTTTAAAGATGCACTTTATTAACCCAAATAGTATTGGGCAAACATTATTATCAGTTTTGGTATAGTATATTTTTGTGGAAGTAATCTTTTGTGATGTTCGGAATTTATGGATATGATGTTTTTTATCTTGTGAATAATTTGTTGATGTCAGATTACCATATGATGATCAATACTAAAGACCATATCAACACAAGACTTTTCTCACCTGAATTTACTGATGATGAATTTTCATCATCAGTTTATGATATATGTATATTAAATACAATGGAAAAAATGTACATCTGTCACTATGATTTTCATTTTATATCTTTGATTTCTTATGCCATAATAATACAATTAAAGATTGGAGTAGTCATCTGACACTATTAAAAATTGCTACTTTGAGTCACATGATTAAAAGTAAAATTAATAATTATGCAAAATATTGAAAAGATGCTTTTTTAAAATTAAAATTAGACTAATAAAGCATCCACTAATTGGAATGATAACAAGCATAATCACTGTAGGAAAAATATGAGAAACACAAGATGTCATTCATTTTATTATATCTACATATTAATGTTGCCATTCAATATATATATATATATATATATATATATATATATATATATATATATATATATATACATTTGGTCTATATATATATATGGTATATATATATATATATTGTACCCTTACTTCTTGATATATAAAATAGTTTAAAATACAACTAGCTCAGTTACATTATTATGCTTAATTAAAATTTACATATCTATCTTTAATATACTTTTATATTATTATATCTTAATTAAATTTATTATCAATCTTCAAAATCAATATAGTTCTATATTATACTAATTAAATAAGTATTTATAAAATTATGAGACTGCGAAGTAAAGTTACAAAGTAATAAGCAGATTTACACTGAGTCAATATCTCCCAAGATACTGTCTCAATGGCATAAGAATACTACCACTACCTTATCATCTTACTACTACATCTATAGCATTCTTATGACTTTTAAATGAAATCAATTATCTTTAATAATACTAAAATAATTCCTAACTTCTAACTTAAAATATAATTAAATAATCTCAGGTTCTTCTAAGTTTTAAAATAACAATAAATCATGTAAATAAGTGTGATGTGGGATTTTATATCAAACTTAAATACACCTAACTTATTTTAATAATAATAATAAATAATACTAATCTTAGAGTGTAATTTAATTTCATCTATTTATATTATATAATCAATCATTAAATGAATAAACAATCATATGTATATCTTTTATTTCATATGGTATCTTCATTTCAGAATAAATCAAAATCTTATAATTAATAATCTGTGGCAATAAACAATACTGTATTCTTATAATGTGTATTATAATCATCTTATGACCATTGTAATATTTATGTTCATGTCAATCAATTCTTATAAAATAATGTTAAGCAAATATGGTATTCAATTCTAAGTAATAATAACAAATTCATTTTGTGCAAATATTATGTTTATTTCAAATCATCTGATGTCAAAATGCTGTGGTGAAAAATAATGAAACTTGACACACTATTAAAACAAATTAACAAATTTATTTACAATAACTTCAAATAAAATTTATTTACACTATTTACAGTTTAGAATTTAGGAAAACAAATATAAACTGAACTAAGTAAGAAAATAATAATAATAATCTGTTTACACTGTTATTAAATCATGTACTTAATAAGCAATTATACATTCTTTCAAAAAAAAATATTAATAATATTACAGTGTGTTTTCAAAAAAAAACTTAGATTTTAAATAAATAGTCGTGTACTTTAATTATTACAAATAATAATATATGTCAAGACTATTTATGTAGCATGTGTACATAATGTAGCTCTACTTATTAAAATAGCTACATTAACTAAGTATTACCATTTATAATGTATCATCATATATTTACTTTATTATTAGCATTGCTTAATAGCTTTATAAAATTAATGTATCTTTGTAATGTAAAACAAATAATTGACTGTAATTATACTTTACTTAATGTAATTCCTGTTATATGTTTTATTAAATATGCATTACATATCTGTATTGTTCAAATATCATTATTTAAATCATTTATCAATTTTAAATTCACAAAGCATTACCTTAGATAAATTCTATGATTCTTTTCTACATGAAAGTATGACTTTACTTTATGTGCTTTACTAACCTTTTCTAATAAATCTCTATCTATAAAACACTCTAAATTTATTTAAAATTTTCCGGAAAACAAATATCAACTTTAAATAAAATATTCATTATCTAAACTACCTATACTACATTATCTACACTTAATAAATTTCAATCCAAACATAAGCTTCTACCCATAACGTAACTTAACTTACTTAATATAATAAAATACAAAAATAGAGTCTTTTCAAATCTATTCTTATCTTGCAAATAATAAAATAGTTACTTAAATAAAGAATAAATATAATTCTAATACTATAACATAATAAAATATCAAAATTTATTTATGAAAGAATCATATAACTATTTCTAAGCTTCTTACGTAATGTCGTATCATGTTTATATTATAAATCAAAACTTATGCATATTTTAATAAAGTTCGTTGCCAATATAATGTATGTGTTTTCATAAAATATCTATCCATTCATTCTACAACAACATAATATTCAGTTGATCTAAAGAAAAACATATTAAATTCATTAAAAATCATTATACAATGTTTTTACCACAATAATAATAATGTCCATTCTGCTATCCAGTAGTCTTCGGAATTTGCAGCTTCAGAAAACAAAAATAATACACATTCATACTCATAACATTCACTAAAATATTCCGTGTTATATTAATTATAAAAATAAATTTATGTAATTAATTATTATATTATTTTTAAGTTACTATTTAATAAATGTACCTAACCTACTTTTTAATAGTTTAATAATATTTTAAATTTTATGTTAAATAAATAAAATAAAAAATTATATTACATATTCCAGCGACGACTTTTGTTCTACCATAAAAGTTCTAACAAACATCCTACGTATAAAGTCAATAGAACACTATTTCCTGTTCCGTTGTATCACGTGTTTCTTGAAAGTTTATAATAAAAATGATAACGTTTATTTTTTAAAAATAATAAGTTCCACAAGAAAACAAAATAAAATTAAAAAAAAATAGTTTATAAGTTCTTTTTCTGGATCCAGTTCTTCATAAAATATTGTACAAAAGTTATTATTTCTAAATTAATTTATAATTGTTGAATTATTTTCATTTAATTACTTCCATTAACTTAGCTTGGCCTAATTTGGTTTGACCTGGACGTCCACGTATTACTTGCGCATTTATAAATAATATATTCAGGTAAGAATTAATTTCTCCATCTATAACGACCTGCGTTTTAGACTACTTCAATAATAATAATTTTATTATATTACGATTTTTAAAATACTTATATTTATAATATATTTGCCTTTTCAAATTATCAATATCTAGTCTTTTAAGCATAAAGACTTAACAAGGCAAGTATTTATTTAAAATTACTACTGCTTCTTACATCTTTCCTTAAGATATATTTTTTACTTCTATAATTTGTCAAAAATACTTTTTTTCTACAGAAGTATTTATATCTCTTTAAAATATCTATTAATAATGAACCATAGTAATTTAACTTTTAAAACTGTTTATAGTCCAAAATACTACTTTTCTCCATCTTATAGTTTTCTGTACTAATCCAGCGTCTGTTACTTCTATAGCATAAAGTTTCTGATATATTTCTCCGATATGTGAGGTTTCCATGATTATTTGTACGTAAATTAAGCTTCGATATTGAGAAGATCAATAGGGAATATTAGAATATCTACTGCATATTCATTATTTAAACTTTTATAAAATCATATACAATAACACTCTTATGATTTTAAAATTGATTTTAAGAGCGTTTATAAATTTACTTAGCTATTTTCTCAATAGCACGATTAACTTAAAAATTTATTGTAGAGAGCCCCCTTCAACGATTGAATCCAGCTTTTATAGTGGAAGAGACTCCACATCTGATTGGTACGTTTAAACAATCAAACTTTGCTTATTTACATATTTATCAACACACTATTAAAAATAAAATAATGACTTATTTAATATTTAATATTTTATCACATTTTAAAAATAATTTTATCGTTTATTCAAATCTATCAAACATTTCTTTAAAATATTCTTTCTCACTTGATTTAAATCTTAACTTTTATAAGATCATTTAAAATAAACTAAATTTTTTTAAATACGTTATATTTTTAAAGTAATATTTTTAAAAATCAGATTTAATATTTTACATTAATATCTTTATTTTTATCTCGTGATAATTCACGTATTATTTATAAATTTATAACATGATTTTTTTAAAATAATTATGCAACTTCATTAGACAACTTCCACGCATGTGTGTATAACATCTGTTCTTTATAACACAAGAACGCTTGCTGTCGTCTAAAAATAACTTAACAATTGTTTTTTTAAAATAAATATTTATTTAAATAAATAAGATATTATATCAGATTTTAAAATAATTATTTGATATGATTAAAATCAAATATTAATCTCAATTTAAATACTTATAATTTAAAATATTTTTATTCACTTTTAACATATATTTTAAATTAAATAAATATCTTTGTCTAATTTTAACTTGTCTTTTAAATACTTTAGCTTTAAACATTTGTTATTAAATTTATTAATGCAGTATTACATCATAATCATCATCATTTTAAATATCTTCCCAATACCAACACAATTCACATACCAAATACTCATAGATTGCTTTAATTAAACTTATGGTAACATTACCATAAGCAAAGTCAACATCACATTTTTTAAATATATCTTAAATTTAAAATTTTCTACTAGATCAGCACAAAACTTAAATGGTGACCCATACACAAGGGCACAATATATATATATATATATATATATATATATATATATATATATATATATATATATATATATATATATATATATACACATTTGGTCTGCTAATATATTTATGGTATTTGACAGAATCTATATATAAGAATTTATAGTATGAATAAATTATCAGAATATTTGGTATTCTAATTCACACTTTAAAAAAATTAATTTGTTCAAATAATTTGGTTAATTATAACAATGAAGTCATTCCATAAATTAAAACTGACAAAAATTAAGACGTTCAACAGAAAAATGGGCTGAATAAAAAAAAAGGTATTTCATATTAATAAATTTTATTAATTGTATTTATGTTATAATATTGATTAATAAAAGTATGATTGTAATTACTAATATTCTTTGTGAGATTCTAGTCATCCAGAGTAAATAAGTAAGGTCTTATAAAGGTGAGCTGAAGGTCACACTGATGACCTATCAAGGACCACTAAAATATATTTTTAAATAAGTCCTAAAAATTTATGTGGTAATGGATTCTAGTTTTAGTTGTCAAGAAGAATCACTTAACAAGTAAGAGCATTTTAGTTTTTATTTAAGTTTGACATTTATTGATAATAAATATATTTGACACACAAGTGTTTACTAACAAATAAAGTATGGGATGTTAGCCATTTTTTGATCAATTCCATGCTACTTGTATTGGTATTGCCATTTATATTTAATACTTTAAAAGTTATGACATCATTTGAATGATTTGTGTCACACTTCTATCATGATTTACATTAAATGATTTCAATAAAACAGTAATGATTCTACAATATTATTTTTTGTTGTTATTCATAGATGTCAGGAGTTGTCAATAGATAAAGAAAGTTCTATGTTGCAAAGAGAAATGTACAAAAGTCAAATTGTACAAAATGGTGATATTTGTTCATATTATATCCGTACAATAGAAAAAAATTGAGTATTTTTTTATTTCAATGTTATTGATAATATGAAATATATTTTCACAAATGTATTCTATTTTTTAGCAGGATTTGAATGTATATCATGAGAATTATTTTAGCTAAAAAGTAAGATTTGCTTTTTTTAATTACTCATTAATAGCACTTAATATTTTTATATTATTTGAGTTAAAATCTATTTCACAGAACAAACACATTTAAATATGTTTCTAAAATACTTTACAACCAGATCCTTAATGGGTCACACTTTTAAATAAACCTTTAAATACATCTACTTTTTGTCCTATCAATGCCAATCTATTTGGCCAGGTAAAAAGAAATTCTTTTCTGTCCAGCCATTCACTTGATTTCATTTATTTATGCCATTTATTTAGCATATGATGTCAGCCATTAAAATTCAACAGTTTTTAACCAATCAAGAACTGATTCCTGCAAACTATGTAGAGCAAACATGTTAATAAAGACCTGGTAAATTGGACACTCCTGCAAATATGTAACATAGTTTGTGGTTTTATAAAGTTATAGTTTAGAAGGGTCTATAAATTCCCATTTATGCAGCTTGGTTTGTTCTGAATCTTAATCCTCAACAGTTTTCTTGGAAAAGAGAAACTAGGTACTTGGAGAGTATGGTCAGTTATTAGTGTATGGCTGCTGAGAATTATGAATAATCCAAAAGGCTGCCTGATTTTAGTCTGATGTTTTGGGGACTATTGAGAATGAAATTGATTGGATAATTTGATAGCTCAATGAGCTTGTTAAATTCATTGATAGTTGCCATCCTAAATCTGAGGTTATCTGGAGGGATATTTGAGAGTACAGGCAACCATTCTACTGGTATTGATTTATGAGTGACACTCAGAAAAGCTAAAACTTTATATTAATAGTGAAGATTGATTTTAAGTCAATCAATTCAGCTTATCATTTGAAACACTAATTTAACAGAAATACTTATAATTTTAATGAGCATGCAAATGATTTTATAGCTTATCACATATATAACATTATGAATATAAATTTATTTTACGCAAAAATATGCACAAATACATTACTAAGATACATTGCTAGTCAGACTCTTAAAGGATCATTTTAAAAATAATTTTGAAATGAATATTTGAAGCATTAAGCTGACTTGATTAATATAAAATCAAAGGTCACTCCTAATATGAAGGCTGAACCTTTTAAAGTGTTAATGCTTAAATTTTTTACAATATAATAAAGTGAAGGTTCAGTAAAAGTTAATCATCTTTCTCTGAATGTTTATAATGATGATGTATTAGATGTGATAATATGTTGGACTATTTCCATCATCTATCATTAAATGTTGAATGTACAGAAAATTTTAAACTTTATTTAGGCTTTTCAAATATAAAAAAAAAACTTGTTAGTAATAACACACAAATGTAGACAACACAGGTTAATAATAATACAATATTTTGAGTAGCATTATTCTCTGATTCTTCAGGTGTTGTTAACATGACCAGTGATAGTATTAGCATAGGAGTTGAACTCACATCTATAAATTCTTTGATATCGAATTTGAGGCAAATGTTGTAACCAATTGGCCTTTGATAGAATAGTTCAGCTGGTTAGAGTATTTGCTTTAAATTCGATATTTCAAGATTCTAAATGTGCAAGTTTGACTCCTATGCTAATACTGTCATTGGTCAAACCAGCAACACCTGAAGAAGAATGGAGAATAATACTACTCAAAATATTGTATCATTACTAACCTGTGTTGTCTATGTGTGTCTTTTTTTATGTGTATCTTATTATTAACAAGTTGTTTGTATTTGAAAAGTTTAAATAAAAGGATAAAATTTTCTATGCATTCAACATTTATAGATAGATGATGGAAATAGTCAACATATTGTCACAGGATCTTTTTTCATCTGGCAAAATAGATTGACAGTGATATATATATATATATATATATATATTTTGCGGGTTATACACGACGCTCTATAGGACACAGGTATATAATAATCCTGGGTCTCAGTTATTACATAGTAGAGATGCCTACCCATCCCTTGTATATGCATTGGATGGATTATGTCCTATACATGAGGGGTCAGATTGACTTATGCTCAACATGGATGTGACAAGACTCTCAGCCTCAGGGTGGCCTTTGAGCTTTCCATCATCAGATTTTCAATTGGATGGACAGTTGAAGAGTTGGAGTGTGGAGTAGATTGAAGCCTGTCCATTAAAGTATGAAGATTGACTATCTTAATATATATCTGAGCACTTATAGCATATATGTGTAGAGATGGTAATCTGGACCAACTGATGATTGCTGGTTTAGCATGAAATATGTATATTGGTGATTATTTATCTTTTCAACATATATGTGTTCAAGTGTATCAGTGTTATGAGATAGAGTGGAGAGTGGTGGGTGGTGTGAAGGTTTGTGTTCATATACCCTATATATAATAATATTACATATTTGATCAGTTGTAAAATCATATGTGTACTCATCCAAATTATTATCATTTGAGTTATATTAATATTTATAAATTTGTTATAAACAAGTGTTTAAAAAGGTAAAATAATTTAAAATTAAAATTTCTATTGTGAAAGCATGCTTTCAGCAGAACCCTTCCAGAATCATGGTGTGTCTGATTTTTCAGTTAAAACATTACATCCTTAAATAAATGTACTTCATTGTGTAAATTAGACATTTAAATATTCCATTTTTGACACTGAAACACATGATTCTTTTTATTAATTGTGTACAGATCTTTTGGGATTGTCTATGCTTCCTTGTATTTTCGTTTTTTATCATCTCTTTCAGTGCAAAGTGTCTTCATGTTAGTTGGATTAAATGCATAATCCATTATGCAAAATAAGACAGCACTACAATTCTGAAAGTGTTCTACTGAAAGCATGTTCAGTGCAATAGAAATTTTAAATTTAAATTATTTTACTTTTCTTAACACACTTTTATAATGAGTTTGTAAATGTTACAATAAGCAAAGTGAAGCAAATACTATTTGAGTTATATCTAAAATTAATAACAATTATGTTTTTGCACTGTAACATAATTTTTATTCAAATTGAAATCACATATACAATTATTTGCAAAGATGGCTTATATTCAATTTTGGTATGGGGTATTTAATTATTAAGCTGATGCCATGGTTTAGTCTATTCCATTCCAAGTGGGAATTATCATTTAGTGGCATATTAAAACTTGATGGTCAATTGCTTTAATTATATTTTCTATAATGCTTATTTAATGACAAAATATTTAATCACTTATTAATCAAAAAAAAAACCAATATTAAATTAATAACAGAAGTTCTCAATATATGGACAAAAATCTCTTCAAGTGTTTTTCATTTACTATTTTATTCCAGAGTGAATTAATCAAAATCCCTGAACATACATATAATGCACAAGATATATATATTATAATGTTTTCCGTCTTGCTAGGCCTCTATACGCATTATAAAATGCGCGAGTTGATCAACTTATGTCCAAAACAGAAGAAAGTTGTATTTCTATTTCTAAAAACATAACTATATTCCCTGATCAACTCAGCCTAGTAATTGTTGAGAATTATGCTATCGATGAAACCAGTTTTTAATTTATTTGAAAGGCATCAGAGTTCTACAAGAACCCACTGAAACCGTCACATAACATCTCGCAAATTAAAAAGAAAAAATGCTTTTAAGAATCGGTAATTCTACCATAAACTAGAATTATCTTTTAAATATTATTATTCCCGGGCTTATTCAAAACATATTGGCAAAGGTAAACTACATTTTTTTAAATCTTACTAAACTAATAATAAATTTAATAATAAATATTAATAACGTACTAATGAAAATTGGTATTAGAAATATTTTTATTCTAATAGATTAAAATGTATAAATGAAATTATTAATCAACTAAATTGGAGAGAACACACATTAGTTCAGATGTGAAACATTAATAAAAAAAATAACAGTTAAATAATTAATTAAAAAGTTTTGGGGAAAACAAGAGTCTCTTTAACAATAACATGAAAGTCTATATCGGGATCCTATTATAAGCTTATTTTTTTATGAGTTGTTTGTAAAATGGTTAAATTTGTCACAATCAGGAATAACGAAGTATAACTTAGCGGTAAGTTTAGTGAATTCAGTAGTAGATAACTATGCATAGTTTTTTGGGTAGAAATGAGCTCGGCCTTTTGGTTATTATTTGAACTTGTGGTCCATTCTCCTAGTCAGTCACGAAGGTTTTCTGGTGTACATCTTCAGGCACGATGTCTGCAGAAGCTCCGGTTCACTCCGACATGCCGAAATATTTCAGTGAAGCGATCCTGGACATATTATTGTTATCCAAGACTAACTAGAAAAGCAAACGAAACAAGACATTCTTCAAACTGGTCTCTGCCTTTTATACTAGAGGCCCAGTTTTCAGACTTCTGCACATGCTATTATCATGGCATTTTTGGTTCATAATTTTGTACGGTCTTTACTCATTTTTCAATTACAAAGTTATCATTTGTTAGCGAATCTTTTGGCCATCTTTAATTAGCTAAAATATTTTTCTTTTAGTTTATCTTTTTATTTTACTTTTGGAATTTTTTTGTTTTCTCCAATTCTACTTTTATTTCTAATTACATAAAAAAAAATACAAAAGAATAATTTAACTTTCATTGTACGTTTTTTTTTTTTTTTAAAAAAAAATAAATTATAGTCAAAAAAAAATCTAAATTTACCTTTATTTTTTAGCTTTTACCAAATGCCAATATATTTGCACCGTATCTAAATAAACGGTACAATATATATATTGTAACGAAAAGAAGGAAGACATTTGTAACAGAAATAATAATAAATTGATAGAAAATGATCCATTATTAACATATATGTTTATCCAATCTGTTATTTGTAACAGTAAGTAAACATTGTCACAGTATAGATAAATAGATGAGTGATGAAATGATAGTTGCCATAATTCAATAACCAAACACTAAACAGGATAATGATATGCTGCAGCGGTTCATCATTAGTAACCAAGTAAACTAAATGAGAAATGAATTCACTGTGTTAGCCAAAATACAATTTATAATTAAATAAGGATGATGCTAACATATAAATAAGAATATATGCATATCATGCTCTATCTGGATGTCTGTTTATAATTAATTAAATATAACATTATAGCCCATTTGCAACTATCCTAAACATTAATTCTGTCACATTAGTAATGAAATAAATAAGTTATCTCATTTCTCCATATAAAATAACAACAATGACAATTAAAACTATCATCATTAAAGATTTAATAATATCTAAATATTGGGGATGTCATTTGAACAATAAAACATACTGGCCATTGTCATCAAATAAAAGAATATTAAATATAGCAACTGAATAAAATTACCCACTTTGAGATTCCTGGAGTGCATTATGCTTATCTCCCATACTAGGTTCTTTTAACAAAGAATCCTTCCTATTCTTCTTTCCAACCATATAAGACCATTCATGGTCACATGCACACACTGGTGCTATTCATGACAACTTATAAAATATATATTATATAAAGTTAATATTATGAAGTTGGAAAGGGATTATATCACTCTTTATTCAGTTTAGCTAAGTATATGTGTTTTCCCACGAGCGCCACTAGATTGTTTTAAATCTAGATAAATATCTGTTTAGAGTGTACTGAGTTCAAACTCATTCGGTACATTTTTATCACACATGACTTGGATGACTAATGAAAAAAAATGACATTCTTACATTTTATCTATATCGATAAAATTACAAGATCCCAATATTACCAAAATTTATATTATAGATCAAAGACTCTTATAGACATTGCTAGCTCATTTTATGTATATTGATGAACAGACAAGTATCATCTTATTAATGGCTTCTAAACAAGCATCGTGAAAACCATTATTAATATTGATGGCCATTTAACTAGATTATTTATCTCAATATAAAGGTGATAATGATGATGATAATAATGATGAATGATAATAATAGTGATATCACAATAATAATGATAATAATAGTGATATCATAATAATGATAATAATAATAGTGATAGTGATGATACCAGCCATAGCTTATTAATAAACTCACAACAATAAATTTATCTTTATAAACTTATAGGCATCTATTAAAACTTATCCTATTTCAAACGGGATTTAAATATTACATTCACTAGCATTTATATAAGTTTATAGTTATTTACTAAAATACTTTTATAGTTAAAACCAGGATTTAATAATACTAGTGATGATGATTGATCATCATGAATCTCTTTGCATAATATTCAACTTTCCATAAACCCCTATTTATTAAAATATATTAATTCTGTTAAACGTTAGATTGAGTGATTATAATTTATTAATGATGATGATGGCGATCATAACTCTTGTATAGTATTATTTGAAACATTTTAATCAATAATACGATATCCATCTTTGATGAGGATGATCAAAACTCCTGGACACAACATAATTTTAGCTTTCTATTGTTGAACTATAATTACTAAAATTTGGTTATTATCAAGCATAATCCTTAAATACCCAAAGATAAATTAACATTCTAGTTTACTTAACCTTTTGCGAGCGCTTAATATTTGCAAGTGATTGCTCAATATTTACGAATGCCGATGATAATTAATAACTGCGAGCAATGATGATGAATTAAAATGATAGAATCAGGACAAGAAAAACACAACAATATTTTTTTAATAAGAACTCGGAAAACCAATTAAGATATATATAATTATATTTTATTAATACTATTACTCTTTCTTTCTTTCTTTCTTTAAAATCAAATCAATAATTAAATAAATGGCTTATTATTACATTAATTCAATACAAAAATTAATATAAAAATTTATATAAGCACAAGCAAATAAACTTAATATATAGGTTTGTCATTTCTGGATATTTTAAAATAAGCTGGCTTAAAAAAAAACATTTTATGGAATGCTTACTTAAGTCTTTCCTAACTTATTATATCATAAAATAAATTTCATATGTATCCTGTGTGTTTTATTTCACTTCCATTCATATGTAAGCCTTGCTTTATAATTTCTCATATTTAAACTATTTATATATAACCTATTCCTTGACATGTTTGTATAAGCAGTTACACATGCACACATTCGGTAATGTTAACATATATGTTTAAAATGTATACCCACAAATTACATATATAAAAATATTTTTGCAACCTTTTAGCAAAAGAAAATAAAATACATGATATTAATTTTAATATGCAACAAGATAAAATAATAAAAAAAACATTATAAATGCATATATTTATAGGTTGCTCATTATCATTAACAACTGAAGAACAATTAAAAAAAAAACATTTCAACATTACAATATATAATATAAAAAAAATAATAAAAAAATAATGAAAAATTTAAGTTTAAAGATTTAAACTATGTTTGTGCTATGTTGTGTGATATTGCAAATAACTATAGATAAACAAGTCTTTAATGTTTCTGTATCAAAAGAAAAATTGCTTTGACCAGTAAATTAAGGTTTACTTTTAATAAGTAAGAATAAAAATCTGTTAAAGAAAGTTCATAGTTACCCGATCACTTTCACTTCTTATAAATGTCCTGAGTTTGAATTTTCAGACTGCTTGTCTTTGCTCCATAAAAAAAGAAAGTTATTGCAGATACTGTTAAGATAAACATGAATCAATTGACTTGCTTGTTTCTTTAATTCTAAAATTATTTATTGTTGATTGGCTTCCTTCTACCATTTTAAAAAGAGCTATTATAAATACTTTTTAATAAGTATGTACTGGTGGATTTGCTTGTCTCTCCCATTTTTAAAAAAAATAATCGCTGTAGACACTTTAGATGACTGAGGTAAACTTTAACAAAAATTTGATTCATGGCTTCAAACTTGGCTATATATGGATTTTATACATTTTCTCTTCCTCTTCCTTCCCCTTCTCCATTCATCCAAAGGTAATGAGCCTTTAATAGACCAGGAGCCAGAAAAGAAGCATTTCATATAGCTTGTGTGGTTGGCTTCAAACTCTTTCATTTTGTTGGTTATTATTTGATTGGTATATGAGACCACAGTAGATTAGTGATTTTAACTCATTCTGTATTAATCAGGAAGCAGAAAAAAATGGTTTAGCAATGCAGAGTCATGGTATTATACTCAGAAAAAATATGTTAATCTCATTTCATAGAATTGTCAATAACTTCTTATAAATTCAATTTTGTTCCACTTTCCCTCTTTTTCCAATATTAATATTTCTGGGAATTACTTGTATATCCGCACATCTTCGTCTATTTTGACTTTATACAAGAGTCTTTTCCTACTTTTCCCTTGTTCAATTTTTAAAGAGTAAAAAAAAAAAATCAAATCGCCCACTTTCCCTTTTTTTCAACATTAATAACGAGGAAAAAATTGAGTGAGAGTTACATCTCTCTGTCTGTCTCTCTAAAATAATAATACTGAGTGACTGCTCGTCTCTCTAAAATAATAATACTGAGTTACATCTCTCCTTAATAATAATGACTGAGTGTCCTTTAAACATTTCTGTTTAATAATAAGGAAAAAAAACTGAGTCATTTACATCTCTGATTAATAATACTGACTGAGTGATCTTTAATATTATTTCATTCATTTATATTGCCAATCTTTGGTCAAAGAAACTGACCACCTGCATATCTTATCTTGAGATAAAAGACAAAAAATCAGAGTTTGACAAGTTGATGTACTATCGCGATTTTACAAGAAAATTAATAATCACCTTTTACTTCCTCAAAGCACCTCTCTCTCTTTAAAAAAAAAAATCTTAGATACAGATAAAAACAATACAACAAAGCTGGCAATCTATAGCCCTTACAAATAGGTGTAAAAGTGTTTTTGTGTTTATACAGACGTTCTTATTCTTTCACACTCTTTTGCACGTGTACATTTTCAAATCCCAATCTCTTATCTAGATCACTTTATTTGACACTTTCTTTCTGATCTGCTTTATTTTAACCAAAAATAAAACTAAATAACTGAATATATTAATTATTTAATAAGAAAAATAACATATTAAAATATCATTTCTTACAACATTATATTCATTCACCACCTATTAATTTATCAACTATATATTACACATATAATATACGTACACATAAATCTATATATATATAAAAAGAAAAATTTTTTTTCTCAATTAAATAATATATGTGTGGGACATGGGAACATACATATATGTACAATATATATATATAATACAGAGAGCATACCAATAGTTCAAACAAGCTTTTAATTGATAAGTGCAGTATGAGAAAATATTTAAAATCTCTACCCAGAACCTTACCATCTCCAGACCAACTGGTTTCGAGCTTATCGCTCTCTGTATTACATTTTTGTAAATACAAGCTTATAAAAGTAATGTCACATTATATATGACTTGCTTTTTTGATTATATATATATATGGGTGTTAATCTATTCAGAGAGCAAACAAGTTCATATATGTTGGAAGATATTTCATAAGTTAGATCCCTAAGATTTAAATGAATGTATACATAATTCTCATTTTTCATTATATCAATCCCAATATATTTTGTCAGATAAAAGATCATTGATATAACAAACTGTAAATAAGTTTATTTAAATTATTTTTTAGGAATCTACTTTTATGGAATTATTTTTGAACTATATTTGGATTTTAAATAGTCAAAATAAGAATCATAGATCACATGACATAATTCTCTTAAGCTTGCAAGATATAATCAATGAGGATTGCCAATTCCTCAACAAGCTTTGTGATAAATGCTTAACCAGAGCAAGCATTTAAAATATCTTTGTCAGGAACCCCCTTCCCAAACCTCTGACCATGGTTTCATGCTTTGAAACTCCTCTGAGAGGTGCTAGGCTAGTGTCTGAACATACCCTAGTACCTCTCTGAGGAATTCCAAAGCATGAAACCATGGTCAGAGGTTTGGGGGGGGGTTTCCTAACAGATATTTTAAATGCTTGCTCTGGCTAAGCATTTATCACTAAGGTTGTTGAGGAATTGGCAATCCTCATTGATTATATTTGGATTTGTTTGTTTAATGAATAGTTTTATATTCTTAGCATTGTATATTTGGTAAGTCATAAAATTATTTACATGCCTATTAAAATCATGTGATGTATTATGTTTTATTATTTCTATAGATACTTTTTCTGATTATACATATATAATAGATTATAATAATATTGTTGGCACTCTTCATATACCTGTAGCCTAATTGTAAATGTAGGGGATTTGAACTCAGACTTTTAAGCATGTTTCAACTATACACACTATCTCATATCATTGAGTTCAAATCCCCTAGATTTACAATTAGGTTTCAGGTATATGAAGAGTGCCTGTATTTCAAATATTACACATTAAGCCTGCATCCTGTCCATCTCTCATCTATGTATTCAAATAAATATGGTCCTGTACATGAGGGTCATAGTGACTTGAGGTCAACATGGGCATGACAACAATATTGGCATCAGCATGGGATTTGGTTTTTCCATCATCAGATTTTCAATGCTATGGATGGCTGAAGAGTTGGAGTAGTTTAAATCCTGCCCATTAAAGTATGAAGATTTGCTATTTTAATATAAACTGAGCACTGATTACATATATGTGTGAGAGATGATAATCTGGACCAACTGATGAGTGATGGTTCAGCCCAAAATATGTATATTGGTGATTATTGGTTTTTTTTACATGTGTGTGATCATGTGTATCAGTGATATGAGATAGTGTGGATAGTTGAAAGGTGCTTGAAAGTCTGAGTTCAAATCCCTTGTATTGATATATACATACATGATTGAAAGGAAATCATAGATACTATTCTATATAGTGCAAATTTAAAAGTTAACATTTTAGATATCTATTTTTACAATTAATAGATCTATTTTACTTACTACATCTGATTTATATATAATAAATTTTGTTGACCAGCTAGTATTTTAAACAACTGGTGTTTACTCAACATCTATAAGTTTCTATACAATAACTTGGTGCATATATATTATTTCAATATATAAATATTTTTTTATACAGGTCTTAAATTTACACGTTTAAAGAGAATATAACATGTAACATTTTTTTATTAAATTGGTGATAATCACAGATTTGTTTTAAGACTTTAACCTAACAACACATAAATGTTAAATTATATGTAATTTTATTGAAATAACTGAGATTAATTTTAACCATTAAGCAAATATACTTATAGGCCGTGTTAAATTTTAATGTTTAACATATTTGAAACAAAACTTATCGTTGCTGCAATATAAACTATTTTCATATCGTATATGTTAGAATCATAAATATTTTTTTAATGTAAACTATAATTCTACTTATTTGATCTCTAATATTAATATAGTTGTCAGAAGGTATTAAACCTGGTTTCTCGCAATATATAATATATTCAAATATGTCTATGCTATAATAAACAATTTTTATGTAAGGCAAAGATAATTAAATATCCATTCTATAATTGGTGGTCGAGAGGTCAGCGACAGCTGCTTTACAAGCAGTTATCCCGGGAAAGCGGGTTCGCTTTTCGGCTGATGCTATGACACATGAGAAAAAAAAATCCATTCTATAATTCTACGTAAATTAAATTTATTACAAATGCCACATTATGCATAATTTTAAGGAATGTATTGAGAATAATATATATATTGTTGAAATACTTTCTATTTTGAATAAAATTTATTTGAAATAAATTATAAAATTCTGCATATATTTTATTTAAATTAGATGTATAAAAAAAATAAAAAATGAAAAGCGAAAATGGAAATCTTGTGTTAATCTACCAAGTTTGATAATTTAATGTGTTTTTATGTGTGTTTTAAAGAAAAAAATATTAAATGTTGGAAGTTTAATCCTTGCCTCAAGGCTTAATGACAAGTTACAATATATTTTATTTTAATTGATTTTTGAAATGTTGATAAAATTGAAATTTCTATTTAATCCACTTGAAAAAATATATTTTTAATATTTGTAAATCTTTTTCGTAATTTACCAAAAAAATGTTAATATATACATTAACGCATGAATAGAAAGAAGCAAAGAATTAAAAGATAAATATTATAATGCACTTACACACAAAAAATTATTATGATTGTAATTGAACTTTCTTCAGGTTGTAATCCTTATCTAAGATAATTGAAACATAATCATTTTTAACATAATCTTTCATGGATATATTAGACAAACATAATAGTTATGAATAAGCACGTGCTAAGAAGTATGACATGCGTAAATCGTGAAATGTACATTAATAAATATAAAGCAATAGAATGTTGCATTGGAAAAGGTGAGTAAAGTTTGGTATAATTCAGTTAAAACGATTTTAAAAACCATTGATGTGTCTTTTTAGTTATAAATATATATTAAAACAGACAAAAACTCTCCATACAGTAGTGCCATTCAGTGCAAGCCAGAGTAATCAATGGCACCAGAAGGTTTGTGCGTAAAATCCCTATCTAGTGTCTACTTATCCAATATCCCCAGATTAGTTTCTAGCTTTTAGCTTTCATCAGTGAGTAGCCTTGGATCTGAGAGCACTGCACCTAGATCTTAGCATCTAATGCAACCCTCCAGCAGCCATCTTTTATCTCTACTTAACTACAAAACTATGAGAATAACATTGAAAACACAATAATATTTTCAATCCAAGGTCATTAGCTTTTGTAGTCATATAGGTCTGAACTCAGTTAAGAACCCATATATTTTGGTCTCTTTGGTTCTTTAATAACCATAGCCACCACTATCCTATTAGGCAGGTTGGTATTAAACCACTAAACATCACATAATCACCATTTCTTATGCTTGCTCATAACTGTTATTAAAACAGGCAAAACTCTCCATACAGTAGTGCCATTCAGTGCAAGTCAGAGTAATCAATGGATGCCAGAAGGTTTGTGCATAAAATCCCTATCTAGTGTCTACTAGTCTGGGGATATTGGATGAGTAGGCACTAGATAGGGATTTTATGCACAAACCTTCTGGCATCCATTGATTACTTGGGCTTGCACTGAGTGGCACTACTGTATGGAGAGTTTTGCCTGTTTTAATAACAGTTATGAGCTAGCGTAAGAAATGGTGATCATGTGATGTTTAGTGGTTTTATAAATATATATATTGTGATGGTTAGATCCTGTATAAGCTTTAAAAAATACGTAATTTAATTTTTTTATTATCACATACTTATAAAAATTATTGATATCGCGATACTAAAATCGTATGTATATTTAATTATTCAATGTAGCAAGTTTACTCATTTGTAGGCGGAATTATTTGAAATATTTATATTTATTTTATTAAAATTAATACTTTGTTTTTCGTTCAAATATTCTGAACTATTTTACATGGGTAATTAAACAATATAAGAAAGGGAATATATAATAAATTTAAATTTTAGCAATATTTAATATTAATAATCATTTATTTTTATAATTGTGAATATTTAAATAATGACGAAATGCATTCAATTTCAATATAATTTATTCATTATGATTCATTTATTTTTATTTTTAAAACTATACATCTTGTGTTCTGTTTTTTTTTTTTTGCATCTGAAAATCAATATTGCGTGAATGTGAAACATGAAGGTGAAACTATATGTTTTTAGATCAGCCATAATAGCCTAATTAAAGGTTATAAATATATGTCAAAATGACCAACTGCCACTGCTTACTTCTATTGATACTTTTGCTTTGTCTTTAATTAATGCCTTATCCTACAAATATTTTATTTAAAACTTATGTGTAAGCAATCAATAATTATAGGTGGCTAAAAGCTAGATTTGTTTTGTTGTTTAGTAACATTTCAACAGCTCAGCTAGTTTCCATCTGGCAAGAAATCATATTTGAATTATATATTTTAAAATATTCTACTTAACTATCCTGAGGGAAAATATTTAAAAATCAACTGCTAAAGAATTTATTAAGGATTTCCAAGAAACTGCTAATTGATTTGATCAAGTTACTGTATCTAATATAAACAACTCACACAAACAATAATCAAAAGAATTTACGTCCACATCCAATTGCTAATGGATCTTTTCTACAATCTCCATTTTTTCCAATGGGTTTTTATGGACTGACACATGAGAAGACATTTTAGAGATACCTACAATCTTTATTAAAATAGAGTTATGACATTTTCCCCCCACTTTTTAAAAAATATATATACTAAATTTATGTATTTTTTCTCTATTATTAATATTTTATCATGAAAATATATTTAGTATTTTCTCTAGAGTATGCAAGTGTGAAGAACAGGCACATACTTTTATTTAATGATAATCAATTATACTTCACCTATCACATTTTGTTTGAAATAATTAACCTTGTATGAATGAAATTTAAGATTGTATAGAATTAAATTTGTATTTTATGATAACTTAGTTTTAATTTATACATCATGTGTTTTCATTGGTGAAATGTGTTTTTGGTGATGAAATATTTTTTTTTAAAGTTCCTTATTGAGAATATTTAGGATTAAAGTGTTCCCCTAATTTTTATGTAGATGATGTTTTATGTTTACAAATAGTTGACCTTCTTTGCATTGAATATTTTTATGAGCTGAAGCATTTCTTTTATTTCATGATAGATGAAGAAATATGTATATATGTATTGAGATCTTTTGTCTATCTGAATATTAATTTATGTGTCGGTTGGCTACACAAACTTAATTTTAATTTAAGTAGTGTTTTTGGCGAATGTGGTTTTTTGTATATATGCTCACACATTGATAGTAAAAGGTTGTAAAGTTAGCTCAGTCTATTTTAATGTAACATTTTTTTTTTAAAAAGTGAACTTTGCAACTGAATTTGTATTATCTTTTCAGTAATATTTTTTATTGTCCAGAAACAATATTTAATCTGTAAAAGTTTCTTTATTGATTCTAGTCAGTTTGTTTTAATTAAGAGTTTAATAAAAATATAGTTTTATTTGTATTAAATATTTCATGTAATTAATCTGGGATTTCATAATTAATTAAAATACTGGCTTTTCTGAGTAGAAATATTTTTAATTACTAATTTGCTGATTAGGGAAATTCCTTAAATTCCTGAGTGAATAAAACAATGAATGGTAGGTCTATATAAAAGACCAACTAATAATCATTAAATAATTCTGATGACTTCATTAAACTATTTCTATTTGTTTTTGTTTACTTTGTTAGATCTGTTATTCTGCTTATGTTTTGATCATACCATGTTATTTATATGTGCCCATCTAGAAAATGAACTCAGAACTCACTCCAGTTGTCATATATGAAGCCATGTGCAGCTAAGACACAAAGAGATAAACTCCACTCTCCAGCATAAGATTATAGCCAGAATATGCTAGATTCATCTGCCAACTGACATTTTGAATCAGTAAACTGCCAACACCATAGAGCTCATCATAGCAAAACACTTCTCATCAATCATAAAACAAACAAAAGATTCTGTAAGTTGTAACAACATGCCAAGAGTACATATGCATTTATATATAATCTCTACACAAAGTAACAAGCCCATACACATCTCATTATGGGCTAAAGGTAAAATCTTTACATGAACTGTCAGTAGGTATTGTACCCATATTGAAATTGGCACATAACAATTTGTTTAAAAAAATTATTAAAAATAAAAATCCTTTGTTAAAAGAGAAATAATAGGTAAAAGTTTAAAAGTTTCTTTATTAAATGTAAATGCAGTTTGTTTTCATGAAAATAAGATTTAAAGGTAGAAGAGTTCTTGAAAGAAAACTTACAATTACTTAATTAAAAGAGGGGAGGGGGAGTTTTCCTATAGAAAAAACTAAGAGTTCATAAAAGTTAAAAAGTTGTTACTATAAATTAAAAGCTAAAATATAAATCTTTTTTCATTCCAGTTTATTAGAATAAATGCGTATATATGTGTGATGGTAAATAAAAATAAATGTAAGCTTGTTAATAAGATATATAAAAAATGCGTGTTAAAATCATATTGAAAAACACATGAAAATAAATATTGAAATGAAATGTATTTAAAAACACAGCGGTAAGCTACTAATTAAAGATATAAAAACAACACGTTTGTAATGGCTACTACTAATTAAACAATCTTCAAAAACACGTTGTCAAAGGATTAGTTACTAAAGGAATTTTGACAACACATATTGCCAGAGGATATTAAAACAAAAACACTTCACATACATAAATAGCTAGATTTTTATCGGACGCTCGGTTTTCAGTTTGTCTAGTGTCAGTCTTGTTTCACCAGAGATAACAGTGCAATTCATATTATGTATCCAGAAACAGAAATGCAGTGCTGAGCAGCTTTTGGGAATATACGCTCTTACTTCAGCCTTTTAGTCCAACAAGATCATCAAAACCTGCCTGTAAAATAATGTCTAAATAACAGATCAGAAATCCTCCGTCAATGTTCAACTGTCTCCAAGAATAAAACCAACGGATTAGCATCAAATCTCCTCAAGAAACACCAAATCTAATCAGTTAGATAGTCAGAAGCAGCTAACAACAAGCATTATCCATGTTCTAAAAATCCTAGGTAAAACATTTTATTATTCTCATTTATATATAGTAGCCACCGCTATAATTCGTAAATCCTACAGAGACAAGTAATTTGAACTCTATAAGCATGCATAAAATGAACTATTGATGTGTGTGTTTGTGAATGTTAGATAATTTATCAATGTCAAATATTATTTTGCTTTCTCATAAGACATATTATAGTGTGTTAAATTAAAATGTGCCTGTGTTATATTAGATTTAGAAAATATTTAAAATTAGTAAATGTTAATTAAAATAAATGGTCTTTAAAACTTAAACTTTATTTGTCGGTCAATTCTTTTTATCAATTCTTTTTCTATATTTTATTATTGATTAAAATTAGACTGGGCTAGTTTTTGGGATCGTTTCGAGTGCTGGATTATGAGCCTACTGACCAAATACATTAGTCTGAGACTAGCTGGTGCCTGGAGTTTACTCTGAAACAAATAAAGTGTTTGGATAGTAGGGGTTTGAACCTAGCAGCCGAGATGGGCCATTGTTGATAGTTAAAGCTATCAATAATATTTTCCATTTTGCTCGAACGTGCCTGTTCATTCATGTAACATTTATAATTAAATAAGATTATAAATGTATTATGGAGAAATGTGAAACCAGCCAAAACATTATATACGTGTAAGTAGGTCTTCCGCGGATCCATCCAGTACAGTATATCAGTAAGCTAGACAGTGATGCTTAATTGTATATGTGAAATTTGTTTTACTAATTTGTAATTTGATACTTCTATCAAGGGACAGTTTTCTATATTTCAGTTTTATTTATATTTAAGTTTATATTTGTTTCATTAATTTACATCTTTTATAGATGTGCAATATTATAATCAGTTGAGTAGGTTTAGCTAAACCCCTTTAATTTCTTTGACAGATGAGAATCAAGTTTAACAAAAGGCAATACTTTTTTACAATTACTATTTTTTTCGCTTAAAGATTTAAAAAAATCTATGCCAGATTCTTTCCCACTTTCAATTTCATCATTATTTAAAACCATCTACCTTCTCCTTAGCACTTTGTAAAAAAAAAAAAAATTGTCATAAGTTAGATTAAAAAGAAAATCTGGATTCATAATTTTTTAAATACATGTTTTAATTAATAATGCCTTAGAATGTGACATATTTGTTTAGATCTTGATATGCATAGATAACTGTTTGAAGTATTGGCAATTTTTTCTTGTATTTATTTCATACAAGGCTGAAAGAAAGCTAGATTGTTATGCTTGTGTGTGCAGCCACAATGGGGAGGTTTATTTATATATTTGGATTTCTATTTATTTCTATGCTTACCACTAGATATAAACAGACTTTGATTTCCTCTAGCTATAGGCAGATTTTGATTTAGCACTGGGTTCAGCAAAGTTTCTGTCCATTCTCATTTATATAATTTATCTGTTTTAACCCATGTTTACTTATCAATTGAAATTTGTAGTTCTTATTGCTTTTCTATTGGGTCAAATATAGTAAAGCTTTCCATATCTTTATGTATATTTTTTGCTTTTATTTAACATGGTACTTATGGGCCTTTCTAATTATTCATTATATGTTTCCACTTGTGACATGGGACTTGCACTGCATATGAGGTTTGTTAGTAAGATCTTGTCTAGCAATAAAGTCTGCAATGTTTAATTATTAATTAAGGTTATTGCAAAGATATTTGCACACATTGGAACTTGTCGAGTATGATGTAGGTTATATTACAGTAACATTTTCATTATTTTAATGAATAAAGTTAATTTGAAAGGAAGAATAAAAGGGAAAACAGAACCCATCAACTGTCAAATACATTAACTACTTTTTAAAAAGAGTTATACTCTCTTTTAATATATGTTTGAGCTAACTATAGTGCACAATCATCAACTAAAGTAAGCTTCGTACTTTATTATTAGTAATAGTAACAAGTCAGATGTCACATGACTTATATATAGCTTGCACTTACAAATATGTAAAATTAAGAGCGTGCTAATAGCTCTAAACAAGCTTTTTTTTTTATTTATGATAAATGCTACTACAAGAGAAGGCATTCAAATCATTTTTATTTTAAATGGTCCCCATCCCCAGACCGGTTTCGACCTATGGGTCTCTTCAGTGAGGAGTTGGGACATTAGATCTAAAAAACCAACTCAAGCAAAGCATTTATCTAAAAGATAATTGTTAGAAGAAGATCTGAAACTTTTAGACATCTACATGTCTTTAAAGTCAGCTCTCCAACTGAAAAAATCATATGGGACTGAACTTAATTCAGATACTCCATATATTAGTAGGCTTAGCTCTTTAATTATCTTTTAGATAAATGCTTTGCTTGAGTTGGTTTTTTAGATCTAATGTCCCAACTCCTCACTGAAGAGACCCATAGGTCGAAACCGGTCTGGGGATGGGGACCATTTAAAATAAAAATGATTTGAATGCCTTCTCTTGTAGTAGCATTTATCATGAATAGAAAAAAAAAAAGCTTGTTTAGAGCTATTAGCACGCTCTTAATTTTACGTACTTTATTATTATATTAGTAATAAATATTTTTATTAATTATTAGATTTGTCCGGAATTTTTTTACTGTTATCTGCCCTCCCAATTATTTATTTTACCAGGAATCTCTATTCTCCCTGCTCTAGTGTTGACAATTGATATATATATATATTCTAACCTAATAAATTAATAATTTAGTTTAACCTAATAAAATATATCCTCTGTTTAATCTGTAATTATTTATTAGTTTAGTTTGCACTTAGACACTAATCATACTCTGAGCTGTATTAGGTTATTTTGTCTGCACTTGTTGACACCAATTTTTCAGGTTGTTGTTATGGCAACCCAAAATAAAGCAACATATCCATTATTTTTCCAATATGATCTAAAATACTTTTCATATAATACAATTGTATGTTCAATTCTCTTAAGCCATGCCACGATTGTAATAACAACAATAATTGATCACTTATTAATTTAAAGAATAATTATAATAATATTAATCTCAGGGTTCTTTGTTTCATGTAAGGAAATGCTCGGCAGTATTGTGTTGTCGCATATGACTGGCATTCTGGTCGGCTATAGGAAACATTTATTTTACTTAAATTCAATGTGTCTTCATCTCTCATATCCACTGCTATATTATTTAAAGAGATGATAATTCTATTCAATAATGACGTATAATTTTGAATAACACAGCCTTTTTTTCCAGAATCTCAGTCAGAATAATAAAAAGACAAGGGTGCTTTTTGTGTCCTTCCATCATCCATGACAACACAATAATATAACTAAGATTTATTACTTAGACAATTTAACTAAATGGGAATGGAAAAATGTGCAACCAAAGTTAATGGTTTGGGAATAAATTCATTTTTTTTTTATTTTATTTACACAAAGGTGAATGTTTAGTCTTAAGTTTTCAACTCCATAAATAATTATCATTAAACTAAAATATAATGACATATTCCGATCTGCTTAACTTTATTTATCTGGTATATTAAGTTTTTAAGAATTTGTAATGATTTCGGACTCAAGAAAAGGTTTTGCAAATATTGTGCAAACACTTATATTTAGCATATAAAAACAAAAAAATGAATCTACAACAAATTTTAACAAGACTATAATTTATTATTATCACAAAAAAAAATATATGAACATTTATTCAATAATCCCATAGTAATACAAAATATAAAATATAACTGACATTAATCTGTATACTCTTTTGGTTATGGACTAGAGGTTACTACTTCTCCTGTATGCAATCATATGGATTGATTAACTAAAAGTACATTTCATTACCAATACATTGTTTATTAAATTTTGGTAACCTTGTAGAAGCTTTTATTCAAAATTATTGACTAACTATTTTTTTTTTTTTTTTTTTAAAAATGATTAATCCAATCATATGCAATACACAAAATATTAAATTTATTTCTAATACATTTACTTTATTTATGGTCTTTAATGGGATAACCTATTCTAATTATAGGCCAGTTATCAGAAGTTACACTTACCATCTTACATTTAACTTAATGCTAACTTAAGTTATGACACAAATTTTATTCATACGTATAATTTTAAATATGAGTATTATTTAATTACTAACCAGAATTAAATATTGCATTTGAATATTCCTTCAGTAAATAAGCGTTTTAAATTACGCAATTTTAATTACTTTCTCCATTGATTTACTTGTCAAATACTAGCAATATTTAGCAGCACAATACAGATATTGATCTTAGTTACTAACGCACTATTTATACTAAAGTGGATCTTGAGGAACTAACACCTCCAATATAACCTTTATCTTGCCCGAACTTTCAAAATTAAGCACAATAATCAACACCTTCCATGGTGGAGCTATCTTTATTTTCACATGAGGAATATGGAATAACCACGAAGGTCTGTAAAGTAATCTACTACATTAAAATATTTTGGTGGTTTCTTGCCTCTTACTTGGGCATACAACGAACACACACCAAATACAATCCTCTCCTGGGATTTAAACGAATGAAGCATACTAAATGCTAGATAAATTCTTGATCGTCCTATCTATGAGAATCGATCACTTGGGCTATAAACATACCCGAACATTATATTTAAAATCTTCCTCTCATGGAAAACAAAGCTTTTGGGGAGATCATTTTTCCTCCCACAAAATAAATACATTATAATTATTAGCTATGCGAATATTAAGCCTATACCAATGATATATCTGGGCAGGATAAGTAAATACACTGATTATAATAAACTTATGTTACCGTGTATACTTTGATCAACATCTGAAATCAATGGACATCATAGAATAAAGTATAATAATTTTAATTTTAATAAAGGAACATTCAAAAATAGTTGGTAGCATACTATCTTAAACTAAATAAAGTGGATGTGTTATTTAAGAATAATTAGGAATAAATTCCTCAATTAATACAGTATAAATTCGTTTCAAAACTTTAACAAGAAATATTTTGTTATAGCATTTTTTTTTTTTTAGTTACTTCTGATAATTTTCAATATTTATTTTACCCCTTAAATATCTAAATATTTTTCTTTTACGTATCTAACATACAAAACTTCTACCTACAATTGTATGTAATAATTAAAACATATTTTATAGATTTTTTTTCTTTCGTGTTAAATATCAACTTAACCTATAATAATTATATTAAAACATACCTTTGTCATTACAAGGCTATTAAATATCACTTGACCATACAGACTTTAACCTATGTGATATAACAAAAAAAATACATATCATTTATAACTTAGTTTTAAACAATCATTAATTAACAAGTGCATACTCTCTCATTAGAAAATGTTTTTCTGTTGAGCAATTGGTCCAGGTGAAGAGCTTTATCCAGTCGTATTTCACGAAGCAAGTTTAAAAACAATAAACGCATGGTATTATTTCCTTTAAATAAAAGTTTTCTCTTATTTTGTGCGTTTAATAAATTAGGTAAAGAAAAATATAGCAGAATTGAAGATTAATTCTTACTTGAATTAAACTGCTACAATTTTGGGATCCATAGAAAATAAAATATACATATTATAACATAACGAACAGTTGACGATAGACGATAAACATACACAATTCTTTTCTTTTTTATTATTGACGATACGTACAATTCATATTAGCTAGCTTACTTATGGACGAAAATGCGCAATTTTTCCGAGATTATTCTGATAATAACTGCAGCTGATTTACATGTATAGGAAGTTTTAATAAATCCAACTGATGTGTAATATAATATATCATTTATTTTTATCATTAAGTCACTAAGATATTTAGTTTTGTTCATACTTTAGGAATTATAAATTTTTTTTTAACGGTAACTTCTCCGTAAGAATGCCCCTATATAACTTTTCCTATATTTACTCTGAGAAAGTTTATATATTTTTTTTTTAAAAAAATATACAGGTGCATAATTTAATCTTATTTATCATTATTATTATTTCCAGACAATTCTTGGTGAATAAAACATATTTTAACGTATGTAACTACATTACTTGTAAAGGCAGACAATATTGAGAAAGAGCGCGAAAATGTTTCTAGTTGATTTTCCTTGGTTTCAAAATATTTCTTTCAATCATTTTTTTTTTTTTCTATACCAAGAAAATATTAACAAGTGATACAAAGTTACTAAATAATTATTTCTCATTTGAAAATCATTTATCTTCCTTAATTTAGACATAATAACACTTTTCGTGATTCCCTTAGTTAATTCTGTCATTTTTGAACTTTAGCGCGAGACAATAAATTTTTAAGTATAAAAGGTCTTTAAATAGGTAGATGGCACAGGAAATCAGGACGTCTTATCAAAAAATTTTAGCCACACATTATATTATTAAAATTTTACTTTGATTACATTTATTTCTGCAAAATAAAATGAAAAAATTGAGTTACCAAATTTCAGCACTGTTCCTTCCTTGAAAACTAAAAGCAGACTATTTTTTTTTTTTTTATTTTACTTTAGCGACCTCTTACAGAAAAATAATCATTTGATTATAACATAAACAAAAGAAAGGAAAAACCTATTACAATCATATAGTTTTAGTATTATTTAAATAGATTACAAAGTGATTTGACAATAAAAAAAAATAATAATAAATACATTAAATTAACAATCAGTGATGTATAATTCTTTAAACATTATTCTTTTCTTTTTTACAAAAAGAAATTACCAGAAGTTATTGTGCTTTATGATAAGACACTCATCCACTTTCCCCTCTACCCATCCAAAATCAATTACTGTTTAGCTTTTATACCATATTAATTTGCTCTAATTATTAATATCTCAATTAAATTATTCATGTTCTCTCTTTATAAATGACATTGAGTTATTAAATCTATTAGTTATTCACCCAAAACATGCCAAAGTGAGTGAATAGCATACTTTATTAATCCATTATTACTATTGTTATTTTATCTTTTTATTTCTTTAAAGAATAGCATTAATTTCCTGCAGAAATAATGCCAAGTAAACCAAGTGTCAATAACACTAGGTTACAATATATATATATATATATATATATATTGGAACAGCTTTAATAGATACTTGTAATGAATTTATATTAATAAAATTATAAATATTCTAGACTAGAGGCCTAGTGGCACCCTCTGTTGAAGGATATTAAGTGGAGGACTGATTTATTGTAGTTAAGCCACTTGATAAGCTATCATAGCATATGGAATTGCTATCATATTATTTTTTTAAAAGTAGATATTTATAGAAAAATATGAAGTATAATTAGAATAAAACATATTTAGTGAAGCTAAGTCTAAGTTAGTTAATTCACCAACTTGAGAAAACATATTTATGATGTATTTAAATTTTATTTAATATTAGGAAATTTTATGCTTAATAAAATATAATCATACTTATCATTTATAAAGGATCAGATATAGTGAACAAACATAATATATAGAAATTTTGCCTATGTATACAAAATGATTGAACTTATTTTAAAAAATTTTACATGTAAAAATCTGGAGATAATAAACAAATAACCCATCATAATTTAAAGTAATAACTCATTTATTATTATTTTTATTTTTGTGTTATTTAATGTAAAAAAATGAATTTAGTTATTAATTAAATTTGACTTTCATATTTTTTTTATATGTTTATATCACATTATTTATTTATTTGGGTCATATATCATATAATTAATTTTACTTTATCCTGAGATATTTGAATAAACATTTATTTAAAAGATTGATTAGAATACATATTCAGCCATAGTGTCCTTTGAGAATTTGGATAAATATTTATTAAAAATATGAAAAATATGAACATAGATTTATAAATATAAAAAATGTGAACATAGATTTATAGTTTTGTTTATTTTACATAGGTTTAAGTTTACGTATTATTTATGATTACTTTTTTTGTTGAATATAGTTTGGATTCAATAAAACATTCTTTTTTTTTTCTGAATTACATTTACAATAATATTCTATGTATTTAGGTACTTTGTGTTTTTCACATCTCATTGCTCTATTATATTTTCACATTTAAAACATTTAACTTCATTGTCAGATAGGCTAGCTTAATAATTTATTAGTAGCATAACCACTTATATCCTGTCACAATATTTAGCTTGCTTAAAGCATGGCTCAATAATATAACATGGTTGTCACTATTTGTTCATTAGTAATATAGCTCACCCTGTTATTCCATTACAATATGTAGATAGTAATGTTGGAAAAGTTTGAAGGGTGGGTTAATTCATATGGATGCCAAATTTACACAATGTTCACTTAGAGTTCAGTAATGACATGATAAGTGATAATAAAAAGAAACTTTAGGTATGAAACATAATCAATATCTAAGTAAAAATATCAAATAATGTAGAGTTAATTCATGAATTATTAAGTAACACTGGTGCATAAAGAAATCACAATTATTAATGAAATAAATATACAATTGTGTATTTGCTCTGTATATAAGATTATACCTTCAGCTGATACTGTTGTCTTGCTATAGGATTTAGTTGCATGCAACTATAGAAGGGACCTATCATTTCCATCTGTATATGACAGCTTGATTTGTGACTGATTCTAGATGTTATGGGTGAGCTTGCCTTTTGTCTGGTTTATGTCTAGCAGCTCCCAGTTGTAAAATGAAATTGTCTCATTGCTCAGTCATATAATGATCAATGTATACACTGCCATTCAGCTTTGACAGTTGTTGTCTAACATTACCTCCAAGTGCATTGGCTATTTATAGATAGATCTTCATTCATGGTGAGAGCAATCAAATTCAATGATTATTGTAACCTATTGGCCTATTGACATTGGATATATATTATCTATTTGTATATATGTATTTGTTTGTGGTAATAAATACTCATTTCAATCAAGATAAGATGGAATGTGGAACAGTACACTATTTGTTGGCAAGGTGAAATATAACATTATATTCTCCATATTACAATTAGCCTGGATAATGTAATCATTCACATACTTTGGCGGATGTTGCCATCACATTCTAACTTTATCAGGTTTAGTAACTTCATCAGCATGTCTTCATTTGTTGATCTGGAACTTTAATTCTGTAGATAGTTTTTGGCTAGTGACTCATCACTGTTGGATAATGACATTTATCTCTGATGATTCTTCAATGAAAGCTGATGACTCTACTGTCATTCTCTATGGTTTGACTTCTTTTTTCAAATGATGTACATCTTTCAGATAAAAATTAAATTTTTTATTAATTTTTTAAGTAATAAGTCCATTTAATTTTATTTATTTTTTACTCAATTTATTAGATTCTATAGAGAAAACAAGGCATTTATTTTTGATGGAGAAATTTAATTTGTAGGTGGATTCAACATGCATAGAAGATTTTGCAATTTCAAAACCTTCACCCCCAAAACAAACATAAATAATGTAGATATTCCAATTTAGATTTTTTTATTATTTGAATTATTATTTTAAAAATGAATTATTTCATGAAAGTAATTATCAGTAATAAACACAATTAGTATGTTTGTACTGTGTCTGTGCTTGTATAATGAAAGTGATTTTGACTGCATGTATAAATTTAGCTGATTATGTACAATGTAATTATGGGACACTGATCCATATTAGAGGCAATGTTATTTTATAGACATAATGATTTTCAAAAGATTTAATTTATTAGCATGTCTGTATTTGTATTACTGTGCTTCAACTTGCATTTCTGTAATTGTATTACAAGTAATAATTTTTCACTACATATATAAACTTAGGCTATTATAGAGCAGTAGAAATGTAAATTTTAAGACTGATTATCAGATGCATAGAAAAGTTACAGTGGATGAAACTAATCCCAAATTTACTGGAATTGTACCCTGTGACAATATAAACTCTTAAAAACAGCAAAGAGAGGTTTCAAATGTTGAGTGTGTGATGATAGATACAATTGGTTATGTATACCACATAAAATTATATGCAAGTAAAGAACCAAATCCTGATTCTTACCTATGACTTGGTAATCTTGCTATGGAGTCAGCACTTTTGCCATATCTTGCAGCATATTATTTTCAGGTCTACAGCTAGCAAATGAACTACATGGAAATAAGGCACACCTCTGTGGGACAATAAACATAACAAGATAGCATCACTGGTGGGCACAAAAAATATAAAATGAAAAGAGGAGACTAATTTTATCATTGATAAAGATAGTGGTCTTCAGTCTCTAGCACATCCACCTTCTGAAAATGATTTATTTGTATCTTTTATTAGGAGGAATCTTTTGTTATAGATGCCTTGATATTTTTTAACTTTAGGGGTACAAGAAAAAATGATGAATTATTATTGTTTTCTTTTTGTTAGTTTTGAAGCTATGGATTATTTCAAGTAAGAAGTATTATATATGTTTTGAATTAGAATTATGTGAGGAATATGAAGAAATTACCAATGAAAGTACAATTTTAAAACTTAATTATGATAAATTAGAAATTACGAATAAAGAGTAAAGTAATAATTTTTTAGAATATTGAAATTCTTTTTTTTCTTATTTTCATGGTAATCACTATTTTTTTTATATATTTTTTCCGGTTTTCAAGTTGCTATCAATGTAAAGCTTTTTGCTCTAAGATTATTAAAACTAAAGTTATTGTGAAAATTGTATCTCAAATCAATTTTTAAAAAAAATTCAATATGGTGACACATAGCTTTAAATAAACCATCCATTCAGCACTTGTCATCCAGTTATATGAGTCATCGGTGGTTCATTCTAAGAGTATCATTGTGTTTTAAATATTATAATGATCTTGGTTTTTAGGCACACCAGATATTGATGGTTAAGGATCTCTAGTGAAAGAGTTTAGAATGAATGAGTGATTTGCTTCTTTGATTTTAACAAATGTATTATAAGGTCTCATTTATTGTTTTAAGGCATTTATAGCTTTGATGAAATGTTCTAAATTAGGGCAAATTCTTTAAAAATGTGATTCTTGGCTTCTCTACAATATCTCTGATATTCTTTTCTTTATTGTCTTCCTTTTTTTCATCCACTTGCCTTAATTCCTTGTTGGTTAATTTCTTTATGTGTGATAACAAAAGCTCTTCAGTGTTGTCATCATAAATTTCTTAGCAGTGCCTTTATCCAAAGTTTCAACAAATTATTGCATTAGTTGTTAAAGTTAGAACATCTTGAAGGTTGTCATTATTGTTTGATTCATAGGTTCAAGTAGTATTATTTGGTGCTTTGATTTCTGTTAAAAACATATTTAGCTGTAAACTTTTAAAAAAGTTCAGTATCATTAGAAAAAAATGTTTGGTTTATTGTGAAAAATAATGGGCTAAAAAGACTATGACTGCAATTGACAATTCATTTTCATTGGCAAAATGATGTGCTGACCAAAATGCTCATACTGAAATTTCATTGTTTTTAAATCCATAGTCATATTATTTATGTGAAATTATTTAGAATTAAGAAAAATATTAAATAACTGGATTGTTATGATCATGAAGATTTCATATTTATCAATGATGTAAAGGTAGCCAATTTATAGAATTTCTCATTGTCAAAACCTAATTTACACAGTTAATATAAAAAAAAAAATCTGACATTAAAAAAGAAAAAAATGTATCTAATGTTTACATATTATAATAAATATGTAAGACCTTTTTTACAGTATGTACTATGCAAATCTAAATCAGCAGCACTTTATAAACACATACATTACCTATGGGCTCTTTTTTAGCATGGATCTCTAAATTTTATTATGCACAGTAGCCATTTCTTGAAATGGTCCTGCGATTTTTCTAAAAATATAGTACATTGTAATGACAGAAATATGGGTCATTTAAATAAAAATTAAAAGTATGAAATTTGTTCAGTTTATTTATATTGCAATTTTATTACATAAAATTTATTATTTGAACAAATCCACACACTAAATATTTTTATGTAAATATTCTCTAAAATATATTCTAATACAACTGATTTAATTTATTAAATATTAAAATATTAAATATTTAATTGATTATATAGTAATATTTAATAGTTGTATATTAATATTTATATTAATAAGAATTAATATATATATATATATTAATTCTAATGTCCCAACTCCTCACTGAAGAGACCCATAGGTCGAAACCGGTCTGGGGATGGGGACCATTTAAAATAAAAATGATTTGAATGCCTTCTCTTGTAGTAGCATTTATCATGAATAAAAAAAAAAAAAGCTTGTTTAGAGCTATTAGCACGCTCTTAATTTTATATATATATATATATGGCACTTTAGTCTCTATATAAGACCAAGGGAATGCATTTAGAAGAGGCACTCTTGTGAATGCAAAAAGTGTTTACTATTTTTATTGATTATTGTCTATTAATATTTGATGATTTCTCTAATATAAAAAATAACAGATATTTTGACATTTTAAAATATTTCAACAATAACATCTGTTTGAATTATAAATTTATAATATCTAATTTATAATATCTAATTTATAATATCTAGCTGATTAGTGCTTAATAAGGATTATGTGAAAGATTGTGAGCTTTTTTTAAAAAACATAAATATATATTATCCTGTTTTAGTCTCTGCATAAGACAAAGAAATTGAGTTTAAAATAGATATCCTTTAGATTGCAAAAAGTAAGTCCTATGATCACCGATTACTGTCTCTTAACATCTGATGATAGTTTTTCTAATAGGAAAATATAACAGGATGTACCAAATATACTTTCAATAATTTCATATCATGTTCATAATTAAGCTGCCGAGAATATGAATATTTTGCTGATTTGAATACTATTTTATTTTTGGTTCCTTACATATTTATTTTGTGTAGTGAACCATAATACCTTTTTTATTTTACATTTGCGATCATTTCTTTTTTTGCACATAAATTTAACAACACTTGGATCACAATTATGACCACATTTTTTCATTGCTATGAAAGACTAATAAATTAATAGCTTCAGACTTTATCTTGTTTTTTTATACATTAATGAATGAGAAGTGATTCTAGTTCTAAAATTTGCCCTAGTTTCACCATAATATACATTGAGACTATGCTGTAATCTTCAGAAAAAAAGTCTGCCCATATGTATATTATGGTGAGATCTAAGAAAATCTCAATAATATATAAATATGTAAAATTAAGAGCGTGCTAATAGCTCTAAACAAGCTTTTTTTTTTTTTTATTCATGATAAATGCTACTACAAGAGAAGGCATTCAAATCATTTAAAATAAAAATGATTTGAATGCCTTCTCTTGTAGTAGCATTTATCATGAATAAAAAAAAAAAAAAGCTTGTTTAGAGCTATTAGCACGCTCTTAATTTTACATATTTGTAAGTGCAAGCTATATATAAGTCATGTGACATCTGACTTGTTACTATTACTATTATTATTTTGCTGTTGTGGCTTTAGCTAAATTAAAGAGCTAAGCCTACTAATATATGGAGTATCTGAATTAAGTTCAGTCTCATATGATTTTTTCAGTTGGAGAGCTGACTTTAAAGACATGTAGATGTCTAAAAGTTTCAGATCTTCTTCTAACAATTATCTTTTAGATAAATGCTTTGCTTGAGTTGGTTTTTTAGATCTAATGTCCCAACTCCTCACTGAAGAGACCCATAGGTCGAAACCGGTCTGGGGATGGGGACCATTTAAAATAAAAATGATTTGAATGCCTTCTCTTGTAGAAGCATTTATCATAAATAAAAAAAAAAGCTTGTTTAGAGCTATTAGCACGCTCTTAATTTTACATATTTGTAAGTGCAAGCTATATATAAGTCATGTGACATCTGACTTGTTACTATTACTATTATTATTTTGCTGTTGTGGCTTTAGCTAAATTAAAGAGCTAAGCCTACTAATATATGGAGTATCTGAATTAAGTTCAGTCTCATATGATTTTTTCAGTTGGAGAGCTGACTTTAAAGACATGTAGATGTCTAAAAGTTTCAGATCTTCTTCTAACAATTATCTTTTAGATAAATGCTTTGCTTGAGTTGGTTTTTTTAGATCTAATATCCCAACTCCTCACTGAAGAGACCCATAGGTCGAAACCGGTCTGGGGATGGGGACCATTTAAAATAAAAATGATTTGAATGCCTTCTCTTGTAGTAGCATTTATCATAAATAAAAAAAAAAAGCTTGTTTAGAGCTATTAGCACGCTCTTAATTTTACATATTTGTAAGTGCAAGCTATATATAAGTCATGTGACATCTGACTTGTTACTATTACTATTATTATTTTGCTGTTGTGGCTTTAGCTAAATTAAAGAGCTAAGCCTACTAATATATGGAGTATCTGAATTAAGTTCAGTCCCATATGATTTTTTCAGTTGGAGAGCTGACTTTAAAGACATGTAGATGTCTAAAAGTTTCAGATCTTCTTCTAACAATTATCTTTTAGATAAATGCTTTGCTTGAGTTGGTTTTTTAGATCTAATGTCCCAACTCCTCACTGAAGAGACCCATAGGTCGAAACCGGTCTGGGGATGGGGACCATTTAAAATAAAAATGATTTGAATGCCTTCTCTTGTAGTAGCATTTATCATGAATAAAAAAAAAAAAAGCTTGTTTAGAGCTATTAGCACGCTCTTAATTTTACATATTTGTAAGTGCAAGCTATATATAAGTCATGTGACATCTGACTTGTTACTATTACTATTAATAATATATAAAAAAATATAAGATGTCTGAAGCTGTTAATTCATCAGTCTTTCATTATCATGAAAGGGAATGTGGTTATAATTGTGATTCAAGAGTTGTTAAAATTATGTGTGAAGAAAGGGAGAAATGGTTTATTGCACAAAATGAATATGTAATGAACCAAAAAAAAAATAAATAGCATTCAAATCAACAAAAAAAAAATGTTTTCAGCAGACAAACAATAAATATAATGTGAAAGCATAGAAAGTACAATTACTTATTAAATTTTATATTTAAACTTCAATCTATATATGTGTATATAATGTGATGTTCTGGATAATTCTAAATAAAAAAATCTAAATTACAATAGGAAGTGGTAAGTGATCCATAGTCTATTTTTTTTACTGTAAAACGTTATTGAACATGGCAGCTAGAGAACAATTCAGTTATTATTTAAAAAAGATTTTGTAAATTTTACATCATATTGCACACTATAGACACACCTATATATAGGGATATTCAGAAAGGCTTGTTAAGAGCTATGTTGCCCATTATATATATATATATATATATAAATGTTTAGTGTGTGGAATTATCTATTTATAATTACTTAATTAAAAAGTTTTTTACTTAGAACAGTAGCTAATCAAAATTAACTTCCACAGACTGAGTGAAAATAAACCTTCAGACTATTGCATTAAAACTCCAAACTATTGCCTTTAAAGTATTTTTTTTAAATGTCACTCTATATTTAATATTGAAATAAAGCATTGCAGTTTACATACATATGTATAAGAAATCAAAATATGGCACATTTCAATTGTCTTACTTATACCAATAAATCCTTCAAATGGTAAGTTATGCATTAGAATACAATATTTTTAATAGATCTTCAGATGGAAATATTTAGTGTGTGAAGTACTTATTTATATTTACTTAATTACAAAAGGTTTTTAATTAGAATAGTACCCAATCGAGGTTAACTGCTCCAGGATTGATCAGCTGCTGTTCTAAGTAAAGAATTTTTTAATTATGTAATTATAAATAGATAACTCTGCACACTAAATATTTCTCTCTAAATGACCATTAAAAATATTATCTTTTAATATATATATATATATATATATATATATATATATATATATATATATATATATATATATATATATATATATTAGAAAGGCCATGAACTTAGACCTTCAACATCCATATAGCTATCCACTCTATCTTATACAACCAATACACATGGCTACATGTGACAAAAATAAATGATTCTCTATAAATGTATTTCATACTGAACAAGCACTCATCAGTTGGTCCAGATCATCATCTTCCTATTCCACTTCTGTATATTTAAATGGACATATTAAGGTTCTTTATGTGAGGTCTCAGACTGACTTAAGTCAACCTGGGTGTGACAATATTTGTACCAACAAGGACTTTGAGCATTCCATCATCAGATTTTCAATGATATGGATGGCTGAAGATTTGGAAGGTGAAGAAGATTGAAGTTTGTAGGTTTGCTTTCTTATTATAAACTGAGCACTGATTGTATATGTGTGGGAGATGATGATCTAGACCAACTGATGAGTGCTGGTTTAGCATGAAATATATATATATTGGAGATCATTTATCTTTTTTACATGTATGTGACCATGTGTATTGGTTGTTTAAGATAGAGTAGATAGCTGTGGGAAGCTTGACAATCTGAATTCAAGATTCTTTTAATTACATTAAGTTTAGTATAAACATTATATTTATATTTGGATATATATATATCGTAGTGGTATAAAATGAACAAAATATAGTTGACTATTCAAAGGCCAAATTGAGGATGCCAAAATCTGTAACTGTATACAAATAAGACAAAAGAAATAAAAAGACCTCATTTGTATGCCCTAGATCTACACACCAAATTTATACTGATGTAAAATTAAGAACATCAGAATGTTAACTCTTATCAATGCCCTAAGTCAGTGGTAGTCAACCTGGTCCCTACCACCTACTAGTGGGCGTACCAGCCTTTATGGTGGGCAGTAGGGGTTTTGTAGGACATTGAAGCACTTTCTTTTTTTAAAAAATTTAATTAACTTTTTAAAAAAATTTCATAGAGATTTATATGCTTTAGATTGATGTAATTCTGCTTTATAAATTTTATAAAGTAATGTTACTTCTCTACTTTATAAATCACCATTACTGTGGAACAGGCGGGCGATTAGAAAATTTTACTACTAACAGAGATACAAAAGTGGGCGGTAGGTATAAAAAGGTTGACTACCTCTGCTCTAAAGTCATTGAACAGACTAAATCTAAAATAGTACACAATAAGGAAATATTTAATTAATCT
The DNA here is from genome assembly GCA_028023455.1 of Epiperipatus broadwayi. Taxonomy (NCBI): domain Eukaryota; kingdom Metazoa; phylum Onychophora; class Udeonychophora; order Euonychophora; family Peripatidae; genus Epiperipatus; species Epiperipatus broadwayi. The sequence continues at coordinate 192,011 of JAQFVV010000475.1, forward strand.
TTTGTTACTATAAAATACTAACACGATATTGATTATAATCTATAATAGAATAAATTGATCATATACTGCTTACAGTATATGCCCTGTAAATTATAAAGTTACAAGTTGAAATAGTATTAATTGTATAACACCAATATGTAATGAAATAAATATACTAGCTAAAATTAAAAATACTGTATTAGATAAATAAATCAAATCTGTAATAGAATAAAATGAGCGAAGATTAAACAGACTTTATTAATAAAATAATCCAAAATATATGTTGAAATAATATTTAAAACGTATTTGTATATTTACATTGGTATTATTCATAAGTAACCCTTCTGTTACTGTGGTAAATTTATATTGTATTATTGTATCTTAATGATTATATAAAATTTTATTACACGAATTTATTAATAGCTTTTCTACCAATGATTGTTTATGAAAATATTAGATTAACTTTTAATTATTACTGTATTCTATTATAACAATAAAATTCACATTACTTTGTTAACCAGACCTTAATATGTTTATAATAAAACTATAAATTTTAATTTGCTATATCATCTATCTATTAATTTAAATGAGATTCATAATTTGGATTTAATGAATAATAATAATAATAATTTATTTACAAAGTGAATAATAGAGAATTAGTAAATATGTTATAATGATTTAAATTAAGATATACAATATGTGATAGTTTAAACAAATACAATATTGTAATCTAATAAATATTAGATTACAATATTGTATTTGTTTAAACTATCACAGTGGTTCTAGACATAAACATTCTTTTTGAACCAGAAGAAAATATTCATCTATTAATTTCTAATAGACAAATAAAAATCACGTGGAAGAAAATACTAACTTGTTATATAGTTTGCCTACTGAATACTCACCAAACAAAGCAAAATAAGTTATTAAATAATATCTATTATGATTAGTAAATATAAAATTTAGAACTATTAATATTTTCTTTTGATTAAATGGACTCTAGATATTTATCTGTGCATTAGTATACGTTAAATAAACTACTGCTACTGCTGCTGCTACTGCTACTACTACTACTACTACTACTATTACTACTACTACCACTATTACTACTACTACTACTACCACTACCACTACTACTACTAGTTTTAAAAAGTTTTTTATTATGTCTATATTGTTATTACAAATTAAAAATGTTACATAATTTCTATATTCTGATTACATGTTAAAAAAAATTTTACATAATTTTTTTTTTTATATATATATATAAAAAATAGTAAACAAATATTACATGAATCATAAAGAGAAGAAAATAAAATTGGGGCATGTAAATTAATGAGTAAGCTATTCATTGATGGTTGTAAGTTTTTTTAGTCCATTGCTGATTTTGTTTAAGAGTTATGATTGTGGAGATAATTTTATGAGGCTCCAGGTGGCATTGACTATATCCGCCGGGGCCAAAGAATGATCTCTCATTTTAATTTTTAGGATTTTATTTTCAAAAAGAGATTTATATTTTCGTGATGTTGGATTAAAAACAAAGTGACATCTTAAGAACCAGAGAGTAAAAATGATAAAGATGGACAGCCTTATACTGGGAAATATTCCTTTTTGAATATTTTCTATTAAGATGTCACATATTGGTTTAGAATTATAAATGAGTGTGGATATCAGTTGTCTATATATATATGTAAGGCATTGCAGTGATATAAAAAATGTTGCATTGTTTCATCCTCCCTACCACATAAGGGACAGATAGGTTGAATGTTAGTATATTTCCTCTTATTGAAAAGAAATTCACTTGTTGTCAATGCATCCATGTTAATTTTGATGAGGAAGTCTAAGTATTTAGGTTCTAAATACCAAAATTTAAATTTTTGTATTAAAGATTTGTTTGTTAGTTTAAGTGTACTATCTGGTGTTTGAAGCAGATCTAGGTTAGTCATATTTTGATATGCATCCCAGTACTTAATTTTTGCTGTAAACATATTATCTGGTAATTTGTATTGACATATGTGTTGAATTAGGTTATTAATGAACTTATTGTTAATAGGAGGAGGTGTGTCAGTAGGAGATATTGGAATGAAAACCTGAAAATTCTGAAAGTTAGTGCAGATTTTAAATAGTGTATTATAGGATTTTTGATAATAAAAGGTATTTATTGAATGCAAAGATAAGCCATTAAATTTTGAATGCTTTTGGAGTTTATTAATGCTAATAGAAATTGTCTTCTGGTTCCAGATCAATTTAGTACATAGAGAATTGATTTTCTTAATGAATGAGGTTGTGAATTTAATGGTGGGTGAATAGAAATTAATTTTTGGATAGATTAGCATGTTAATTAGAGATATCTTGCTGTGTATTGAAAGATAAGCTTTAGTTAGAGAATTAATAATTTTTTGTATAAAAATGATTAATTGATTTTGTATATTTATTCTCATTGTATTTACTGATTGATGGAAGGGTATTCCCAGAAAGTTATGAGGTCGGGTTTCAACTTTTGTTTTAATTGGAGTGCCAGTAAGTATGGACCATGTGGCCATTTTTTCGGGATTGAATTTTAGAGTATAATCTTTTGTGTATTTTTTTAATATGTTATGTAGTTTTGGTAACAATTTCTGTGAGGGAAGAAAAACAGTTATGTCATCCATGAATGAAATATGATTAATTGTACGGTTTAAAAAAATTGTTTGTATTCCCGGTAGTTCAGTTTCAATTTGAAGTAAGAGAGGATTAATGTAGGTGATGAAGAGGAGGGCACTAAGGGGTGAACCTTGGGGAATTGAATTATGTGGAGTGAATTCTGATGGCATTTTTCCATTTAAGGTGATGTGTATGTTTCTATTTATAAAGAGATTAGCTAAAATATACATAATTGGAATCGGGATTCTATGACTACCAAGCACTTCTAAGAGTTTTTCAATAGGCACAGAATCAAAGGCAGCTTCAATATCTAATTGTACTGCAATAGGTGCAGCTTTTCTATGGTGGCAAATGTCATCAGTTAGTGCCCTAAATAAGACATGAGCCTCGGGGATGGATGAGCCTTTTTTGGCAAACTGAAATTTAGATAGAGTAGGTAATATAAGAGGCTGGATTTTATCTTTAATAATGGATTCTATTATTTTAATGATTAGTGGGGACATAGATATAGGTCTAAGATTATTGAGAGGGGAGGGTAGTAAAGGTTTTTTTAGAAAGGGCACTAGTGAGACAGGATAGAGTAGTTCTATACTATGAATTTGATTTGACAAGTAATGTAGCATATTGTAAATTATGGAATAGTAAAGTGGCTAAGGTGTTCAAGCAAAAATTTCGGAATGGCATGTGTTCCTGGATGCGAGTTGTTTGGAATAGTTTTTAATTTATTTGTAATGTCTTCTTTAGATATATTAAGGATAGTTTGTGACATACCAAAATAAAGTGGAGCGAGAATTGGCATAGGTAGCTTTTGAAATTTAGTTTTAAAATATTGTTTAATTGGTGGAAGCATATTTATTCCGGTAATCATTTTATCATTTATTAATATGGATGAGGGTGTGGTTATATTAGAGTTATAGCCTAATGCCCATTTGATATATGCCCTTTGACCAGTCATGGGTGTTTTTTAAAAAATTCTGGCTTTTTTAATAGAAAGATAATTAGCTAGTGTAAGTTGTGTCTGTTTGAACTCTTGCTTTAGTAACATTATGGTATTAACTGAATTTGAGCTGGTAGGTGTGCTTTTTAGCTTCATATGCAGTATATCTAATTTTTTGCTAAGTGCAGTAGGAGAAGGATTTCTTGCAGTATAATGTTTGATGTTAGAAGCTAAAATATTAATGAAGGAAAACCAAGCTTCTGTTGGTTGGAGTGAAAGTATGTCAATTTTTTTAAAATAAATGTATGCATTAGATATTATGGCTTCAGGAGCATTTGTTTTTAATAATAAATGGGTGGTATTGTTCAGTAAAAGTGTTGAGTGTATCTGCATATCTAAATTTAATATGACATTAAGGGCATGATGGTCAGAAAAAGCTACTGGGTTAAGGGAGGGTGTAATTTTAAAGTGCAATTCAGGAGAGTAAAAGAGTAGATCTATTAGTGATGAATGATTTTTAGTGAAAAATGATATTGTATTTGATGAAAAGAAACCTTCTGAGCTCATTAGCCTTTTGTTAATTTTATGAAGATATTTCATCGTAAAGTCTTGGTATGACATATTAAAGTCACCCAAGAGAATTATGGGGTGTGGATTTGTTGCTAGTGTTAAATTAATTATGTTAATAAGCTGGTGTATGAGTATTGGTTGATTATATAAGTATAATGCTATAATATTTATTGTGCATGCTGCATTATGAAGAGTGATGATAATCATGTGTTGATCAATATATAAGATGTTGAAAGATTGGAATGGAAAATTCCTATTGATGAGTACTCCTATTCCTGCAGCTGAATAGTTTGATGTGGAAAATCTGGTATATCCAAACTTGGCAAGATGCTGCTCAGGTTTAAAAGGTGAACTTACTGAGCATTTGGTTTCTGTAAAAAAAAGAATATGTGGTGTGAATTGCCGAATCCAGCTGGTAATGGCAAACATTCTATGGGGTGAGTTTATCGCTCTGACATTAACTTCAGTAATTGATACTAGCATGAGTAGCTCTAGATTGTACAATGATTATGGTAATTTGTTGTATATGCATAATGTTTGTAGTTGTTAATGATTTTGGTAGTGGAAAGTAAGATTTTATGGAGTAAGTATAGTCATATGATTCCAGTCTATCCAATGTAACAGTGGGATAGGATGTTAAAGGAAGGTAATAATTTTGTATAGTATATAATGAGAATAGATATAGCATGTTTAATAATAAAAGGAAACATGTATTAGTGAGTTTATAATTTATAGATATATGTGCTTGTTTATTATCAAGTTTATGTTTATTTAGTTTACGGGTATAACATGTAATTATGTGTGGTTGTTTGTCATGTAGTGTGTGTATAATATTATTAATGTGATATATGTATTTTAGCTGGGTAAGTGTAATCAGCAATGAACCCCTACCAAACATAAAAATTAACAAAAAAATCATTACAACAGAGTATTTAACACAAATTGGATAAAATAAAAATAAAATAAAAATGGTTGGATATAGTTCTTCATTCATGATATATCACTAAGTTTTGTTTGGTTTAATGTGTCCAGGATAATTTGCATTAGGATTATCTGATGTGTGTTCAGTATTAACTTTTATTTTCTTATGTGTTCTTCTGTGGATATCAACACCAGCTAAATATACCTGCTGTTGTGGTGTTGAAGTGGAAGCAACTGAACACAATTGTCTATCCGAGTGTGTGTCCGTTGGAGTTCCTGTTATTTGGAGGTCAGAGTTATTAGATTTTATTTTCTTTTTAAACGGAATGGATTGCTTTGTTGGAGCATGATTCACTGGTGATTTACATTTTTTAGCGGTAGATTGATTATTATTATCTTGAATCAATTCAGTTACATCAATTCCCTTTTTTCTTTTTGCAATTTTTTTATTTTTTGTTACTAATTGAAATGGAATGGAATCTTCCGCGAAAATATCTTCAAGATCACTTGATGAGGATGAGCTAATATTTTCATCATCAAGTTCTGAGTTACTAATTATTGGTACATCCAGGTGTATTGGTATTGATTGTTTGTCAGAGATAATCAAGGTTGATGAATCCCGGGTTTGTGGTAACTCTGTTTGGGTATTATCATTATCTCCTGTTTGACTTAAAGTTGGTGTTATTTTGATGTTGATATTTTCGTTATATTTTGTTGTATTTAATTGGCTCCAGCAACGATGTGTTCTCGAGTGTTTTAATCCACATTTTTGACATACTTTGGTAGGGCAGTCTTGTATTAAATGCAATCATTGTTTGCAATGAAAGCACTGGGGTGGTAAACCTCTGAAAGTGACGATTACTGGCGAGATGTCTGTTTCATGTACAGTTGGTATATCACTAGGTGTAACATTCTTGTTTAATGTTATGCTAAACGTCGCAATATTTAAAAATACTGGGATAACTGCATTTTTATCAAGCAGATATTTAAAGTTTGTTATTTTCCCGTATTTTGACAGAATTAATTGCAAGTCAATTTCATTAAAATCAACGTGGCAGTTTTTGATTCTTCCTTGTAGAGATAGGGGTCGCTCCATATCGATGTAACAAAGGATTCTTGAGTTCAAAAATTTAATATTATTTTTGAAAATATTCCTTTGCGTTTTATTATGGAATTCTATGCATAAATATCTATTATTAGGATGGTATAATATTTTATAAATAAATGTCCATAATTTTTTTTCAGTCAAAAGTTGATAAAATTCATCCATAGGAAATTTAAATAAATCGCATTCCGTGTTTGTAACTGCCATTATTAACGTTTTCTCGCTATGAAATTTTTGGAACGATCTAAAGAGACTTTGAGGTATGGTTTGGTTAAAATTATTTGTGTAGTGAGCATATAATTCCGAAGTAATTAATTGGGTATCATCTGGTATTATATTTACATTATTTTGTTCGTCTTCGTTATCATTTTCTAGGCCTAATACTTCTGTTAAGTATTCAGTTGAATTTTGCACATTACTGGTAATATTATCGGCATGAGATTTAACTGCTCTAGCATACGAATTATTTTCTTTTATTTGATTTTCCTTTAGATCTTGTTTGAAAAAATGTTGATTATTGTCTGATTCTTGCATAAGGTTATTAGCATTAATATTATTAGTTGTTTTCGGTAATTTTGGGAAACTGTCCATATTTTCAATAGACTCTTGCATGCTCGTTTGAACGTTAACAGAGCCGAACGTTTTTCTAGGTTTCATTAGCCTTGCTTGCGGTTTCACTTGATTGCTAGTTTGAATTGTGTTATTCGATTTATTTTGGTTATTGATTGTAATTTGAACATCTTCAGTTTGAAGTAATGAATTATTATTAGACATAACAGAATTATTTGTAGGCTCACTTACGTTTGTCATTTGATTTAGAAGCAACGAGTCTTTCGACTCCATAGTTATAGAACAGATAAATTAAATCTGTCAGATTTTAAAAAAGGAAGTAGATTTTACCTACCTAATTGTTTATTCCAGTGTAATAAACTATAATGATAAAAGTATCAACCACAAGTAGACTCAAATAGTAGAATTTCAATAAAAATTTTAAAATTATTTTGGAGCCAAAACGACGTGCTTGTGAGACATGGCGGCCATCTTGACTACTCTCTACCACTACTACTACTACTACTACTACTACTACTACTACTTCTACTATTACTACTACTACTACTACTACTACTACTACTACTACTACTAATAATAATAATAATAATAATAATAATAATAATAATATAAAATCAGATAATTACATATAATAAACCATAAATAGACCATACAACCTATGTGAATAATGAGTAATATTTATCACCAAGAGTTCTATTGCTCTTTAATTTTTTCTTTTATTAAGTTCTCAAATCTATCAAGAGAATCCATTATTTTGAAATACAATAATTCAATATAAGAAGAGTGTGTTTCTTTAAAACATTTAAAGTTTATTTATTGCACTGACTATTAATAATTTCTTATAAGATATTATTGCATATTATTCCTCTAATCTGATCATTATCACATTTGAAGTTATTGTCATATAGCCTTGTCAATTATTGGTTCATTGGTACTCATATATTGATACAGATCCATATACATAATAACTTCCATGGTTAAACTTTATTAACATTTTCAATTATTAATTATTCCATTTGTTGAAATGGTTATCATTTTATTAATGGCACATTAATACCCCATGTTCTCTTGATATATAGTCACATATATAGATTTACATGGTCAACACTTCACTAACATTTTTTAAATAAATTTTAATTTTTCCATTTGTTAACATAAGACACATTATGTGAACATGTAGTAAGCCAAACTTTTCCAGCACTCTTTAAAAGAATATTATTACATCTAGAGCAAAACTTTCCATACAGTATTGCCACCTGTGCTAAACAGAGTAATCAATGGATGCCAGAAGACTTGTGCATAAAATCCCTATCTAATGGCTACTCATCCAATATCCCCAGACTAGTTTCTGGCTTGTGGCCTTCGTCAGTGAGGAGCTTTGGATCTTAAGATCTAATGCAACCCTCCAGCAACCACCTTTTATCTCAACTACTAAACTATGAGAATGAAATTGAAAACACAAAAAATATTTTCAATCTAAGCTCAATAGCTTAAATAGTCATATGGGTCTGAACTCAGTTCAGCACCCATACATTTTGGTGTCTTTGGCTCTTTTACAACCATAGTCACCACTATCCTATTAGGCAGGATTGGTGTTAAACCCTTAAGCATCACATGATCACATTTCCTATACTAGCACATTAATTGTTGATAAACAGAGCAAAACTCTCCATACAGTGTTGCCACCTGTGCTAAACAGAGTAATCAATGGATGCCAGAAGGCTTGTGCATAAAATCCCTATCTAATGCCTACTCATCCAATATCCCCAGACTAGTTTCTGGCTTGTGACCTTCGTCAGTGAGGAGTTTTGGATCTGAAGAGCTACTGCAACCCTCTAGCAACTAGCTTCAGACCATCATGACTATCTAAGCTATGAGCTTGAGATTGAAAACATTTAAAATGTTTTCAATCTCAAGCTCATAGTTTAGTAGTTAAGTAGACATAAAAGGTGGTTGCTAGAGGGCTGCAGTTCAGCACCCTATAGATTTAGATGCTGTGGCTCTTTTACAGATCCATAGTCACCACTATCCTATAAGGCAGGAAAGTCTGGTGTTAAACCGCTGAGTAGGCATTACATAGGGATCACATTTCCTATACTAGCATCCATTGATTGCTTGTATAACACAGAGCAAAACTCTCCATACAGTGTTGCTACCTGTGCTAAACAGGTAATCAATGGATGCTAGATAGGATATGTGCATAAAATCCTATGTGATGCCTACTGGTCCAATATCCCCAACTGTTTCTGGCTAGTAGGCTTCATCAGTGGTGACTATGGTTGTAAAAGAGCTGAAGAGCACTGCATCTAGATGTATAGGATGCTGAACTGCAGCCCTCTAGACACCATTTATCACTACTTAAGCTACTAAACTATGAGAATGATATTTTGGAAAACACAAAATTATTTTCATAGTCTAGAGCTCAAGTAGATATAAAGGTAGATCATATGGGTCTGAACTTAGATCCTAAGCACCTAGATACAGTGCTTTAGTGTCCAAAGCTCTTTCACTGATCATAGGCCACCACTAGAAACTAGTCTGGGCAGGATTGGTGATCAAGCCATTAGATAGGGATCTCATGATCACATTTCCTATACTAGCATCATTAATTGTCTGATTAGCACAGGTAGCAATACTGTCCATGAGAGTATTGCCACCTGTGCTAAACAGGTAATCAATGGTGCTAGGAAGGCAATGTGATCATAAGATCCCTATCTAATGGCCTACACATCCAATCATGCCTAACAGGACTAGTGGCTGGCTTATGGCCTTCGTAAGTAAGGAGCCATAGATCATCAAAATGCACTGGGTGCTAGATCTAGTTCAGACCCATATGACTATATAAGCTATTGAGCTTAGATTGAAAATATTTTTTGTGTTTTCAATTTCATTCTCATAGTTTAGTAGTTAAGTAGAGATAAAAGGTGGTTGCTAGAGGGTTGCATTAGATCCTAAGATCTAGATGCAGTGCTCTCAGATCCAAAGCTCCTCACTGACGAAGGCCACAAGCCAGAAACTAGTCTGGGGATATTGGATGAGTAGGCATTAGATAGGGATTTTATGCACAAGCCTTCTGGCATCCATTGATTACTCTGTTTAGCACAGGTGGCAATACTGTATGGAGAGTTTTGCTCTGTTTATCAACAATTAATGTGCTAGTATAGGAAATGTGATCATGTGATTATTACATCTAGTGAATTGTTATTATTTTAAATCCTCAGAAAATTATTAATTTGTTTATTGGCATTCATAGATATATTAGACATACTTTTTCTTTTTAAATAAGCATTTAAAAATTTTCCAGAATGCTCCAGAAATTTTCATTTCCGTTGTTATATCAAAACTTCTCAAAAGAATTACATTTTGTCATCAGGGTAATCATCAAACTTTTGTTTATTCTTTCATTATGCGTCTTTACTTAAAAACATTTTAATATATATATATTACATTTTAAAAAAATATCTATTACAAAATTGTGTAATTAATCAAGAAGAAAAAAACAAAAAGAATAAGAACTTCTGAAGTGAATGCATGGCTTCATATGTTTTTGTTGACTGACATAGTTTTATGAAGTCATCATAGATATAATTGTTACTGATACACTCAGAATCTATACTTTTTGTCTTATTGAGTGATTATTGAGTCATTTGAATACAAGCCTGCATCTCTGACAATATTTTTTTTTTTTTTAAATAAAAAACCCACCTTGTTTACTTTTAAAATACTGTTGCAAACAATTTATTTGAAGTTAAATATTACCATTTAAATACTTGTAATTTTTAAATTCATATATACACTTAGATGAACACATGAAAATGTAATTTGTCATTTACTTATTAAAACTTATTGTTATTAAAATATGTAGATAAATACAATATTATTTTAATTCTTAAAAAATGTATCTTTTAACTTTTAAGTAACTTTTAAAATAGGATGTCAAGTCTATTGCATTTTTTTTTTTTTAAGATAAAAAAATCATATAAAAATAAAATCACAAACTACTTTTCAAAAGATAAAGATAATAACAAATTGTTAAATATGTCTTTTATATATTGCTGTGTTTCCTTAATAACTTAAAATTAGATATAATATCAATTGACAATTTTAAAACAATTGTCAACCTACCAAATTAATGACCTATAATTTTTGCATTGTATATATATATTTGACAATGCCTATTCAAGATCTAGCCAAGATCGTAAATATATATATATATATATATATAGTAAATATGATCTATATGATTTTAAAACTTGAATTTATTCATAATCAAACATCAATCTCTTATATGGCTAATTCTTTAATGTATCACCAGTACAAATCTTACATAAGGTGAAAAACTTTTGTCTACTTTATAGAATCTTGTATAATGGCAGTGCATACTCAGTGAAGAATATTATATAATAATTAGTAGTTGTAAAGTAGATTGATATTTATCAATCAGATTTCAAATTTGTTAACATGCTCTTTCTACTTTGAGACTATCACTTTGGATGATTTAAATGACATAACCTTTATCCAAGATAAAGATAGTGCTTATCAACTTTATAACACATTGAAAATAATACATATATTATCATATGACAAGATATAATAATTAACAGGTTAAACATATAGAAAATGATATCAAATTAGTGATAAAATTTTGCTGCATCCTCGGCAAGATGTCACTTTCACATATAAAGTAAAAAAATTAGTATATGTTATAAGCTAGATCTTGAAAGAAATTAAATATTATGCAAGAGTATATATATATAATGCTATAACATACAAGTTTAATAAGCAATCATTCACACCAATCACATAAATGATTAACCTTAAAATATAAACAATCATGTATTTTAGCATGGTAATATTGTTAGCAACTACTCTTTAATTTTTAAACATGATGTAATCCAAGCAAGATTTTTTAAATTAGATCAAGTCTTCATCATCATCAACTATATTATCAATCCACTGCAGGATGAAGATCTCTCCAAGTTCAAACCATCTTATCCGATCTTTAGCTGCTCTTCTCCACATCACCCCTGCACACTTTCTTATTTCATCCATCCATCTCACAAGTAGTCTCTTTCTGGGTCTTTTACAATCTCTTGGAATCCAGTTTAAGATTTCAATTGTCCATCTATTATCATCTCTTCTAGCAATATGTCCAACCCAACTCCATTTCAGTCTTTTAATTTTTTCAATGAGGTCAATAACACCTGTTTGTTCTCTTATCCATATATTGCATTATCGATATTTAAAACAGAAATCAAACTTTACCCGTATAATATCTTTAAAAAACTGTGCGGCCATTTCAATTAGTTATTTGATTGCCAGAAATTAACAATTTCTTGATGACTTTTAATATTGATAATAATGAGCATTACACGCGATCATTATGTGTGTTGATGTAATCAATACACACTAGATGTCAGTGCTGATAGAATCTTATTATTAATGATTACTAATTGGTTTTAATGCTGACGTAATTATCTGTCTCTTCCCATTAGAAGTTACCCATAATTCTATCATCTAGTCATTCCAATGCATTCACTGGTATTAAATTTACTACAAGTTTTATCGAGACAATCTGATTATTTTATTATAATCAAACAGATTTGAATTGATTTCTAATTTTACGAAAAACAATAAATATAAAAATAAAATTATTGTAAAAATAAATGCAATAATTTTTTAGTATTGATAAAAAAATGTCAAGTTTAATAAGTGAATATAGAAAGAAATGTTATTATATTGTTAGCACTTTTGGTTTGATATAATTCTTTTAATGCTGTCAAAAACATTTTAATTAGATATCCGTTTGAATTTTGTGGCTAATCTCTCAAGAGATCAATCAGAGTTTCTGAAACTCTATAAGCAAGAACTCTGCTTCTACAAACGATCTCCATCTTTTACTTAATTGGTTCTCATTCCTATCACCGCGTATATTTAACAGAAAATTCTTGCAAAATCTCATTTCAGAAAATCTACTACAAGTTTTAATAATCCATGGAATTTGATTTCTTAAAATTTTTGTTAATCAATTTGACACTTAAGCACAGGCCTGTCAAAGCATTTGACATATTTCACTCATTATTATAGTTCAAATGCAAACGCTAAAACTCTCAAAATACACACACACATATATATATATATAAAGTATAAATTCACCAAACTCCTAATTTATTAAACATTATAAAAAATATCAAAGAAGTAGAATATCCTGGTTTTGAAAATTCTTATTATTTCTAAATTATGTTATTATATCTGTATAATAATCTATATAATAAATAAATGATTGGTTGCTTGGAGATACATAAGACATTCGATTTTGGAAGTTTTAGAACTAGACCTCTGAATCTTGAGTTCTAGAAACCACAACTATACCACTGAACTAAATCATATAGGGTAATACATATGTATTACAAACACAACAGATTGACAAAATAACGAGACTATAAGATTGGTCGTAATAATACTATGTTTTTACTTCAAGCTTCATAAAAATAAATATATATAGCAGTATAACATTTATTTTTTTACCGATAAAACTTTACAAAGGTGTAAGAAAGAATTGGAAAAATAATTTAATAACAATTTCATATACCTATCAAGAGAAATATATACTCTGAGTAGATAAAGAATCAAATTATTGGTTTCTAATTATTGACAGCGGTTATGTTTAAACTGCTCTACTATTTAATATTTTTAAATTTGTCGGTCTTAAGAGTAATAGTTGGATTCAAAGATAGTAAATGAAGCCTATTAAAACCAATTATAGTTAAAACTCAGTGTTTACCAAAAAAAAAAAAAAAATGATTGACGTTTGATGCAATAATTTTTAGATCGGGAATCCATTTATGATCTCTCCCAGATTTCATCATAATATTCCTGAGCTAAACTGTGCAAGGAATATAAAGGAATAGTTAGTGACTTAGAAAATAATGTGGCACTTGAGTACCAAAATGACATAATATGGTCAATCTAAAATTCTTTTAGTTTCACCCCCATTATTCCAACACAGCTTCAAATTACACAAGATAGATCATGATGAAAAATTGATATGCATTACAAATGATTGGGGACCTTCCAAGTATAAAATTTCAGACAACAAGAAAAGTCTATGAAACAGGTCAAAGTTCATGTCAACAAAACGTTGTTTCACAAATAGATTTGACTATATATATATATATATGTGATATGGTAATCTGGACCAACTGATGAACGCTGGTTTAGCATGAAATACATGTATTGGTGGTTATTTATCTTTTCTGAATGTGTGTGGTTATGTGTATCATTAGTATGAGATAGTGTGGATAGTGAAGTGGCTTGAAGGCCTGATTTTAAATACCCTATATTTAAACTATTGTTTATAAAATTTTATTTTTTTAATTGTGGATAATATATAATTTTATTTATTATTTGTAAAATTGAGTTTAATATTTATTATACCTCTGCTTGCATTTGTTAGTAGATGCTAGTATTGGGGGGGGGGGAGTCAAATATTATTTGCTAAATTATTTTCTTTGTAATTTTCCTCCCCAACCAATTTTTTTAGCATACAAACGTCTTTGATTTTTTTTTTGCACTTAACAAAATATCAGTAATGTAAAATATTTGCTAAATAGATGACAGTAATTTGGGAGGTTTTTTTGCAAATATTATTTTCTAAATTATTATTTTAAGCCAATAAACATCACATGATCACCATTTCTTATTTTCTAAATTATTATTTTAAGCCAATAAACATCACATGATCACCATTTCTTATGTTTGCTCTTAACTGTTATTAAAACAGACAAAACTCTCTATACATATTGCCACTCAGTGCAAGCCAGAGTACTCATCCAATATCCCCAGACTAGTTTCTGGCTTGTGGCCTTCATCAGTGAAGAGCCTTGGATCTGAGAGCAGTTCACCTAGATCTTAGGATCTAATGCAACCTTCCAGCAACCACCTTTTATCTCTACTTAACTACAAAACTATGAGACTTAAATTGAAAACACCATAATATTTTCAACCCAAGCTCATCAGCTTATGTAGTCCTATAAGTCTGAACTCAGTTCAACACCTATACATTTTGGTGTTTTTGGTTCTTTAATAACTATAGCCACCATTATCCTATTAGGCAGGATTGGTTTTAAGCCAATAAACATCACATGATCACTATTTCTTAATGCTTGCTCTTAACTGTTATTAAAATAGGCAAAACACTCTATTCGTATTGCCACTCAGTGCAAGCCAGAGTAATCAATGGATGACAGAAGGCTTGTGCATAAAATTCCCATCTAGTGCCTATTCATCCAATATCCCCAAACTAGTTTCTGGCTTGTGGCCTTGGATAAGTAGATACTAGGTGGGAATTTTACGCCCAAGCCTTCTGGCATGCATTGATTATTTTGACTTGCACTGAGTGGCAATATGTATAGAGAGTTTTGCCAGTTTTAAATTATTATTTCTAAAAATTTCCACCAACTCTATTTTTTTTGACATGCAAAAAGTTTTTGAAATTTTTTTTTTTTTTTTGCATTTAATAAAATATCAATGTTTTGATTTTAATATTTGGTAGTTACAGATTAGTATCAATTTACTGATGAACATCATAAATATATATATTGTTTACCAAAATGTTTTTCATGAAATATCAAATTGTATTCTGCTATCATAAGCGGTTATGTTTTATTTTTTAAAAGTTTAGTTTAATAATTAATTTAATCATGTATTTAATGTTTTATTTGTTTTAATTCTTTAATCATTTTCATTTAATTGTAAAAGTAATATTGATGTTTTTCCATATAATCAGTTATTTGCATATTAGTATATCGTTGGAAATTGATAAGTGATTTTGTACTTCTTGATAATGAAGGGTAAGCCTTCGAAAACATTCGGAGAATTAATAAATTGTTGATATTAGTCACAGAATGATTCAAGGTAGTTTTTCTTATATCATATCTGAATTATAATTTATAATTAATGTGTGCATATTTAATTCTAACATATTAAGTTTTACATTTGTATCTATAACACACATTTATTTTGTTTTATTTAACATAATATCTATAATGTTTTGATTACAATAGTAATTTCTTTTTTAAATCATGTTTTCATCTTGATTTAGTAATTTATTTTGCAAACATACATTTGATATGATATTCTAAAATACTTTAGTTAAAGCACAAAAACTTTGAAATTATTTATACGGATTTATTATTTCTTTGGTAATTATAATATAAAATACTTTGGTTTAATCACATTAATTCTTGTGTTATTTTATACAATTTTTCAACCTATGCTAGTAATATTTTCTAAATATTGTTTTTCAGTGTTTGATTTTTTTTTTTTTTTGCATTAGGAATTTGATTTTTTGGTCATGTGATTACATTAGTATTTTTTTTTTTTTTTTGTTATTTTCTAATTACTAATATTTTCTAAATATTATTTTTAAAATTTTGACTTTTTTGATTATGCTATTTTTAAGAAATTTGTGGGTTTTTTACTTTTTTAATGAGAAGTGCAGTTTTTTATGTGGACTAGACAAAATACCCAAAAGATTTAGTTATTAATTTTAGTGGTATTACATAATTTCCTTTCTCACCTGGTTATGTTGCCAATGGTTTTAGCTGCCCCTAGTGTCCAAAATGGTATCGAATGCATATTAAATTGGTATCAATTTATTCACTATTCATTTATTAAAAGCATAAGAAGTTACTATAAAAGTATTTAACAATTTCAAATACTATGTTGTGAACAAAATGAAAAAATGTTATTAAAAAGAGTAAACTGAGATTTTAATGTTTTTGATATGAATCTGAATATCACAAAGCAAACATTAATGCACTAATTTAGTCCTTAAGTACTTTGTAAATTATGCTACATCAATAGTGACACAATATTTGGATTCACAAATTAGCTAGAAAAGGTATAATAATAGACAAACATATCAATAATGGTATAATCTATCAGGAATTAGTCATTAAGGATCAGTTTTACAAAATGTCATATCTTAATCAAATTGTTTTTTAATACTGTTGATGTGTTGATACTCTTCCTGATTGAAAGGTGTAACATAATTTTTATTAAAAAATAAAATCAACTTTGTCTGCTATTAACTGTGGTATTAAACCTTTGAGCAACATATTCTAACAGATTGTCTCAATAAGAATTGGTGTAATAAAAATAGAAAGATTATTTACATTTTCACATGATACCATAAAGAAAGATTTGGTCCAGTGATAAATCATGATACTGACATAAAGAATATCAGATTTACCAACACAAAAAATGGATAAAACTCTCTATACATATTGTCACTCAGTGCAAGACAGAGTAATCAATGGATGCCAGAAGGCTTGTGCATAAAATCCCTATCTAGTGCCTACTCATCCAATATCCCCAGACAAGTTTCTGGCTTGTGGCTTTTGTCAGTGAGGAGTGTTGGATTTGAGAGCACTGCACCTAGATCTTAGGTTCTAATGCAACCTTCCAGCAGATCTTAGGATCTAATGCAACCTTCCAACAGCCACCTTTTATTTCTGGCTTGCACTGAGTGGCAATATGTATAGAGAGTTTTGCCTGTTTTAATAACAGTTATAAGCAATCATAAAAATGGTGATCATGTGATGTTTATTGGCTTATTTACCAACACAGTGAATAAAAGGTTTTATTATAAAATATATATATTATTTTAAAATTCTCTCAGTAAATAAAACTGTTTTTTACAAAAACTTTTTATATACAGTGTTTTTATTTTTTAGTATTTTTGATATTTTTTGTAATTATTTCTATTTAAAACAAAGAATAAAAAACAGTATTACAATCATTGTAAATAATATTTGCATTGCATTGAAAATCAATTCCAATATTATTTTATCAAAGAAGCCTTTTAAAAGAAGAAATTTGACAATCAAAAGAAAAGAAAATTTCATCCATTTTTAAAGAAGCAATTTTTACAATCAATTCAAAATAAGATTTATTTTTATTGGTATTTTAGTTGATTATTAATATTTTTCAGTACAACCTTTTTTAAAAAATAAAAATGTTTAACAAATATATCACCCTCTATTGCAAATCACTGAAAATATATAGAACATATTTCAGCACATTTTAAATTCAGTTCACCAACAACACCCAGGGAACAAACTTGAAATATTTTAGTGTCATATTGCATTGCTATTAATTTCTAATTTATGTACAAAATTTGAAGAAAATTTAATTTGATAGAAGTCTGTTAAATCTCAATTACAATATTATCTAAATAAATAAACAGTTTCTAAGTTAAATCAAAATTTTACTAATAAAATATATATAAAAAGTTATTAAAGGGAAGAAATAGAAAAAGATTGTTTGGCTTAGAAACTTTACATATATTTTAAAAATTCAACATTTATATCTTACAAAACAGCAGGGTATACTTGATTAGACATTGTTTATTGGTTATTACTCTAATGTAGTTTATTGCAATAATAAAGCAGTAAACTATGGTACTCAAAGAAAATTCTCAAACTTTTTACAAACTATGAGCAATACATCATTTCATTATTTATTTATTTATTTTATTAGTTAATAACATGTGTCTAAAAGCTATTTCACTATAAACATTATGAACACCATGATTTCAGAATCCAACTATATACTGTTCTGTTGTTAAAAATAAATGGATTAGTTGTTTAGGAGGCCATTTGGAACATTTACTAAGTTTCCAGGATTAAATTTTACCATCACACATGAGTATTCAATTACTGATTTTTATTTACTATTTGATAAAAAAATTGTGTTATTATATATGTGTTGAAACCAATAAATATGCTGTGGAATGGAATGCAGTTCTGAAGTGGGATAATCTGCCACTCTGTGGGTTGAATGCATTTTTGGCATGACAATACATATTTGCAGTGTAACATGTATGACTAGGCTTGAATTCATTTGGTCTACAAATGAATTATTGCATCAACCAGAACTTTCTAAAGTTATGACCTGAAATTGATTTATGAAAATTTTAGGCAATTTGCATTTCAATGATAATAAAAACATGCCACTAATTACTAGTAAAGAGCATTTTATGATTTATAAAATCAGGCCAATTATAAATCACTGTAATATTAATTTCAAAGCTGCATATCAAATGCACCAAGAAGTAGCAGTTGATGAATCCATTACTAAATTTAAGAGTCATAACATCTTGAAACAGTTTCATGCCTCAAAACTAATAAAGTGAGGCTTCAAATGGTGGGTTTATGCAGATGGCCATAATAAATATGTATACCATATGGAGTTGTATACAGGTAAAAGTGCACCCCAGATGCTGGCCTAAATCTGGGAACCTGATCTGTACTGTCAGTGTTTTTGCCACATCTTGCAAAACAGAACCATATTATTTTTTGTGCAGATATTTTACTAGCCCACAATTAGCTCAAGAGCTATCTGCAAGTAAAATCTTTTGCTGGGTCACACTGAGAGTTAATAGGAAGGATATTCAGATAGTATCTGCAAAAAAGCTAAAAATTATAAACAGATGAAGAGAGGAGACTTTTATTCTGTAATTCCATAGAGACAGGGGTCTTGAGTTTCTAGTTTGGAAGAAGCCAATTGTTATACTCAATAGTGCTTATCCACCATCTGGGACTAATAACCATGATTAGGACACATAAAGATAGTACAAAACATTCACATCCATGTCTTTCAGCAATTAAAAAAATACATCTGTCTCATGGGGGGAGTTGATTTAGCAAACCAGAAGTGAACTGTGTACAACTGGGATAGAAAGACAAGGCAATGGCCCATGCACTTATTCTGGCATTGCTTTGATACAACTATTATTAATTCCTACATTATACATACTATATACATGACCCAAAAGCAAATGAGGGCTATATCTATCATATGTGGAATTTAGAATAGCCTTATCAGCCAACCTTATTGGTGACTTCTCATCCAGGAAACCGAAGCCTTTAGTAGAACAATATCTGATACCTTCTGGATGTCATACTATCTCTAATCTGCACCTTGATAATACACCAGGTAAAAGAATATGTGTTGTATGCTGAAAAGCAAAGTACAACATTCAACTTATTTTGGCTGTGTGGAATGTGGATCTATTTCCTTATGTAGGAGTGGAAAAAGAGACTGCTTTGCTGCTTATCATGATAAAAGTGGTACAGCTCAAGTGCCTCTCTAAATCCTCTTACCCCCACACAGTCACAATACACAATGGTGCATGTCAGAACACAGAATTAATGTTTTACTTGGTTCTGCAATAGGTAAGATATACCATGATTTTATTTATATGATTGTTCATTTACTGCATGATTATAGTGACAATGTACTTATTTGTTGCAATTTTGTAATCTCTTAATTTTTTCAATTTTAGATGAGACAATAAATGTTATTTTCATGTATTTACAAGTATATTTTACATACCTGGGATCTACATATAATATAGGGTACTGAATACAGACTTTCATGCTCTCTCAATACTTTCACTCTATCTCACAACTTGGTATTTGAACACAGACTTTCAAGCTTCCTCAATTCATCCACTCTATCTCATACAACTTGATATTTGAACACATACTTTCAAACTCCCTTAATTCATCTACTTTATTTCACAACTTGGTATCTGAACATGGACTTTCAAGCTCCCTCAATCCATTCAATCTATCTCATACAACTTGGCATTTGAATGTGGACTTTCTCCCACACACACATATGTAGTCAGTGCTAATAATAATTTTATTTTGATCTTTATTGATTTACTTTGTTTTTATTTATTTTATTTTGTGTTTGATATTTATTTTTTTGATTACACTTTGAAAAAAATAGATATATTAAGTTATTGCCCTCCCTCCCCCCATTATTAAATAATATAATAATAAATTATATTGTTTCATACATTATAATTTACTAAAGTTTTCTTTGCACAATGCATGCACTATTCTTACTGTTATTTTTTTTGTCGCCACTAAAACCAAATTTATTTTTAACAGATACCATGAATGGAAGGACAAAATCTGAGTCTGCAAGTGAAAATGAAAGTTACCAATTGATTAATTTTTACCATTTCTGATGTGAATATTTATCTCAGGTAAGACGTTATGTATCATTTTTTCTCAGCATTTTATGACAAATGCGATGAAGCTGTCTATGAAGGTGTCATTTTAACATTTAACTTTCAAAATTTAGAATTTATGAAGCAATATAAAAATAAACATGTTTAAAAGCATTAGAAATCTCTTTTTTTTATTTTTTTTAAGGTAATGACTATTTTATCAACTTCATTACATTCTTTCCTATTTGCTCTTTCTAACAATATTTATATTTTTATATTTATTGTATTCAAACAGAAGATATGTTACAAATTATATTTGCTATAATTTTTTTTTTTTTTAAATTAAAAATGTGACCTGGCAGTGTGCAAAAGTTGTTGAATTTTATTTTTTTGCATTTAACAAAATATCTGTAATATTTTAATTTTAATATTTGGTAAGTAAATGATAATAATTTGTTTTATTTCTTGGTCAAATATTATTTTGATAAATTATTGTTTTTGAAATTTTCAGCTTGTTCCATTTTTTTTTGTTATGCAAAAGTACATGATTTTTTTTTGCATTTACCAAAATATTCATGTTTTGATTTTAATATTTGGTTATTACAGGTAACATATCTATTCTGCTGCCATAGATGCATGTCTTTTATTCTTTTGTAGATTAGTTTATTAATTAGTGTAATAACATTTATTTGATGTTTTGTTTTAATTTTTAATGATGATCATTTAATTATAAAAGGAATATTAATATGTTTTCCATTTAAGCAGTTATTTGTTTTATCAAATATTAATCTATGCTTAACTGTGTTTCATTTAATATAATATTCATAGTGCTTTGATTATTTTAATTTCTTTTTTAAAATATGTTTTGATCTTGGTTTAGTAATTCAGTTCCTGGCATATATTTGATATGATATTGTAAAAATAAAATACTTTAGTTCAAGCATAAGAAATTTGAAATTTTTTATGTAGATTTATTGTTCCTTTGTTAATTGTAATATTAAAATATTTTGGTTTAAGTTCATTAATTCTTGTGTTGGTTTATGAAATTTCTTTTTGATTATACTAGTAATATTTGTTGATAATTGTTTATTGATATTTAAATTTTATAAATGCACCAGTAATTTGTGTTTTTTTGATCATGTGATTACCCTAGTAATTTGTTTGGTCATTTCCTAATTACTAATATTTGCTAAATATTGTTTTTTTAAATTTTGATTTTTTTTTGTTATACTTATTGCTATGAAATTTCTATGTTATCTTTTATTTTCAATTTAAATTGCAACCTTTATGTCAAATGGACAAAATATCTGGTACATGTATCACTTGGTTGAATAAGCTGTAGTTTTGGGGCTTGGCTTCTTCTGGTGTCCATAGTTGTGTAGAGTGCATACTAAATGTACACCAATAAATATTTCTAATTGAAATACAGAAGTATTATGGTATTATTATATATGAGTAAAATGATAAATGGATTGTTAATAGATCATATCTGGGAAGGGGGGGGATTCCTGAACAGCCTTCCATAAAAGAACATAAAGAAGACATTATTCACCAGTTTTGATAAATTCTGAATGATGAATATTTTAAATATTTTTGTTTCTGTTTTACTGTCTAAATATCAATTTTTGGTGAATTCTTAAGATTGTTTAAAACCTGAACAAAAATGCTGCTTTATTCAGCCTAGGTTAAAAATTAAAGTCATCATATGGAATGTAAATAAATTACTAGAACACAATTATGCCATATTCCCTAATCAAGATAAATCAAAATTCACCAAAACCAAAGTGGCCATTTATTCTTGCTAAATTTTGGTTAGAGACTATTTTAAATATTTATTGTATGATGTTACAGGTTTTATTCTCGAATGTTATTTATATATTAAGCACCTAAGGTATATCTTATTATATACATAATATATTCAGGGCAACCATCTCTCCAATTATCATATATAGAATACCAAGTAAACATAAATGAAATCAAATGCAAGAATAAAATTATGTTCACTATAGATCCATAATAAATATAATTTTATCGTTATATTTATTATTGTCTTAATTAATTACACTAATAAGTTTTTGAGTCTTAGACCAAAGTGGCTTTATTTTTATTTAGCTATTTGGATATTAATTCTGCAAAAGTTAGCATGTTACTTCTAGATTATGATAAGAGATTACTCTGAATATATTGCTTAACATTTTACACCGTAAATGTCTAGTTTCAGATACATTAGAGTTAGGATTTTATGTATATATCGTTGATTTTTATATTAAAAATTAATGTTATTTTCTTAATCTTTTTAATAGATAACTTTTGGATAAGCTTGTTGTTTGTACGCTAAGTTTTCTGCAAAAAATTAAAGTACTTAAAAATAATTATCAACTCTTAATTATCATACATTATTTGTCATTCTAGTGAAGTTTTCTAATAAACACAAGTCTTTAGTTTATTTCTTAATTAAAAAACAAACAAACAAATAGCAATAGAAACAAAAATGTTTGACCGTTGCACAAAAATTAGACCAGCCGTGACCATTTTGAGGTAGTCATTCAATTAATCAGATGACCCTTTCTAAATATCTATTCATTAAAGAAGTTTAATACTTTAGTAAAGAACTACAACCCTGTAATATTAGTAAGTAGGAATTTATCAGTAATTGACCTCCGATCTTTAATTAATAATCATTCTTTGGCGGAGCAGAAAGCAAGAACGAAATTCCGAGGCAAAATATCTCACAAACGATCAAGCATATCTAAATTCGAAGATATCTATTTATATCAGATTTTAAATTGAATGTAATTCATTTGCTTAATAAAGATTACTTTTCGAAATTTAAATAATGATGAAAAAATAGACTTAATGTGAGTGCATTCTGGAGATAAAAGAGGACAAAAATCGAACATTTTATTTAATTAATAATAATAATTAGGCTTTATTATTATTATTACCTTTTTGTAAGGATAATTTAAAGCGTTAATCAATCACAGAAGTGCGTTGGATTAGAACGTTAATGGTTTTTTACGTAAATCATAAATCATAGAAGAAAATTAATGGATTTTCTGAGTGTTTAAAAGCATAGTAAAGTACTAAAAATTTGACAAAATTGGTTAATTTTTTAATAAATGAGATTTCAGGTGCCAAGATTGTCTTTTAAACTCATCTTTCATAAAAGGTTAAGTACTAGAAGTTCATTATATAATGATTTTTTTTTTTTTTGTATTTTCCAATCTGTCAGTATATGTATATAAAATGTCCACTTAAATTTAGTGTTATTGTTATATTTACTGTTGAGTTATAGTACTCTGTGCTATATACAGACTCTTCAAACAAAATGCAGTTATGATACGATTAAAAAATAGATCAGCAAAGCAAAGCAAATCAAGGCTTTCAAAAAATCATTATTTAGACTAAGATGGCCTGTTAGTGTCTCTGGTATCCCAATTGAAGGACTTCAGTAGGGATGCCATAGGTATTGAGACTAGGCCAAGTCATTTTTTCTTCTAGATAATTTTTCTTTATAATATGACAACATATAATTGATATAACAGCTGAAACTGGCAACCATATGGGCCAATCCTCATCAATTTTATACAATTGATTTTCAAATATAGTAATCAAATTTTGGTCAGTAAATTGTGTTCTGTTTTTAGTGGGTTTTCACTTAGAGAAAGACTACTTGTTACCCCCCCTCCCCCGTCATGAAAATTTTTTAGTAAAATTTTATTATTTTGCTTGGATTAATAATATAGTGTTTGACAGTATTTAATATATAAATATATTGTAATGATACGGATCAGGGATTGAACCCGGAGTAATGAAAAATCACCATTGTCAATGTCAAGTCAAAATATAAAATTGAATATAAAAGGATAATGAATATGAGGAATGAGCTTGAGAGATCAACACAGTACTAACTATATAAGTATAAGTAAGTAACTAAAATTACAAGCATTACATAAAAAGTAATAATCATTCATCATAATGATGAATAATAAAAATAAATCAACAGTCAATTTTGTGACTGGATTTGAAATGGGTCTACTATAGAAGAGGCTAGTTATTTAGCCCTTGGTAGCTTGGGACAGATTATATAAACAATAATTTGGATGCACAAACAACTGCTAATCCATAAGAATATATCATGCTGATCATCATCAATGCTCTGGCCACTTAGTACCTTTAATGTATTGGCCAACTATAAACTTAATTTCTAATGAATACTAAACTATATAAAATGTAGTGTGTGGACTTTAAAGGATATCTCCATTGCATCAATCCAGGATCATCATCAATTGGATGTCCATAACACTGAATATAAACCACTTTTTATATAACAAACAATTATGCACAAATATAGCTCAAGAACAAAAGCTCTATAATTGTTACTGTGAGCAAGAGATATAATTCTAATATATAATTCTAGGATAAATTAAATTCACTGGAATAATTTTAATAACAAAATATCAATTTATTGATAACAATTAAAATACAATTAATATAGTAAAAAATTTATTTGCTTAAATAATTAATGTTTGAACCTTTAAATTACTAATAATAATTTAAATATATCAAATTTATTAAGGGCAAGCAGATAACATTGTAATAACGTGAAAGCTATTTTAAACTTCACAATCTTAGTTCAAAATGCTTGAGTCTGGCTTATTTATATATAAATTTAAGCATAGAAGAAGGTGGCTTCCATATTTTTCTTATAGTTCTGACTTGTGTTTTAGAATTAAGAGTTCATGTGCAGTCATTATTACATCTGATTGGCTGCCACATAAGCATGTTTAAAGTGCATCTTTCTAAGGTTTTAGCTTTCACGTTATTACAATAATAATTTAATAAAACATATTTTGGTCTGCAATCATTTCAGCTTTTCAAAGTCACAGCATACTTTCAAAATCTAAATTTAAGATGTTAAAAAGCAACAACTGCAACTGCAAAACAATTTGTGACTATATGTAAAAAGACATATATCAGTGAAACTAGCTGCCTTATCAAAAATGGTTTTAAAAACATAAATAATGTGTCTAAAGTAGCAGATCTTGCATGTTTCATTAAACATATGTTTGTATGGGAAAGCACAAGAATATTATGCAGAAAGAAAAATTAGAAAAGAAAAAAATGCTGGTTATCTGGAGTAGCAAATAACATCATAAGTCAATCTCCATGAAGCCATAATGTTTGGAAATCATTCATTAATTTGGCCCCTTAAAGGAACACAATTAAAAAATCTGGAGCCTCTGCATAAATAAATATTTAAAATATCTACTGATTGTTGGGGTTTGACAAAATATAATAATTTTGTTAGAATGCCATCTTAAGTTCAGTGATTATAAATCTGAAAGTTACTGCTTCAATTTTTGTATTAGCTGCTACTGATTAATATGGCAACATTTGAAGAAGATTAATAGTGCTTAGACTCCTATGTCTGTATTAACCAGTGCATTATTAATAGTAGGTGAATATATTTACAAAAGAAAAAATAAAGTTTGTTATTGAAAAAAAAGTTCAATAATTCAACTACATGATAGAAATAAATTAACTTTTAACTACAAGAAAAATGCCACCATCACAAACCTTCAAACACCATAATAAGTTAAACCACTAAACATCACATGATCACTATCTCATACTAGCACATAATTGTTATTAAACAATTCAAAACAAAGCAAAACTCTCCATATAGTAGTGCGATCTTGTGCTAACAAGAGCAGTCAATGGATGCCAGAAGGCTTGTGCATAAAAACCCTATCTAGTGCCTACTCATCCAATATCCCCAGACTAGTTTCTGGCTTGTGGCCTTCATCAGTGAGGAATCCTGCCTAATAGGATAGTGGTGGTTATGGTTGTTAAAGAGCCAAAGACACCAAAATGTGTGGGTGCTGAATTGAGTTCAGACCCATATGACTATATAAGCTCTTGATCTTGGATTGAAAATATTAATTGTGTTTTCAATTTCATTCTCATAGTTTTGTAGTTAAATAGAGTTAAAAGGTGGCTGCTGGAGGGTTGCATTAGATCCTAAGATTTAGGTGCAGTGCTCTCAGATCCAAGGCTCCTCATTGATGAAGGCCACAAACCAGAAACTAGTCTGGGGATATTGGATGAGTAGGCACTAGATAGGGATTTTATGCACAAGCCTTCTGGCATCCATTGATTGCTATTGTTAGTACAAGATGGCACTACTATATGGAGAGTTTTGCTTTGTTTTGAATTGTTTAACCACAATAAGTTAATATTAATATATAAATAAACATTAAATTATTGTTAGATGGAGCTTTACCAATATCTCCGTACAAGCTTAGTTCATAAACGCTGAGATGTGATGTGATGTGATGCACTGTGACTTCTCCTTAAATGGAGTCAGAAATCTCTCAGCAGCTCTGCCCAGAGAAACCTGTTAGCTATTTTACCTTCCTTTTCCATTGTCCACCCTAAGTTTTCCCATAATCTGCTCCATCCCATTTCTACAACATAATCTTTGTCAACTCCATGACCTTCATATCTAAATCCCCCTTATCTTTTCCCAAACCTAGCATAAAAACCAATAACTCACTTTCTGTATAATCACTTTGTTCATATTTAATCTTCCATAACTTCATTATTTGTACCCTTTCTGCTTCCAAGCATTTACATTGAAGTAACAGATGCCTAATATTTTCTATGCCTTCCTTACACAACTTGCAGACTAAATCACCCATATTTTTCCATTTACATGTATATTCCCTTGTTGCTAAAGATCCCATTCGAGCCTTAAACAATAAACTACTTTCCTTACTATTATCATAAATTAACTCACACCCAATGTTCCGTTTACTTCTATATATATTTAAACTCATTTTACTCTCCATACTAGTTCTCCATCTCTCCAACTCCCTATTCTTTATTAATGCATCTATTCTTCTATCCCATTCCTTACCACTATAACACTCAACAATCCTCCTAACACAATCATCCCACCTTTTGTACAAGTATACTGACATAAATTCTTTATCCAAATCTTCTGCATACCACATTACCTTTCTCACCCATCTTGTTGCCTGCCCTTTACTTGTAACCCAATTAAATACTATTTTGGCTATTCTTTTATTATCCATAAACTGCAATCTACTGAACATTTTCAATTTGCTTTTTGCATCCCTCATATAAAAACTTGACCATCCCATTTCTCCTTGAATTGCCTCCTTTGCTGTCCACACCTCTGCATCTAATGCATGTCTTCCTACTTCCCTTTGTACTTTTTCTAAGTAATCTAATACCCCTTTACTAACACATAATGCATCATTGCCATATGTTAACCCTGCTACTGCTCCCTTCCATACAATTCTAGCTACATCATATTTATTATATGAAAACACTGTTAATTTCTTTATCAATACCTTTCTTTTCTTTGCTTCATTTATCAATTTTTTCTCCCATTCATCCAAACAATTTTTTTTATTACTCAAGATGATTCCCAAATAACTATATCTATTCACCACACTTAACTTTATATCCCCCAAAAAGAAATCGTTGTCTTCTCTTTTCCCCAGTATTCACCATCATTATATTTGATTTTTCTTCACTAAATTTAATCCCCATATCTTTACCCACCCTTGTGCATGTCCTCAGAATAATTTCCATATCTTCTTTCTGCACACAAAAAGACATCATCTGCAAAAAAAAGACCCGACAATGTATATACTCTCTTGCCACCTATTAATGGTATCTCTATCCCTTTTCCTATACTTTCTATTGCTCTCTCCATTTCACTCAAATACAACACAAACAAAATAGGTGACATAGGGTATCCTTGCCTCAGTCCCACCCCATTTTTAACTTTAACTGATTCTATATCCCCTAATTGATATGTATAGTAATTATTTTCATATAATTTCTTAATAACACCCACTAAAGCTTCATCCATTCCCAGATTTGCTAAACTTATCCATAATCTATTTCTATTCACTCTATCATATGCCTTCTCTATATCTATAAAACTCATATATAACTGTCTACCTGAATTCCTATTCATATCCATAAGTTGTGTAACTACAAATAAACTATCTCCTATATGCCTATCTGACCTAAAAACTTCTTGCATTTCCCCACTACATTATTTTCTTCCATCCATTTTGCAACTCTTCCAGCCACCGTATGTGGAAAAACTTTATATAAAACTGATGTTACTGCTATCGGTCTATAATTATTTAACTTTCTATGATCCTTACCTTTTCCTTTAAATAATAATATTACTCTTGTATTACTCCAACTACCCAGAAAAAGTCTATTCTGTGCCATCTTATTAAAACATGATAGTAACTTTACCTTTGCCCTATGCCCTAAATTCATTACCATCTCTGCTGCCCATCCATCTAACCCTCTTGCCTTACCACTTCTCAATTTCTTCCCTGCCTCATTCAGTTCATTTTCTGTAAACCTAATATTACCCTTACTATATGCTTTCATATTTTCTATCCCTCTGTCCTTCACATCTAACATCTTTTCTATATCCATTACATAAATATTCATTATTCTCTCTAATTATTCTCTAGAGCTACACTCTATTCCCTCCTCATACAGTAATACTATCTCTCTCTCTCTCCTAAATTCCTTCTTTTAATATAATTCCAAATTTTTTTACTCCCATCTCTTCCACTTTTATTAATATCATCCAATAATTTACTATTTAGTTTCATTCTCTCTCTATAATTATCTATTTTAGCTAACTTCTTCTTTTCTAAGTACTTTTCCCATTTAGCATTAATATCTTTTTCATTTTATTTGTTCTTAATAGCACACTTATATTTTCTGCATACTTTTTTTCTCTCTTTTACACTTTTACTAACTCTCATTTTTCTATTACTTTTATTCTTCTGAATATTCTCACCTAAAACCCTATTTGCCACTTTTTCTATTTTATCACATCAGTCCTCATACTCATTTCCAACCAACTCTTCCATGGTTTCTTCAACTTGCATTTTATACTCTTCTAACTTATTCTTATCATTCACTCTCCATCCACATCTTACACTATTGTTTCTACTTTTATTTCTATTTTCCATCACATTACTAACTATTTCAATTACAAAGAAATTATGATCACTATTATATACTCTCTCTTCATTATCAAACACCTTAATTTTCCATACTTTACTCATTCCCTCTTTCTCTACCAATACATAATCTATTGTGTGGGATATATTATTCCTAGACCATGTGTATTGTCCTTCATAAATATTTGATAAGTTTCCAATGCTCAAATTTACTCTCTGACAAAATTTCTTCAAAAGCTGTCCATTCTTATTGTCTACATCATCAATTTCTTCAATATGCCCATTCATATCTCCTTTAACCATTATTCTCTTCCTCTTTTTTTTAAAACTCTGTATATCCTTAACTAGGCACTCATATATGCTATTGTTCCACTCCATTATAGTTTGACTATCTTCAGTAGCTATATAAACTATAGCCACCATCCATTCTTGTTTCCCCAACTTTATTTCAAACCACAAATGTTCTTGGCATTTAACAGTATTTAAATATTTTTTTGATATAACACCTATACCACCATCCTTTTTTTCTTTCTGTTTTCTCCATCTAGCGATCATAAAATGCAAGCTATAGCAAGTTAGGTGATTTATAACTTGTTTTGTTTATCATAAACAACTAAAATGTCTGTTAATTAAAAAATTGTAATAATAAAAATAATAAATACAATGATAAGCTATTATAAACAGTCAGATATATTAATCTTTAACTGAGGTTTAAAGTTTATATCTGTGCTAGAAATAATCTCTAGTTTCGATAATGATTAGTAATAATCATTATTGCATTTATATGAAATGGATGGCATCAAAGTTGTGAGTGGAGGTAAGTTTGACAATGGTAAATGAAAATATAACAATATTTCAATCCACAGAAGTACTTTTGGTTAATTCCTTAATCTGCCTCACTGGTTAAATTCAAATAACAAAATGGAAGCAAACATCATTAATTCAAATCCCATGACTCCTGAATTTTAATGTTAGCAGCTTATCTATTAATAAAATTCATTTTATTCCTATTTATTAAAATTGACTAATTTTTTTTTATTATGATTTCTCTCTTTGTGAAGAATCTTCACACTTTCAATATCAAACTTAAATGTATATGTCCTTTCATGATTCAGGATTCATGTGATTTGAGTTGATGATGTTTGCTACTGGTTTTTTATTTGAATTTAATGGCAGTTGAGACAGGTTAAGAAATTAACCAAAAGTACTTTTGCAGATTGAAAGACTATTTATAAATAGTTTATTTTACCATTATATTTATTATTTTTGTTATATATATCAAAATTACCCCAAATTTACAAATCAATTAGACTAGTCAAAGAAAATAAACTCTAAAACACAACAAATGGTTTCATTGCTACAAGCAGATTTCTCAAGTGTAAATGATGACTACAAGATAATATATTTATACTAAACATTATCCACAATTCCACTTACATCCCATATTCCCGTAATATTAAAAAAAACATTAAAATAAATTAATTGTTTCAGAATCATAAATTTTTATTAATATTATTTAATTCTTCTTTTTATTTCATTTCTCTCAAAGACAATCTTAGCTTCACCAAAATTAATACTGTGGCCTGTATCTTTTTTATGGATATATAAAGCAAAACTGAGATATTTATTTTAAATTCTACTTTTATTTACCTTTATTCTTTCATTTAAGCTTAAACTACTCTGACCCATATATACCATCTTATAAAAATAAGGGATAATATTACTTTTTTCATTTCATTTGTATTTCTAGTAAATTAGCAAAATGTTTTTAACATCCACAAGTGAAATAAGTTTTATTATTTTCTTTGTATAAATTAATCTGTTTTTAGACACAGATTAGCACACATTCAGTGTGGTACATGAGAAACATAGCTCCTGCTGATTGGTTAAGTGTGCCACCTTATTTATTGAGGAACAATTGTGGTAATTATTTAGATTCCTCAATAAATAGGGCAGCATAATTAGTCAATTAATGAGAGTTATAATTCTGTTGTACAATACTAAAAATATGCTCAGCTCTATCTAAGAAAAATAGATTAATTCATATGAAGAAAATAAGAAAATCTTTTTGGTTGCGAATATTAAAATTGTTTTTCTAATTTATTATATATATATATATATATATATATATATATATATATATATATATATATATATATATATATATATATATATATATATATATATATATCTTAATGTGAATATAAATGTGGCCATAATAGCCATACAATAGAGATAAACTTTTGATGTCACTAAGAAATTGTCAATTACTACTAATTAACAATTCCAAAGGCTAAACAACTTTTTCTTATAAACCTTCAATAGCTCTTTTGTTAGAGGTCAACCTCAATAAAAGAAATATATTTTAGATTTATGAGAAAAACTTGCTTAACTTTAGGAATTGTTAATTAGTTCTAATTGATAATTTCATAGTAACATCAAATATTGAAGTTTATCTCTATTTAATGGATGATATCTCATTTCTATTCATTATTATAATAAGAATCCATACAAACATTTAATTCAATATATATATATATATATATATGTTAATTCTAATATTTTCACGTATAAAAGATGTCATATTATTATTACTATTTGCGGGATATCCCTCAAATAGTAATAATAATATGACATATATATATAAACAAAAAAAGACTTATAAATCCAATAAATAATATAATATTTCAACCAGAGGACTGGTTTTCATCAGAAATATTATATTATTTATTGGATTTATAAGTCTTTTTTTGTTTTTATATGTATTTCCTTTGGTTAGTTTGTTATATATATATATATCAAACCAATCTATCTATAAAGTATGAACAAATATTTATATGTATTTCCTTTGGTTAGTTTGTTATATATATATATATCAAACCAATCTCCTCTTTACAGTATGAACAAACCGCAATTGATTGATAAAAGCTAGAATGAATTCACTTATTCTTTAGGCTTTTGATTGTTATAAGTTTACCTTTGCTAACATTGATGGAAATACAGGTTGCATTCAAGATATCAGACAGGAAAACACAATAATTATTAAATTAACAAGCATATGTATTCAGCCTATGGAAAGACCATCATTTTTGTAATAGTTTTTTTAATTGGTTGCATTATCAAATTTCAATCATGCATGGTATTATTATGAAGTGATATCAAACTACATGACTTCAATTATATAAAACTAAATGTAAATATGGTGCTATAGCATTTACTTTTTCCTCCCCAAATATCACATTTTAAACATGAATTTATGTATTGCAATCACGTTTTATTCATGATTTAAATACTATACATGTTCACTTCTGTACTGTAGTTAAAAGCACATGTACTGATTTTTTTTTGAGTATTTGGTACACTTCAGAACTGTACCCGGCAAGATATTAATACAGTTAAATTTAAATTTAAATTTTTGAATATATAGCTGTTATATTTGATGTGTAGATTTGATATTACAGAGAACTGCTTTGGAAAAAAAAATACAGTTTATTAATAGTTGAATTCTTTATTTCACATAAAATTTGCTTCAGAATAAAACTGACAGATTATTAAATATAAAGGGTGGAATTACTTTCTTCGCATTAAATGCTCATAATATAAATTACAGTTTAGTTAGATATAGTTATTTATTTATAAAACAGATTTAAAATTTTTTTTCTTCAATTTTTTAATTATTGAATTTGGCAGTGATTTTAATTAGTTATAAATTTGAGATGTGACAGCCTTATGGACAAACAAATTTTTAACTTGAATTTCATATGACAGTCTTATGGACAAATATTTAGGGGATTTATATATAAGACAGTAAATTATACAAAGATGGAGACTGAATCCTTCTTTCAATTGTAAGCATTAAATTAGAATAGCTCACTATATAATCCATAATAAAAATCATTCTCACCTATATTGTTGGCAAGGGTAAGTTTATAAACATCAAAAGCTTAAAAAATAAGGATTCTTTCAATTCATAATCTTTCACAGAGTGTTTCTTCATAATGTGAAGGATAGAGTTATTTGTTCTATTCAATACACACACACACACACACACACACACACATATATATATATATATATATATATATATATCAACAATAATGTCACGTAACTTTCATCTATGATTTCTCATCTTTTTCCAAGAGCAATTGTCTTTAATCTGCCTTAGAGCAATCTATTTGCATGCTTGAATAATCAATAAACACTAGATGAATTGATATCAGTACACCTCTATTCCCATACCACTGATGCGAGCATGATTGAGTAACAATTGGAATTCTTTTCACTCAAGCCAATAGGACAATGATTATCATCCAAAAGTCAGTAATTTACAAAATAGCTGTATTTTATTTAGAATTTACCAGCATTTTCTGCTTAGAAAACTAGAAAATAACCACTTGAACCATTATTTTAGACATTAATTGCACTATTAATAAAAATCAATTATCATAATAGTTAATTTGATGAACTTTATAATTGAAAAATTTTATCTATGAAATAAATTGTTAAAAGATATTGGTAAAATGTCCGACTATACTAATGATTATCAACTTTTATTTCAAGGTTGTAGTATTTTATTTAATTTTCTAGACGACTAAGACTGAACATTTATATACATACATATAAACTGCAATAGTATTATTTTATTTTTCTACACAGATTTATAAAATAACTTTTATAATTCATTTGCATACTTTTATAATTTATATATATAAAAGATGGGCGACACATTTACAAATCAGTGAGTTTTGCTAATTGACTTCTATATATTTATGATTTGACAAGTAATATTTCTTAATGCAAATATTCACCTTTAACGATGCAAGCTTTACAATCTTAAGTAAAATATCTTGATGGAGAAGATTCCAACATTGAATATTATAATTAAGAAAACTCTTAATAAAATTAAAATTTTGTGATAATTTTTTTTTGAAGTTTACTAATTTGCTTTCAAGTAAAATCAATTTAGAAATAAAATGTAGATTAAGAAATTTTCTAAGCAATTGGATTTTTAAGTTGTTGTTTTTTAAAATAATAAAAATAACATTTTAAGACGTAATTATTTTGAAAGAAAAAAAACACACTGTAATGATAAATAATATATACGTGTGATTATATAAGATACACTAGAATGTGTTCAAACACGGTTTACTGAAAGGCAAAGATTTTTTGGTAATTAAATACCAAAAAGAAATGTGAGATAAATAAATACCTATGGAGTCTTCCAATTTTAGGAGTTGTGAAAAATTAGACAGTTTTTCATCCCTGCCTCTTCTTCCTTTTTTACTTTTTAGTTAACAGAGCAGAAGAAAATTAACCTCTAATCATGCGATGTTTTCATAGCTGTTGTAAATCTCCATGCACTCACCTGTTAGTAAGAGTTTTAAAAGCTTAAGTGAATGAGATTTATAACAGTTATGAAAAAAGTACTTGATCAGAGGTTAATTTCCTTCTGCATAATTACAGATTTTTCAGTACTTAATAATAGTAGATATACATTTTTAGTTAAGATTAATAACCATCTGCAGGCTAATATTTATTGGATGAGTAAATTGACTATGAGATGGTTACTTACTAAAACAATCTTATGACTGAAAAAGTTTTAAATTTTTCTTAACATACATTTGAACTCAGGTTGTAGACATAATAAGCAGGTGACAGTGTGCAATCAAAAGATATTACTAGCAAAAGAAAAAGACTCTTTGACACCTGTTTGAGGTTCTTTGATACCTGTCTGAGGCCTTATAAGAAAAAATTGTAATGTCTACGCTATACATTTTTTTGTTTTAGTTGTTATTACTTCGCTATTATTTATTTAAACAAACATTTATTTACACTCATAAGTTTCTATTTGAGATTTAGATTCCATGTAGTAGTTTTCAGATGCATGGTATTCTGAATATAATATATATATATATATGATTGTGTAAGCTAAAGCTCATTTTTTGCTGCTTCTTAAAAAATGTAAGGCTTTTTACCCTGAAGTCTATAAAGTTGTTAGAGAAAGTAGAAGATAATATCTGAAATCAGCAACCAATAATATTTCTACACAATGGGATAAACTATCATTCTATATTGACATTTTATTTCTACCTACAAACCTAAACTACATTAAGAAAAATTGAATGAGTTGAATGAAGAACTGTTTAATATTAAATAGCCATTGTTAAACTTTGTTATGTTGGGAAAATGGATTTAGAGACTGAACATGTTATTAACTACAAAGTCATAAATATGGAAGATACTCATAGACTGAGAATAATTACAAATAGAAGATGAAAGAATGATATTGTGAGATTTAGGGTATATCAGGTAAAGTGACATGGTTAGTTACTCAATGAAAAGGACAGTTATAACATTCTAATAATTTAGGCTCATGCCTCAGTAGGTTTATCATTTAGATGAAGAAGCAGAGGATTTTTATGTAAATTTAAAAACAGTTTTTATTCAGAATAGAGATTTTAAAAGTAGTATTATTAAAAATTCTTGAGAAATAAAAGTGCTATGTGTGCATTTTGATATGAAGATAAAAATGAGGGGTGATATAGATTTGGGATATTTACAAAAAAACATCTTTACAATATTGAGGATTATATAAGGATTCAAACTCAGACTTTCACAAGACCCTCAATTCTCCATGCCATTTCATCACCCACCTGATCACATACATGTTGACAAGATAAATGATCACCAATATATGTTATTCATGTGAAACCAGCAATCATCAGTTGATCCAGATTCAACATGCATGTGATCAGGTGGGCAGCAATTTGAGATGGCATGGAGAGTTGAGGGTTATGTGAAAGTCTGAGTTCAAATCCCTTATATATTACATTATATGTGCAGGTGTGTGTAAACCTGTACAGTGTTTTAAATTAAATAGTAAGGATTCCATTTGAAAAACAAAACAAAAACAAAGCGGGAATAGATCTAAAAGCATCCAAATGAAGTCAGCAAAGTTGAATTATATTTTTATTAACAAATATATTTAAAGTTTGTAATATGTTTAATAGGTATCCATTTATAAATGTAAAATAGTATCAATGAATACTTAGAAAGCTTTTAAAAAATAGTAATAGTAATTAATATTTATAAGTTCCAGAAATTCTCCAACGAACTTAAACTAGTATTTATAAAATCATTTAAAAATATTATTCGGAGACTCATACATGAAATGATAAAATAACAGATGCTCTAATAAGTATAGCTACATACATATTAGATATAAAAAAAGAATAATTCACTAGTAAATTTCCAACAGAGATGAGTGAATATATGCAAAAAAAAAAAAATTAAGTGATCCAAGTATAAAAACTGAATATTTGGAATTGGATAAAATATAATGATTATTTATATCATATGCACTTAAAGTTTAAGCACTCTATGCGGTTTGGCACACTTATAGAGTGACTAATTAGAGATCGGGAGATCCCAGGATTGATTCCAGCACTTACAGTTCTCGTGCCTGAACTTCCCCCAAGCAATAAAGCCATTAACAAAGTTTAAGCAAAGCTCCATTTTGATAAGCTAATTATATTAACATATAATAAGTACTTCCTCTAAAGGAAACTTTATAGAAAAATAGATGTATAGTATATGATTTTATTAAAACTATACTATGGTTTTATAATTAAAAAAAATCACTAAAATTGTTATTTCTTTTCAATGTGGCGAAATGAAATGTTACACACACATATATATATATAATTCTATAAATAAATATTTGAAAATACAGTAATTAAAAGTCAATAAAAATTATATGTATAACTATAACTTAGAAGCGCTTTCACTACGTTGTAGCTTTGTCAACTATCACATTTAAAATGTCAACTTTCCCATAATTCTGTTATCTTGCCGATTAATTAAATTTTGCTTGTATTTATATATTAACATCGCCTCTTTAATTTTTCTTTTATTGTTATTTCTTTCAGTTTGCAATATTTTTACATTGTTATAATCAAAATCAAAACCATATATACATGATTTATTATGGTCATAAAAAACAGAAGCTGATAAATTCTCACTATTTTTAAAATTTTGTTTGGTATTTTGAACCCTTTTAAACAATAATATGTGCTCTTTTGTTCTTTTTTCCAATGTGCACCTCGATTCACCTATATATCCACTAACACACCTACATGTCCATTTGTAAATGATATAATTTTTATTTGTCAATAAAGTTTTATCTTTTGAATTGTTTATTAATTTATTCAATGTAGGTGGTGCATAAAATGCTATATCACATATTCCTTTATAAAT
This sequence comes from Epiperipatus broadwayi, assembly GCA_028023455.1. Taxonomy (NCBI): domain Eukaryota; kingdom Metazoa; phylum Onychophora; class Udeonychophora; order Euonychophora; family Peripatidae; genus Epiperipatus; species Epiperipatus broadwayi. Next base: position 230,056 of record JAQFVV010000475.1, read on the forward strand.
TTTCTTAATGAAACTTGCCTGTTGATTCGATATATATGGTATTGATATCCACAACTTTTTATCAGAAAAATTAACATTATTATTAATATTTTTATATTTAGAAATAAAATTTTTAACAGTATAATATACACAATCATAATTGTATCCAACGTTTAACAACTCATTACAATAAACTTCAATATTTTTAGTTTTATCTGATGCATATTTACAAAGGTTATCATTTCTAAATAAAAAGGACTTCAAACCTGCCATTTTATGTGACATTGGTACTTTTGATTCATATGGAATATATCCTCTTTTTGCTATTGGTTTAAGAGTCATATAGTAATCCAGTTTATCCTTATTTCTAGTAATCTTGAGATCTAAAAATTGAACACTCATTGAATTTTCATCTTTAACAGATGAAATTTCAATGAGTGTTCAATTTTTGGATCTCAAGATTACTAGAAATAAGGATAAACTGGATTACTATATGACTCTTAAACCAATAGCAAAAAGAGGATATATTCCATATGAATCAAAAGTACCAATGTCACATAAAATGGCAGGTTTGAAGTCCTTTTTATTTAGAAATGATAACCTTTGTAAATATGCATCAGATAAAACTAAAAATATTGAAGTTTATTGTAATGAGTTGTTAAACGTTGGATACAATTATGATTGTGTATATTATACTGTTAAAAATTTTACTTCTAAATATAAAAATATTAATAATAATGTTAATTTTTCTGATAAAAAGTTGTGGATATCAATACCATATATATCGAATCAACAGGCAAGTTTCATTAAGAAAATTTATAAAGGAATATGTGATATAGCATTTTATGCACCACTTACATTGAATAAATTAATAAACAATTCAAAATATAAAACTTTATTGACAAATAAAAATTGTATCATTTACAAATGGACATGTAGGTGGGGTAGTGGATATATAGGTGAATTGAGGTGCACATTGGAAAAAAAGAACAAAAGAGCATATATTATTGTTTAAAAGGGTTCAAAATATGAAACAAAATTTTAAAAATAGTGAGAATTTATCAGCTTCTGTTTTTTATGACCATAATAAATCATGTATATATGGTTTTGATTTTGATTATAACAATGTAAAAATATTGGAAACTGAAAGAAATAACAATAAAAGAAAAATTAAAGAGGCAATGTTAATATATAAATACAAGCAAAATTTAATTAATCGGCAAGCAGCAAATGTTAAGATAACAGAATTATGGGAAAGTTGACATTGAATTATGGGAAAGTTGACATTTTAAATGTGATAGTTGACAAAGCTACAACATAGTGAAAGTGCTTCTAAGTTATAGTTATACATATAATTTTTATTGACTTTTAATTACAGTATTTTCAAATATTTATTTATAGAGGTACGTATATTATTTTGAAGTAATACAGACATCGATTTGTAATATTAATATATATATATATATATTGTGACGTGTTGATAAAAAACATAATAGAATAGTTTAAAGTTAACTGCAGTTCAGCAAAAGTAAAATAGGAGAACTATATAATATTTGAAATACAGGCATTCTTCATATACTTGGAGCTTAATTGTAAATATAAGGAATTGCACTCAGACTTTCAAGCACCCTTCAACTATCAACACTATCTCATACCACTAATACAAATGACCACACACATGTACAAAAGATAAATAATCAGCAATATATCTATTTCATGCTAAACCAGCCCTCATCAGTTGGTCCAGATTTATCATCTTCCACATGTATATATAATCAGTGCTCAGTTTATATTAAAATAGCAAATCTTCATACTTTAATGGACAGGCTTCAATCTGCTCCAACCTCCAACTCTTCAGTCAACCATATCATTGAAAATCTGATGATGGGAAGCCCAAATCCCATGCTGATGTCAATATGTTGACCTCAAGTGACTCTGATCATTCATGTATAGGATCTTATTAAATACATAGAAGAGGGATGGGCAAGTTGCAGGCTTAATGTGTAAATATTTGAAATACAGGCATTCTTCATATACATGGAGCTTAATTGTAAATATAGGGGATTTGAACTCAGACTCTCAAGCACCCTTCAACTATCCACATATGGATGGCTGAAAAGTTGGAGGGGAGTCTATGAAGATTTGCGATCTTAATACAAACTGAGCACTGATTATATATATGTATGGGAGATGTTAATCTGGACCAAATGATGAGTTCTGGTTTAGCACGAAATACATATATTGGTGATTTTTTAATCTTTTCTACATGTGTGTAGTCAAGTGTATAAAGTAGTATGAGATAATGTGGATAGTTGAAAGGTGCTTGGATGTCTAAGTTCAAATCTCCTATATTTACAATTAAGCTCCAGGTTTATCAAGAATGCCTGTATTTCAAATATTTCCACATTAAGCCTGCATCTTGCCCATCCCTCTTCTATGTATTTAAATGGATAAAGTCCTATACATGAGGGGTCAGAGTGACTTGAGGTCAACATGGTCATGACAATAATATTGGCATCATCATGGGATTTGGGCTTTTCATCATCAGATTTTCAATGGTATGGATAGATGAAGAGTTGGCGGTTAGAGTAGACTGAAGACTATCTATTAGAGTATGAAGATTTGCTACCTTTTTTTCCAAAATAAACTTTATTTACACTATAAATCAAATATGGAAGGTTATACAGAAATACAAATCTCAATCGAGTATAGTACAAATAGTTAGACCGGATTTACATGGCATGGACGGTTTGCATGTATAATTTACAAGGAATTGAAACATATTACACTAAATAAGGAAAGGTTAACAAGATTAACCAAAATGGCATTGTATACGAATAACTTGTCAAGACTGTAACTGGCTCTTCAAATAAAGCCTACAAAGATAACAATTTCAACCTGATGTGAAGATTATCAATAAAGCAAATCCTATCTTAATATAAACTGAGCACTGATTATATACATGTGTGGGAGATGATAATCTGGACCAACTGATGAGTTCTTGTTTAGCACAAAATACAGATATTGGTGATTGTGTATCAGTGTTATGAGATAGTGTGGATAGTTGAAGGGTTTTTGAAAGTCTGAGTTTAAATCCCCTATATTTAGAACTATATAATGCTGATATTATAAAGTCAAGGATTAAAAGGATTTAAAAATAAATTAAATTTTAGGTAAATTATATAGAAACAAATATACATTTATGGGTAATTACAATAGTCTTGTGCGTATTCAAAGTATTTTTAATTTGAAAGAGAGGAGATCAGTTGCTGATTGAATTGTTCCTGTCTGTGTATAAATCACATGTACATATATACATAATTTTATAATAAGTACTTGCAAAAATAAATAAATCATCTATTTAATATATTTTGATTATATAATGGAGGGAGGAGGAATCACTCTTTATAAGGAAAAATAATCTTATTACATAGCATAAAATTTGGTTAGTTAGTGACATATTTCTAAACTCATAAAGAGTATAGTATAAATCTAAAAATGATAAAGTAAACTTTGAAAAATTGAAAGATGAAAAGTAAATATTGGTATTATATATGTACTACACAAATAATTTTTTAAACTTACATTATAAAAGTTTTATTAAAGACGGAGGAAAAATCTTTTGAAGTATATATATATGTGTGTGTAATAAAATTAAATTATTAATTTATTTAAAAATTAGTTAGACATTAAAAGTGTTTATTTAATGATATCCTGGACAGAAGAAAAATCTGGTTTTTGAGCTTTTGGAAAACATGTTTTTCATCAACACATATACATTATAAAAGTGAAAAAATATTTTTAGTCAATCGAAGTTTAATTAGTTGATTGATTGAATTGAAGTTAAAAGGAAGAAGAATTCTGTACTAGAGAGCAACATAAGTCTAGTGAAACCATAAGACAATTAGCTTTCATCTGTGATTTTAATATCTACTATGAATTGAATTTTATTCTCACACTATTGACCAGAAGTTGAATATATTCTTGTCATCATATCAGTTATATAATATTGTTTGTACTGAAAATATTTATAATATTATACATGATCAAAGAATAATCTCTTGCACAATGTTATAATAGTGAATACCTAATGATTTCATCTTGGTAATGTGAATTTGGGCCAAATTTAATGAGGCATTGCTGACAGCTGCTGTGGATTGAATTTCACTCACTTTCTTGGATTAGCTTTTTATATAACAAGAGAAATGGTGGAATCTATTTTGATGGTATGTCAACTAGATATTATTGTTGCAAAATTGCACATTATCCAAATGCAGCATGTATTCATTCTATACGTGTTTACACAATATTTTGTGTTGTGAAAAATTTTAACATATATAATATGAAGAGCCTCTTAACATAATGATTACTGCATCTGTCTTTTATGTTCATCATAATCACTGAAAAAAACTAGAAAAATGTTTAGAGATTCTAAACAAATTTAGATTTTCTTTCAGCTATCTATCACATAAATAATTCAAATCAGTGATCTAATATTGGTAGATAACGGAATATCGAATTATTTTTATCTAGAAAGTAAAACAAAGATAGATAATGGCTAAAACTAGCAGTTGATAGGCTTATTTTTTTGAGATTTTATTTAAAGATTGTGTTATTTGGTATCTATATACAAATTATTAAATGCTATTAACCAATCTGTTTTATAAATAAATTAATTCATGGGTGCTGTAATCAGCCTCAAAAAGATTCAAATACAATGATTTATAGTCTTCATTTGATGGCTTTGCATTCATTTGATAGCGTAATCTTAAAATAAAGCAAATCCTCAAATAATATTAATTCTAACTAAAATCCCTAAACAGTAAAAATAATCAGTGAAAAGTCAAATTCTGAGAATATCCTTTTCTTCTAAGTAAAAGTACTTCTGTCATTTGCATAAATAAGATTTTTCTTACCACATAAAACAAAAAACAAATAAATTTAAACAAAATCTGTTTTACTTATTATTGATTAGTATATACTTTAACATGCTGGATGAAGAATCTGTTAGTGGTAACAAAAACAACAAAGTAAATTAATCCAGGCCTAGATCAGTAAAATTATTAAATTTTTAAAAAATAATGTTTTAATTTAGATTTTATTTGAATATATTTGCTTTCTATCAGAAAATTAGTCAACTGAAAATTTATTAATAAAAAAACTGAGCAAACATTAAAAAATATTACCATTTTATTTTGTAGAAGTCACATTTTACCATTATAAAAAATGCTGTTATATGAACTTATGCTTTATCCAATTTTTTTTTAAATATGTAGATTTATTAAGTACTACTTGTTTTTATTAAAATACATTTTTTAGGCTTGAAGATTAAAGTGGTATCTTTTGTTTTGGCTATTTCTGTTTAATTTTTAATTGGTCTAAATTCATGTTTTTAATCAAATTTTATATATAAAAAAAAGCATAAAAATTTAATAGAGATTAAGTTTTCTTTTCCCAAGTGTGTTTTAAAACAAAAAGTTAAATGATTAATAATGGCAAGAAATTTAATATTAAATAGTAATTAAATTGTAGTATGATTTTTGACTTGAATTTCCATAAATCATTCATCTTTAATTATAAGATATAAAGCATTAGATATTAGTATGGAACATATTATAAAAGATTGTTGATTAATGGGATTTTACTTAGGAGAATTTTAAACTGAATACATGCAATATTTGACAATTATTTTATGATCAATCATTTACTACTACTACTACTACTATTATTATTATTATTATTATTATTATTATTATTATTATTATTATTATTATTATTATTATTATTATTATTATTATTATTATTATTATTATTATTATTATTATTATTATTATTATTATTATTATTATTATTATTATTATTATTATTATTATTATTATTATTATTATTATTATTATTATTATTATTATTATTATTATTATTATTACTACTACTACTACTACTACTACTACTACTACTACTACTACTACTACTACTACTACTACTACTACTACTACTACTACTACTACTACTACTACTACTACTACTACTGTTGCTTTTGTTATTATTAAACAGTCAAATTGACATTAATTTCTAGCAATCATCTGAGAAATGTTTCTTCAAGAATATAATGTGTCTAGTCTTTTCATTGGTGGAAAACATATTCACTATTGCAATAATAATGTCCATTTATCTTAATGCTTATCATCATTCTTTTCTTGATCACCATCAATATTCATTAACATTAAATATTTTCAATAAAGTAGATCTTATGATATGAGCAAAATAAGACAATTTTGCTCCTGTGGTTCAATCAAGCTTCAAACATAATCTAATTCCTGCTCATTTTTTTTGTTATCCATGTAATTATGTTTTTTAGAATTACATTTTAAAGGCTTTGAAGATTTTTCTATTTTGTTTTCAGTGTCTAACATTCACATTCACAAAAAAGCATAAAAATGACCATATTTTGAATGATTTTAAATTAGTTTGTACAGATATATCTCTAATATAATATAATTGTATTATATTATTATTACAATATAATAATAATTAAGTATCAGATAAATGCTGCACTTGAGTTGGTATTTTAGGTCTAGTGTCTGAATATCCTAGTGCCTCACTGAAGAGAGCCTTCAGCTCAAAACTAGTTTGGGGATAGGAATAATTCTTTATAGAGATTTTAAATGATTTCTCTTCCAGAATTTATTGAAAAACTTGTTGAAAGCTATTAGAATGTTCATTATATTACATTTGTAGTAGAAGCTTAATAAGTTAAGTCATGTGATGTATGTCTTGACTTTCTTATCATACTAAATATATCTCTATATCTAAAATATGTTCTAGTTTTTCTTATTACTATTCCCCACAGAAATAGGTTGCATGACAAATATATTGACTATTAAATCCCTTTTTATTGATAAATGATGTAAAGAGAAAAAACTATTAATTATTTTGTCTTATTTGTAAAATTTCTATTTGTTAATCAATATCATTATCATATTTTTATTTATATTAGACAGAACTTTATATTTTCACTTTATTGTTTAACTTTTCTTAAGAGAATCTTGAGATCTTCTGCATTTTCTACAAAATGCAAATTCCATGTAATAATCTAGATAATTTTTCAGCTAAGATGTAAAACCAAGGCCTCAATAAATTAGAACTGGAAGAACAAATGAAGACCACATAATATAGCAAATCCCAAAACACCCTGTTTGAGCACTTTATGGTAAAAAATTAGCCCACTTCTAGCTTAATACCCAATTAATAGTCAGTTGTAAATACTACATGTGGGTAAAAATTTGAAATCTCACAATTTACATCCTGTCATGGATTATGTATGTAAATGAAGGAATTTCACAAATTTATAAATATAAACATTAAATATTATTACATGTAAATTCCTATTTATATGTAATGTATATCTGTAAATACCTAAGAATTATTAACATATACATATATATAGTTCCATTATAATTACTTTTAAAAAGTACAAATTTATTAAGTACTTATAAATAAGATGACCAAGCTTTTTGTACGAGTTTTGCACGTCTTTTTTTAATTGTACTTTTTTTAAATGTGTACACCAAAAATACTTTTTACATGTTTGCACTCTTTTTCGTTCTTTTACATCAGTAATTTGAATTTTTTTTCTTTCAATAATTTAAATTTAGCACCATTTCCTTGGGTTATGTTATTTCACAATTGCAGTCTATTCACTAGATGAGAATAGAAACTTGGATATTCATTTCTTTTCATATTATTGCTGAATGTATGTTCTTTATTCCTCCATAACAGTTTTTATTTTGTTTTTAAATTTGCTATACATAATAATCATTTAAGCTAGTTCGTTTTAAAAAAAAAAGTGCATTTGAATTATTTAATTTTTATATTAGAATTTGTTTTATATAATTTTATTTAATTATTGCCATATAAAATATTCAAAAAATAAATAAATAATGGGATGCTTTTGAAAATAAACGCTGTGTTTCTGATAAGATTATCTAATAATATTCTTAAATCTATTAGTTAATAGAATTATAAAAAAATTAGATCAAATTATCAAATTATTGCTGTATAAACAATAATGATAATTCAACAAAGTTTATTTACTGCATGGTTTTGAGAATCAAGAATAGAGGATTTAAAGAAAGAGTAAAAAATCACTTTAATGTACATTTGAAATGTGTTTTTTTTTTCATATCAGTATTAGAAAAAAATTCTAATTTATTTGTGAAATATAGAATTTGTAAAACAGAATTTCCGTAGAAGTGAATGGATCTTCTATAACAATGCATATCAATTCAGATAAACGACATTATAACAGAATTATTTAAACATCCAAGTTTTGGATTGGTTAAAAAGCAATTATGAAAGGTAATGTCATATCATTGTCAATGATGATAACATTGCAAATATGATTTGGACTAATAAGTTAATCAAAAATTATAATCTTTTTCTTGTACAAGAACTAAGTGTGAGTCAATAATAATTTTGATATTTAAAAAGTAAACCCGAACATCACATGATCACCATTCTTTATGCTTACATAAGCTATTTACATAGAGACTAAATTTCCATACAGTAGTGCCACTCAGTGCAAGCCAGAGTAATCAATGGATGCAAGAAGATTTGTCCATAAAATTCCTATCTAGTGCCTAATCATCCAATATCCCCAGACTACTTTCTAGCTTATGGCTTTCATCAGTGAGGAGCCTTGGATCTGAGAGACCTATATCTTGATGCTTGGGGCAGTGCTTGGGTCAATGCTCACAGATCCTAGGTCCCTCACTGATGAAAGCCACAAGCTAGAATGTAGTCTGGGGATATTGTATGAGTAAGCACTAGATATGGATTTTATGCACACACCTTCTTGCATCCATTGATTACTCTGGCTTGCACTGTGCTACTGTATGGAAGTTTAGCCTCTGTATATTTAAAAATTATTGTGATAAAAAATTGTCACATGATTTGCAACAATATGCAATTTGTCTTTGATTGCTCAAATGTATCACCCACAAGAGAATAAAAATAATTACATCTAATATTAATAAGATAATTCAATATTAGAACTGGAATTCAATTAAAAATTTTATATTAAGTTTGTATTGCATGAAAAATCATGAAAATTTTGTCAAAACATTTATTTCAAGTCATCAGTGAAAATAATTTTAATTCTAAAATTGTAGGATAATCATTGGTTAACATGAGTATGAATTTTTGTAGGATGCAAGCAGAGGAATAGGAATGATTTACATACAAATATTAGAAGAGTTGTTGAAGAGACATATATTTGAAAATGATTACAATGCACATATATTATCAAATGCTGTAAATATAGTTTTCAGTTCCATGTCAAATGATGTAGAGGGTATAATAACAATATATTTATATTTTAACCATTTTATGATCCATGTAACAAATTTAAAATAATTTTGTGAAGACACTGATATTGAATATAATAAACTTCAGGATTGTTCAAAAGTAAGGTAGCTTGCTTTGATGACAGCAATAGAGTGCCTTCTCAAATTATATGAACCACTTCAATCATTTTTCTTGAATTTGGATGCCCTTTTTTCAGTAATGGGTAGTCTGAAATCAAACTTTTTTTTCCCATATGTCATAGCATCGTCTGGGAGGCGAACCTGCAACAACCATCTGCAATCAACTGCTTGCTTGCATGGGGACTGCACTGATCTCTCGGCTAACAACACTTGAAATTTTTCTTCACAAAGTTGTACAAGAAATAGAATCTCACAATATTTTGATCTCAGAAATTAGCATTATTGTAAATAACGTTAGTTGAGAAAGTTTTGCATTCCAAATTGTAAAAAAATAAATTGTTACTTATGCAAGAATCCAGTCATGGTATAAAGAAAAAAATTATTGAAGAAGTGTAATGTTTTATAAAATGTTATCAATACATTGAAGAATATACTGCTAGTTTAACTAAATTAAACATTTTCCAGTGGATTCATTTAAAAAGTGAAATAGAATGAAGATATGTTTTAAAACACTTGAATTTATAAAATGATTATTAAAAGAAATTGTTATTAATAAGTTGTTTTTGTAGAAATAAGAGTATTTTTTTTCTAAACTAATGAAAATCTTAAAAGTGTTAAAAAAATTGATATTGGTAAAAGGTAATTGATTAAACACAACATATTTTGGCTCATGTGAGATTTCAATAAACCAAGATGGCAGCTCATATTTTTGATAAATCTACAGTTTTGGGGGCCCAAAATGCTTGGTAAAAATCATAATTAATATTAATATTTTATTTTTTATTACTGCTATTTTAAAAAAAGAAATTATTGTGGAAAAATTAATTACAATATTTACAGTTTATTTTGTTTTTTGGGGTGTGTGTGTGATTAATTTATTAACAGAAAAATGGAAAAGTATATAAAAACAATATTTACGCTTTATTTGTGTTGTGGCTTGCAATTATATTGTGACCATTAACACACACTTTTCAGGAAGACAGTAACCTGTACTTTTGGAAATAGTCCTTTGCTTCACATGCTGTGATAGGAAGATACCAAATTTTTGGCATTATGACATTTACTAAAGAAACTGCTGACCAAAAGAAACAGATGAATTGATTGAAATAAAGCTTTTAAATAGTAAGTTATAGGATTCCTTTTTTTTTAAATTTAACAGTTAATTTATTAGTTTTGTTTTAATTTAATAACTAATACATCTTCATTAGAGTATAGTCCCTCAAAATTATACATTTATCAAAAAAACTCACAAGTATCCATATTTCTTATAAGATCTTATACTTTTAATTGAATTTTTATTGTGTTGTTGCAACTCTAATGTTTCAGTTAAGATAATGTTTTCATCTTGCAGATAATTTGTACTGTCATACCATAGGCATATATTTTAATATAATGATATGTAATTAAATTTTATAAAATAAAATTATTTAATCTTGATAACAAAAAATTCACATTCTGAATATGTTTTAAAAAAAGAAATCCTAAATATTCTTTGGATTGTTTGCAAAGACTTGATCTTTATGTATATAAATCTTTATTGATAACAAATAATATACAAATATAAACATATTTACAGTAAAATAAATTTATTTTTCACAGGCAAAAGCATGATGAAATCACAGCTATAGTAGTTCAGATAATACTGATAGTTGTTTAATTCCAATGAAGTGTGATACAAATTTGAACAGCCGCCTTACAAAGCAGTTGTCCCGGGTTTGCGGGTTCGTATCCCGGCCGATGCTTTGACACATGGAAAAAAAATTTGAAGAGGTGTTATACTCTAATATGGCATAATTATACAAGGACTTAATCGTTTGTCATATATAAAATTTAATTTACATGATGAATGCTGTAATGAGATTAGTGAATTATTACAAGGGAATGAACAATAAAGCAAATAGCTTCAGTGAAAAAATATGATTTTAAAAAATAAATTTTCTGCATTGTTTAATATTATATTAAGTAAATATAAATAGATGTTTTTAAAGATAGCAGCTGTAATAATGTTTGGAGGCTGTTTGTATTTTATTAGATATTACATGATTTTTAAAAAAAACAACAACATATATTAGTTATTAAAACTATTGTTATATTAAATATTATTTTTATATTAGACATCAATCACTGCGGTAGCACTTTTTTGTGCTGCGTAAAAGTTCTGCGCAATGATAGAACGATGTACTTACAAGTCTCTATATTAGAGCTCAATGCGGCTACTTCCTGTATTCAAGCATCACGTGATATCCCGAACAACCGTTTGATTATATATATAAAAATTGTATGAAACGTAATAAATTTTAGAAATTTATTCTATTTGCTTTTTTTCTTTTTTTCACATAATTATTCAATTATTGTTTTAAACTTTAATACTAGTAACAGTAGTCAGTTTGTATTCGCTCTGTCATTGAAAGATTACTTTTGCTTCTGCAGTCATTCTTGATTGCTTCTCTTCATACAGAACTGTTAATCAAAGATAGTTTTGATGTAGGTCAAAGTATTTCATTATTGATTCCTTCAATCAAAACTATTCATTTATGAATTACTTTCCTTATCAAATCTCCAGCATTATAACTTTTAAAAATTTCTGACTCGGAAACATTCTTTCAATTAATATTAGATGATGACGTTAAAAATGTCAATTTTGAACAATCTAATTCTTCAACTAATTTATTTCATTTTCAAAATTTATAAAATGTAATTGACTGATTCGCTTTTCCTCATCTCTCCCTCCCTGTCTCTTTTTTGCGATATTAGTATTTTTTTTAAACATTTATTTAATAATAAATAATGTAAAAACTTTTTTACTTGGATTTCTATTTAATAATTCAAATACAAATACGATTTAAAAACTTATAACAATATTTATTTTTAAATCTTAATGTAATTTGTTTAATTACAAAAAGCCCACATAAAAAAAATGTCTTCTAGAAAACTCTATAGTGGCATATAACATATTTCACACAATAGATTATGAATTAGTAGAGAAAGAGGGATTAAATAAAGTATGGAAAATTAACATGTTTGATAATGAAGAGAATGTAATAGTGATCATAATTTTTTTATAATAAAAATGGTTAGTAATGTGATTTAAAACAGCATTATAAAAGTAGAAAAGATAGAAAAAGATGTGGATGGAGAATGAATAATAATAATAAGTTAGAAGAATATAAAATAAAAGTAGAAGAAATCATGGAAGAGTTGGTTGGGGGATGAATATAAGAACTGGTGCAGTGAAATAGAAAAAGTGGCAAATAGGGTTTTAGGTAAGAATATTCAGAAGAATAAAAGTAATAAAAAAGTGAGAATTAGTAAAAGTGTAAAAGAGAGGGAAAACATGCAGAGAATACAAATGTACTATTAAAAACAAAGAAAATGAAAAAGGTGTTAATATTAAATGAGAAAACTATTTTAAAAAAGAGCAGTTGACTAAAATAAATAATTTTATAGAGAGAATGAAATAGTAAATTATAGGAGAATATTAATAAAAGTGGAAAAGTTGGGAGTAAAATTTTTTGGAAATATATTAAAAGAAAGAATGTAGGAGAGACAGAAACAATATTATTAAATGATGAGGGAAAAGATTGTAGCTATAGAGAGGAATTAGAGACAATCTTAAATAAGTATATAATGGATGTAGAAAATATTTTAGATGTGGACAGATTGATAACAAATTTAAAATCACATGATAATGGAAATATTAGTTTTACAGAAAATGAATTGAATGAGGAAGGGAAGTTGAAAAGAGGACAGGCAAGAAGTTTAGATGAGTGGGCAGAAGAGATGGTGATGAAGTTGGAAAATAAGGCAAAATTAAATCTATTATCATTGTTTAATAAGATGGCACAGAAGAGCAAATTTCAAGATAGCTAATATAATACAAGAGTAAGGCTATTATTTAAAGGAAAGGGTAAGGATCATAGAAAGATAAATAATTAAAAACTAATAGCAGTAACGTCAGTGTTATATAAAGTTTTTGCATATATTGTCGCTAGAAGGGTGAAAATGGATGGAGGAAAATAATATAGTGGGAGAAATGCAAGGGGATTTTACAATGCATAGACATATAGGAGATAGTTGATTTGTAGTAATACAACTTATAGATATGAATAGTGATATAGGTAGATAATTATATATCTTTATAGATATAGAGAAGACAAATGATAGAGTAAATAGAAATAGATTATGGATAAATTTGATGAATTTGGAAATGAATGGAGCTTTAGTGGATCTTATTAAGAGATTGTGTGAAAATAATCACTATACATATCATTTAGAAAATATAATATCAGTTAGAGTTAAAATGGTGTGGGACAAAGGCAAGAATGTCTTATGTCACCTATTTTGTTTTTGTTATATTTGAGAAAAATGGAGTAGTAGAAAGATTGGAAGAGGGTTAGATATACCATTAACAGATAGCAAGGAAGTGTATACATTATCAGGTCTTTTATTTACTGAAGTTATCTTCTTGTATGCAAAAAGTAAAAAAGATATGGAAGTTACACTGAAGACATGTGCAAGGATGGGTAAAGAGATGTGAAGGAAAATCAAAAGTAATAATGATAACTGCCAGGGGGAAAAAAATAACTTTAATTGAGCAATATAAAGTTAAATGTGGTAAATAAGTATAACTATTTGGGAATTATTTTAAGTAATCAGAGAAATTGCTTGGATGAATGGGAGAAAAATATATAAATGAAACAAAGAAAAGAAAGGGACTGATAAAGAAATTAACAGTGTTTTCATATAATAAATTATATATAGTAAAAATTGTATGGAATGGGGTGGCAATAGCAGAGTTAACTTATAGTAATGATGCACTATGTGTTAGTAAAGAGGTGTCAGATTAGTTAGAAAAAGTACAAAGAGAAGTAGGAAGATATGCATTAAAATGTGGATGTGGGGATAATAAACAGGACAATTCAAGGAGAAATGGGATGGTCAAGTTTATATATGAGAGATGCAAAAAGCAAAATGAAAATGTTTGGTAGATTGCCAATTATGGATAGTAAGAGAATAGACAAAATTGCATTTAATTAAAAAGGACAAGAAACAAGATGTGTAAGAAAGGTAGTACAGTATACAGAGGATTTGAATAAAGGGTTTATGTCAGTACTTGTACAAAAGGTGGGATGATTGTATTAGGAGCATTATTGTTATAATGGCAAAGAATGAGATAGAAAAATAGATGCACTGATAAAAAATAGGGACTTGGAGATATGGAGAATTACTATGGAGAGTAAAAAGAGTTTAAATATATATAGAAGAAAACAGAACATTGGATGTGAGTTAATTTACAATAATGGCAAGAAAAGTACTTTAATGTTTAAATCTCAAACCAGATTATTAGCAATAAGGAAATATACACATAAATAAAAAAATGTGAGTGATTTAGTCTGCAAGTTATATAAAGAAGGCATGGACAATTTTAGGTGTTTGATAATTGTATGTAAATGCTTACAAGCCGAAAGGGTTCAAATATTGAAGTTGTTGAAGAGTAAATATAAACAAAATGATTATACAGAAAGTGGGTTCTTGTTTTTTGTGCTGGGTTTGAAAAAAGAGGTGAATTTAGATACAAAGGCCATAGAGTGGACAAAGATGTTGTGAAAATAAGATGGAGCAGGATAGAAAAGAATATGGGAAAAACTTAGGATGGGAAATGGAAAGGGAAGGGAAGGGCATAATGGGCTAAGAGATTTCTGATTTCAATAAAGGAAAGTCATAATTCATCATATCATTTTGCATCATTGCATTACATCACATCATAACTTAGGACTACAACCTAGAGTGAATCTTTCAAAATAAATGATTTTTTTAAAAAAAGGTTTCTTTTAGATAGTACAGTGGAATTAATTATATAATGCAGGAAGATATGTGTGTATTTGACAATTTGGTCAGTTATACAAGTATTAAAGTAAAGATAAAAAATTAATGTAACTAAGATCACCTGATAATTAAATAATACAATTATGGTTGTAGTTAGAACAAAAAATAACAACTGGAGACATCAAGCCCCAATTTAACTGGGTCCTATGCCACTCTAAGTGATCTTAAAATAATAAACTAAAAACCTTAATGTGGAAGTATAAAAAAAAAGTCAAAAAGGACACATAAAATACTGTAACAGAAATAGTGAACACAATTTAATGATCCAACATGTTGTACAAGGTATGAAAATATATTCACAATAACATTTCTCACAATTAACATTCATATCAAAAGCAAATTTATTATTCATTATCTGATAGTTCCATTAATATACAACTTGAAAGCATTATAGATTTAAGTAATTATAGAATGAAAAGCATAAAACAGCTTTTAAAAAAATAAATATCCTACTGCAAAGAAGAGGCTTTTTCAACACTTTTTCATAAAAAAACAATGAGAAAAAAAGCAATATTTACTAGGCTTTAATAATTACAACACCATGAGGGTTTGGGCTATTTTACATATTGGCCAATGTTGGATGGTATTTTGAGTTCAATATAGGCCAACCAACTAAAAAATCCACAAGTATGTAGAAAGAAATAAGCTCATATTAGAATCCCAGGATCACAGATATGACAGGTAGATGTACTACCTCTGCACTGTATTCCTCAGATTACCAATTAAATTTTATTTATTTCTAAAGTCTAGACAATAAAATATTTTTTCTACTATGACCATAAGAGATTGTCAAAGTATAGATAGAGCAGTAGCATAATTTTAATAGATATAGACATGGAAAAAAATGGTTTATAAAATAAAACAAAATGTACTGAGAGAAATTTATATTAAGGATGTATATATTGAAATTAACAGACCATTTGGTGGTAGTGGGGGGGGGTGAACCAATATTTATTAAAATATTGATTTTTTAAATATAATTTATTTATTGTTTAATAATTTATGCTTCAGTTATTGATGTGTTATTTGTGAGGTCATTTGATATTTGAGCACAGGGAGAGATAGAGTTGAGTTATAATCATAGTGTGTTGTCCTTAAGTCTGTTTCTCCACTGCTGCACTAAAATATGCAGAGCAGATAGTGTATCTAAAGAGAAAATATTTGTAATAGTTGAAGAAAACAGTAATTAAGTGCAAATATTTTCTTGGTGAGTAATTTGAAATATGAAAATAATGTATAGATAAGTAATAGAATAATTTTGTCACCAAACATATTTATTAATAGTAATCCTTATTACTACCTAAATGTGAAAGTTTGTTTGCTTGTTTGTTTTTTACTACTTAATAACTCAATAAATATTGCATCAATCTTGATGAATTGCATGATTTTTTTTCTTTTTTAAAAAATTACATAGGCAATAAATTTTTGCTTTATGGTATTAAATTGTTTTAAAAGCTTTTCTAATTTTCAAATTAAAAATGTACTGATATCACAATCATTTTCAAATGACTTCATTAAAATGCAAAAAGAGGGTGGTGACAATTTTCAAAGTATGTTGTGGCCTACTTATTGAAATACTGCAGAAATAGAGAGAAATATAGCGTTAGCTAAAGAGAAGTAAAATTTGGTATCTTAACTATATTTTAGAGTAATGAAATTTCATTTGTGCCACATACTTAATTTCTTGCTGGCAAGCAGAACAGGAATAAAATACAATGATGTTAAAACTTCATAGCAGATACTTAATAATAAGGTTATAACACCTAAAAGTAGACCAAATCCAGTAATATAAATGATCATAAAAAGTTAGATATTTTGGGATACTGCTTTTGATAACTCATGTAAAATAATATGTAAATATATCAGTTGTGTTAACATATTTTTTTAATTCTACTACTGGTATTCTATATATAAAATTAAATGATAAAGAAAAACATATATGAATTGATGCTGCAAATGCTTACATTTTTATTGACATTCCATTTATTTTACTATAACCTAAATAAATAAAGATAAAATAATTTTTTCTTATTTTTTAATCAAAAGAGAGCAATAAACTATCCTTTTAACCCTCAAATATTGAAAATGTTTATGAAGAGTGCTGCTGATCAAAAATCATTATTAATATTAATACACTGAGTGTTCAGATAACTGGATAATGGGATTTTAATATATAAGCATGATTTTTGAAATGATCACTGCTAATTTATTTCATATGACTTAATTATATTCTGCTGGATGTTGGCCTAAAATTGCATTAAAATGATTTATTATATATATATTCTCCTGAATTGAATATGAAACAATCAATTTAATAGACAACTATACATTTAAATCACAAATTTATTTCAATCTAATCAACTTTCATTCAAAATTGAACTTTGTCAAGATGTTACAATAATTCAAAAATGTCACATGATTTACATATCATCTTAGCACACCCTCTGTTGTCCAATCTCAACCCTAAACATCTTTTCATATTTTCCAATTTTTATTTAATGCCCCTTTTTCTCCCAACTTTATTGAACTTTGTACTAAATCCATACATTTTTCTTTATTTTCTTGTGTATATATATATTGTTTCATACACTTTTCTTTCTTTATAATTTTTACAATATTTGATCACCTCAATACTTTTTTCACATTTCAAAACATATCCTGTTTCTAAAAAATGGCAAAATTGTCCTGACTTAATATCTCTTCTATTTATTGCTCTGACATGCTCCTTAGCTCTATTTATCTTATTTTTCACTGACTGACCTATACATACATAATGTCCTTTGCACATAATTTTATAAACTATTCCTATCTTATAATCTTTAGCTTTGGCAGACGCTATATGTTAAATCAAATTCTAAAAAAAGATATATAGTTCAATTCTGTCATGAATAAATTGTTATTAGTACTTTATAATTCTATAATGTTTGCATATGTCAGTATTTTATAGATTATATAGCTGTAAAATAAGTTTTACACAGCTTAAATTATAATAGTTTAACTACACGATGTTTTCATACGAGTACATTCATGCTTTCACTAATTTTCCCCTAGTGAGAATTTCTGCAAGGATTATATTGCAAAATGCATATTTTTTATATATGTTATAATATAAAATTTTAGTTCAAAAAATTTAATAGATGAAGTTCTAAGTTTTAACATTATTTATTTTAAAATATTATTTAGTGTCTAGTTTTAAAAGACAATTTAAAATTTATATTCTGAGAGTTGTCTAGATTTAAACATTAATAAATAAATATATTAAATATTATTTGTAATAATTGTTTTATTAAGATATAAATTAAACTGAGAGAGTTCAAACCTCTCAAGCACTTAGCCAGTCAGATTGCAAATACTGAGACAGAGAATTTAACAAGAAAATAGTGGTTCCATTCTCTTCTTTATTTGTATTTTTATATATCCAAGCCAGTCCAAAGTACTTAGATCTGAAAGTGTGAATCTTAAATATCTTCACACTCAACTGAGTTCTAATTATAAACATACAACGTGAAATCTTTCGATTTACTATGTAGTTTTTCGATGTTATAACTTGCAGCAATATATGTAAATAATATTTATTTTTACAAAGCACAGATGGTATTGAAATTAAACTGAGAGAGTGCAAACCTCTCAAGCACTTAACCAATCAGATTGCAAATACTGAGAAAAGACAAGTAAAGAAGAGAGTGGAACCACTCTTTTCTTGTTAAATTCTCTGTCTCAGTATTTGTGATCTGATTGGCTAAGCACTTGAGAGGTTTTCACTCTCTCAGTTTAATTTCAATACCATCTGTGCTTTATAAAAATAAATATTATTTACATAAGATGTAAAGTAAATTTTAATTATGTAATATTTTTATTTTATCCTGGTGTCTGTAAATTTTATGTAATTATTTTATTTCTAACCAGGAAGTGTTTTAATTATTATTTTTTTGTAATTGTATGGACAAAAGCTGGATTTATTTAAAATTGAATATTAATTAGGTAAATGTTTACATGGCAATCTTCCCTGATTACAATAGATTAGGATTCAAACTAATAGGATGCAAAGGTTAAAAGGTTAAGCACGAGTCTTGTAAAGTGGTCACATGACTAATTGTATAAAAAAGGTGAAATTGACACTTGACTGGCTGTCCTCAATCAGTTTTTAATTTCTTTCTATTTGTAGCAGTCATATTTTAAATTTTAAAAGTGTGATTTTATTTAAAACCTTTGTTTTTTCTTAGCTTAAGTATGTTAGACTAAACTTATATCTGGGAACACTTGTCTGAATTTAAATTCCAAGGAACTGAAATCTTCATATAGACTAAACTTATATCTGGGAACACTTGTCTGAATTTAAATTCCAAGGAACTGAAATCTTCATACCTACCAGCTTTAATGATAACACTATTAAATTATTATAGTTTAAAATATTACATTTCAAAATTTTCACAATGGAACACTTCAAAACTCATTACTATTATTATCATTATAATGATGCAAGAGATATTGTTGATTTCAGAACATGTTTGAATATCTGCTTTCAATTTAAATTTGCTACAATATATCTAAGATTCATAGTGACAATATTGACATTAAAAATATTAATAATTTCTCATATTTTACTTAAAATATTCCATTCATATCAAATATCATCCAGAATTCATTTACTTTGAATAAAGAACTTTAAATTCTTAGGATAAAGAATTATGTTTTGTTATGACAAGTATAAATCTTATCAGTCATTTTAAAAAAGAAATTTATTCAAGTCTACAAAAGCATATTAAATGAATAATAGTTTTTTATATTTTAATAATAATTTACTTGTGATGTATTCTAATAAAAGTCATTACATTGCTAACTTAAAACAGTGTGAAAAAATTTACTTATTACAATTGTTTTTATTTTCTACTCATTTGAAAGAAAAAATCATTTCCAAAATTTAGGGATAAAAAATAATCAACTTACAATAAACTGTTTAATATATAAAGAGCCTGCTAATAATTCTAAACAAGCTTATTTTTTTTATGATAAATGCTACAAGAGAAAATACCTGAAGCCTTTATCTATGATGGTCCCCATCCCCAGACCGGTTTCAAGCTTTCGGCTCTCATCAGTGGAGAGCTAGAACATTAGATTCAAAATATTAACTCAAGCCAAGCATTTATCTAATTCTTAAATATTAAGAAAAAGATCCAAATCTTCAGACACCTACATGTTTTCAAACTCAGCTCTTTAACCAAAGAAACTATATATTACATATTGGTAATACAAGTTATATAGGTCATGTGACATATGACTGATATTTTACTAATAAACTGTTTAATAAATACTATAAAGAATTTAAAATTATTCTGTTTATAAAAAAGAAATATTAAATATTCTTGCAAATAATTTATTTAAATTGACTTTATGGTCTACCTAAAATCCATAAAAATCATGTTCCATTAAGACATATTGTTAGTTCTAAAGATTCACCTTGCCAACATTTGGCAATATTTCTTCTCAAAGTTCTAAGTCCTTTGGCATACAAGACCTAGTCATTTGTCAGGGATTCTATACACTGTAGAATTAATCAAGAATGTGAAAATTGAAAGAACTGAGTTACTGGTAAACTTTGATGTGGAAAGTTTATTCACGAATGTACCATGTGAAGAAACATTGTCTAATGTAAAAAAAGGTTACATGGTTATAATAGTTTACAAACCAGAACAGCTCTTCTTGTTGATAGTATAATGGAACTATTAACATTCTGCATAAAAACAACCTACTTTCAATATAATACAGAATTCTTCCAATAAAATCAAGAAATAGCTATGAGCTCACTATTGTCTCCCTTGACGAGCAATATTTACATAGAACAACTTGAAACAGCCGTAAAAACTACTACATATCCACCCAAAGTTTGGCTTCACTATGTGGCTGATACATTTGTTATATGGCTACATGGTGAAGCACTGCTACAAACTTTCTGGAAACACATCAACAATATATCCTCTTCAGTTAAATTCACAATAGAATGATAACAAGAACAAAAATTGGCATTCTTAGATATTCTTGTCACAAGAATCCATCATGGCAAAATCAAAACTACAGTTTACCAAAAACCTACACATACAGGAAAATATCTTATCTATACATCCAATCACACCAGAAACATAAAACATGGTGTTATACTATGACTATGGAACAGAGCAAAGGAAGTTTGTTCAGAAACCAGTAATTTGGAAAAAGAAAAGATCTATACAAAATAAACTCTTATGAAAAATGGTTATCCATAAATCTGTTATTAAAAAAATGTTAAATAGAGAACAAAAAGAACTATCAAGAGAAAAAACAATACTGGTATTATAGTGCACCCATACAAAATAGCAGACAAATTAAGGAGAATCTGCAATCAATATAACATCAGAACAGCTTTCCAGAGCCATATCACCCTATGAGGAATTCTAACATCTACAAAACCTTAACTTGAAATGATGGAAAGAAAAAACTGCATCTATAAAATACCATGCCAATGTGGAAGAACATATATTAGTGAGACCAATCATCTCATTGAAAAGCACTTGAAAGAACACAAACTGATGATTAGAAGAGAAAAAATAGATGTCTAAGGTAGCAGAACATATATCTGCCAATGAACATATGTTCAATTGGGGAAATACAAAAATATTGGATAGAGAAGAAAGGGTACAAAAAAACTTCTCACATGACAATGGCAAAAAATCCTGTAATCCAACTTAGTGTGACTATACATAATGTATGGAAATCACTAATGAACTTTGCTCTTAGGAAAAAGTGGAGAAATCAGGAGGAACCTCATCAATAAGGATATGAAATTACAACAGTTCTTGCCTTTGGCAGGATGGCTCAGTTGGTTAGAGTGTTACCTTAAAATTCAAAACTCAAGAATCTAAGGACCCAGGTTAAAATCCCATGCTAGTACTGTCACTGGTCAGGCCAGCAACACCTGAAGAAGAGGGGAGACTAGTACCTCTCAAAACATTGGGTATATACTAACCTGTTTGGTGTTCTTTTACTAACAGTTGAATGTATTAGGAATATTTAAATAAAGTTAAATTTTTCTAAAGACATTTAATACATATATTAGATGGTGGAAATAGTCCAATATAAAAATGCAAGCTCTTCTTTTTTCTTTTATAACTATAGAGACCATTGTGGTTAGAAATATGACATTGAGAAATAAATTATGTTCTTTTGCTAAATACTTTTGTGATTTTGGATGTGGGTTAGAAAGTATTTTCCTGCAAAATATTCTTATTCTTATTGAAATTAAGACAATCCTTTGACGAATTAATTTATGGAAAACCTAAATTTAAATGTTAAGGAGATATTTATTTCAAAATAATGAACATTTATCATAATTTAAATCCATGCATGTATTTAATGAATACCCATATATTTATTTTATTACTTAGCATATTTTATAAAATTTTCATTAAGGATATCCAAAAGCATTTACATTTCATAGTTACATTATAGATGTTGATATTATAGTTATATGATATTTTATGATGATTATATTTGCTGTCCACAAGAATTTATTGGCCAAATTTACTTACTCGTTTCCAGTGTATATAGAATAAAAAAGGACTTATTTTATTTTTTATTTATGGTAAAAAATATTCTTTGTATTTATGATTTTTGTATGCCATGTTTTATTTCATGTGCATATTATTTTTACATTATATGCTATATGTTGAAATATTTAAGTAAGTTCTTAGAATAGTAATTTTTTATATTTTCATATTTGAAATAGTATGTGTTTCCATTTTTATATACAAATTATTTATTTATAAAGGTATGTTGTTATGCTGAAAGCTAAATATGTAGATGTGTTTCTATTATTTATTTTATGCTTATTCATTGCCTAATGTTAAGAAAACCATATTTGACATTAGTTATTATTTAACATATTTCACATTTGTTAGCTATAGTATTTTTGTTACAGATAGTACATTTATTCTCTCTCTCTTTTTATGAATGCTTATAAGTGGCAGTAAATTTTTGAGATTGTGGCATTGGTTCTCTCATTATTTTGGTTGCTTCTTTTTACAAGATATGCCAGCATTAGTCTGTTTTATTGTTTTGCTGGTATATATTTATAAGAGATGATAGCATTTAATCTCTCTTAATATTATTTGTCATGCTAGTGTTTGTATACTCATTGCATATATCTTTGGAGACGGTAGCTTGGGCTCTCTATTTTGAGGCAATTCCTATTACATATTTTGTCCTTGATGCATATTATCATTATTTTTCCTCATTAGTGACAAAGTCCTAGATCATTTTATTAACCCTCAAAAGTGAGTGTGTTTAATTATCTATGCTATAATGCATTTTGCTTTGCCTTACTTAATTATTTGAAGAGAGAATTTGTTTGTAATATGTTTAGTAAAGCACATATAATATTTTATCATGGTGTTGCATGGTATTTTTAGTGTTTTTATCAAAGTATTGAATAATTCTACCTTACTTCCATAGCATTGATGGTTGTCTTAAATGTAAATAATTCATTGTAAATGTGTCCTATAATTGAGCTTTACTAATAATGAGGACTAAATATGATAAATAATTCATTAAAAATTTTTGAAGTGTATTTAGACATAAATACACAATATACATTTGTCTTTCACTCCATCATTGGATTGGTAAGCTATTATTATTATTATTGTGTGTGTTAAATATTTATAAAAGGGACACTATTTGTGCAAAGGTTATTATGATTATATAAATGTGTTGATAAGTGAGAACTTTTTTATAAATAAAGAATAGAAAGTTTATTTTAATCCAATTGAATTTATTTTTATAAAGCATGATGTAAAATTTTGAATTTTTCTGTCATAATTTTGAAGAAGTAAAGTTGTGGATGCCTTTGGCTATGTAAACTCAAATATGGAATATTCACAATTTTGTATTTGTTTTCTTGTAGAATAAATATTGTGGTTATTTAATAATTTTATCATAGTCATTTGTTCACACTATTTTACTCATCAACCAGAAATCATTTGACTAGAAGTTTAAACACTTATATTTAAGTGTATTTTCTAAAAGAGTACATGAATAGAAGCTAATAAGAGTCACATTATTGAATTATTTAACTGTTATATTGTCACACCTTTTGTGCCAGTACTTCAGATTTGCTCATATATAAATATTTGAGTCGTAGGAATAAGAGGGATTCTTTTTATTCCTGCATAAATTCTATATCTTGTATTGGTCAGAGGGTATTCATTTATTATTTAACACTCGCAAAGTGTTTGCACAATTGGCTTGAATGGCCGATATGAATGTAATTACAAATTGTATACAGACGCTATAAAAATAAATGCTTATTTATATATAAGAAAGATGTATTTTGCTTAATAAAGAATTATAATTTGTTTTGTCATTTTGGATGACTATGTTTATTCCAAATCCTTATGCATATTTATGTTAAAGTCATTTTATATTTGAAGATATTTATTTTTCTGTGATAAAATTTAATTTACAAAAACCTGGTTCATATTTAGAAGATGTTTACGTAGATTTATTCTAGAGTATTTAGAATAGCTATTACATTCCTCACCCAATCATGACATCTCCATGCATGTTTACATTATTCACTATCTTATTACCTTAGGGGGAATGCATGTCTTAATTATTTTATTTTCTAGAATTTCATTCAATGTAAAATAAATCTGAAAAGTTTTAAAAATATATTTTTATAATTTAAATGGTATATTACCTTTAGATGCCCTGATTTAGTTCAACAAAGCATATTATTTAAATATATTAATAATAAATAAAGTACATTCAAAAGATGGATCTTAGGTGATATAGATTTTCAAAGAACATTTTTCATTTTATAAGAATTAAATATAATGATTTATCTGATCAGAGCAATTAGATGCTTAGAAGAGTTTTGTGTGTGTGATAGAGTGAGTTGAGATTTCTCCTCCTCTTGATTTATTAATAATGTTGCTTCAAATTTATCTAATATTTTATTAATGAGATATTATTTTATATAGCGCTATGTTTTTTATGTAATAGTAATATTAGCAATTGCACATGCGCTTTAAAGAAATGAATACTCAATTTTTCCAGACACAAGATATAGTATTTTAGAAAGAATGGAATGAATCACCCATTCTTTAGACCCAAACATTTATTTAAAGATAAATTATAAATTATAAATTTCAACTAAAGAATGATAGTTTGTAAATTGTAAAGATTTCGCAAGTGTCATTCGTTCAAACATAACAAATGTAATTTAAAGTGATCGTACAACACCTTCATGCTCTTATTTGCACACACTTAAGATTTGCCCATACATAAATGTTTGGGTCGAAAGAATGGGTGATTTATTCCATTCTTTCTAAAATACTATATCTCGTGTCTGGAAAAATTGAGTATTCGTTTATAATTTATCTTTAAAGTGCATGTGCATTGGCTTAATCTCTAATATTACTATTACTAATATTTTATTATAAATGCTTTCCCCGTATCTCTTTTTTTGACTATGACAACAAAATACAAGAACTCCTCACAGCAGACCAATATAGAAAGTGACAAAAAATCTGATACTGAGTACAGAAACAAAGTTACAAGCATTACTCAGAAAGCATCACAGGTACTTCTCTGATTCAGAAAAAATAAAAATAACATCATATTTCAGCACAATTTCTCATCTTTATGGTCTACTTAAAACCCATAAGGATCATGTTTCATTAAGTCCTGTTAGTTCTACAGGTTCACCTTGCCAAAATTTGGCAATATTTTTTCTCAAAGTTCTAAATCCATTGGCATATAAAACCCAGTCCTTTGTCAGGGAATCTAGATATTTCGTAGAATTAATCAAGAACATAAAAATTGAAAGAATTGACTTACTGGTAAGCTTTAATGTGGAAAGTTTATCATGAATGAACCATATGAAGAAGCATTGTCTATTATAAGGAAAATATTAAATAGCGATAATAATTTACAAACCAGAACAGCTTTTCCTATTGATAGTATAATGGAATTATTAACATTCTGCATAAAAATAACCTTTTAATACAACACAGAATTATTCCAACTAAATGGAGAAATGGCTATGGGATCACCATTGCCTCCTCTGATTAGCAATTTTTACTATGAAGTAACTTGAAATCTTAGCCATAAAACTACTCCATATCCAATTAAAGTTTAGCTTTGCTATGTGGATGATACATTTATTGTACAACC
The DNA here is from genome assembly GCA_028023455.1 of Epiperipatus broadwayi. NCBI lineage: Eukaryota > Metazoa > Onychophora > Udeonychophora > Euonychophora > Peripatidae > Epiperipatus > Epiperipatus broadwayi. The sequence goes on from JAQFVV010000475.1 coordinate 256,611, forward strand.
ACATGGTGAAGCACTGCTACAAACTTTCTGGAAACACATCAACAACATATTCTCTTCAATTAAATTCACAATAGAATCAGAACAAGATCAAAAATTGGCATTCTTAGGTGTTCTTGTAACAAGGTTCCCTAATGGCAAAATCAAAACTACAGTCTACTGAAAACCTACACATACCAAAAAATACCTAGCCTATATATCCAATCCCACCAGAAACACAAAACATGGAGTTATACTATCACTATGGAACAGAGCAAAAGAAGTTTGTTCAGAAACCAATGATTTGGAAAAAGAAAAGATCTATATAGAACAAACTCTTATGAAAAATGATTATCCATCAGCTGTTATTAAGAAAACATTAAATAGACAACAAAAAGACCCATCAATAAAATATAATTATTGGTACTATAGGGTACTCCATACATTCCAAAAATAGTAGACAAATTAAAGAAAATCTGCAATCAGTATAAAATCAGAACAGCTTTCCAGAGCCATCCCATACTATAAGGAATTTAAACCTCTACAAAACCTAAACTTAAAATGCTGAAAAGAAAAAAACTGCTTCTATAAAATACCATGTGAATGTGGAAGAACATATCTATATTGGTGAGACCAGTCATCCCATTGAAGAGCACCTCCAAGAACCCAAACTGATGATTAGAAGATAGAAAACAGATGTTTTTAAGGTAGCAGAACATGTATGTGCCAAATAACATATGTTCATTTGGGAAAGTAGAAAAATATTGGATAGAGAATAAAAGATATAAAGAAGAAAATATAAAGAAGCTGCTCACATGATAATGGCAAAAAATCCCATAAGCCAATCTAGTGTGACTATACATAATGTATGGAAACCACTAATCAACTTTGCTCTTAGGCAAAAGTGGAGAAATCATGAGGAACCTCATAGATAAGTATATGAAATTTTTACTGATTGTTGCCTTTGACAGGATGGTGCAGCTGGTTAAAGTGTTACCTTATTCAATATTCACAAATCTAAGGGTCCAGGTTTGAATTCCATGCTAGTACTGTCACGAGTCAGGCCAAAAACACCTGAAGAAAAGGGAATAATATTACCTCTCAAAATGTCGTACATATACTAACCTGTTTGAAATGCTATTACTGACAGCTGAATGTATTTGGAATATTTAAATAAAGTTAAATTTTCCTGAAGACATTCAAAATTCATGTTAGATGATAGAAATAGTCCAATATAAAAATACAACTAAAACACCATCATCACAAACCTTCAGGAATATATATATATATATATATAACATTTCTATACTCTTCTATTATAAATATTAATGTAAAATAATACTCATACAGAGTTTAAATATAAAAAATTTAACAATTTTTATTGTACCAAGTATATTTTCAACATTTTCACATCATATTCATGTTTTCAGCAGACTGACCATGAATACTGTTGAAACATCAAAAACATACTTGGTACAATACATATTGTTAAAATTTTATGTTTAAACTCTGCATGAGAATTATTTGACATTAGTATTTATATATGCTGAATTTAAGATTTTCACGTTACAGATGAAATTTATATATATATATATATATTCAAATATTAATAATTTAATAAGATTTCTTTATGTATTTTTGTAGATAACTAATAATGTGTGATCATTGATTCTTATATGGCCTTCAGTAATAAGCTAAAAATAAGTTCATTTCTTTGCTTTAAAATAGTTTAAATAAATAATATTATTAAATAATGTGTCTTCAAGATCAATCCCAGTTTTTAGTTGATTTGATTTATTACATCATAACTGATGTTTATGTACAAAAAATATCGAAAAAATCTTGTTAAATTATTATCACCTCATTATATGTATATATATATAATTTATGAAGCAAGCCTGTACGGGCTTTTAAATGAGTGAACATTAAAACTCACCCGAAAACTACAACTCACCTGACACATGTACATTTTATATGAAATACATGTATAGTGAGAGAAATTGGTCTGGTATATTTTTCCAAGAATGACAGTTCAGAATTTGTAATAAGCTTTGTAAAAGTGGGTGAGAAATCTAAAAGATTTGATTCTTACAGATATTTATTAAGTTCACTAATCAAGCAATTACACAGATATATGTTTACACAAATATTTAATGAAAACAAATTAAAATATCTTTTAATAATAAAATTCAAATAATCTTAAATTTCTTTGAAGTTCCAGAATGTAAAAACAGTATTTTTAATGAGAAACAACATCTTTGTGTTCTTTCTACGAAAATATTTTTCGCAATTACTGATTTAAATTTGATTTTAATTAAATCTTCAAAAATATTAAATGTCAAAATTTTATTAATTAATTATTTTTATATTTAACTATTTCACTAATATATATATATTGTACCCTTTTCAATAGGTCAGAAATAGTCAAGTACAATAGATTACTAAAAATTTTAAATTTTAGAGTATGTTCTTTTGATATGTTAATTATATTTTGTTAATAATATTATAGGGTACAATTTGAAGCTAAATAAAATACGTAGTATATAAAATTATAGTGAATCATTTAAGAATAGTTATGTAAAGCTTAAAATATGGTTGCATATGATTGCAAAAACTGGCCGTATTAAATAACTCAGCTATAAATAGTTAAAAGTATATTTAAATGTTAAATTTTAATGGTTTAAACTTGTATTTAATAAATGCTATATTTAAAGTTATGAATTATATTTGATAATTAATTAATATCCTATATTTTAAAAGTAATTTTATGATAGTAAAACTGTATTTAATTCTATATTTTAAATTATTTTTCCAAAATTTTATAATTATTTTATATAATATAATAAAGTGTTGCAATTTTATTATTTTAGACAGAGAAATAGATTGAAAATCGTCTGCCTTAATTTTATATTGATCATGTGACTTTTAATACATGGTTAAACACACACACGCTTGTTTGAATAAATAACAAAGTTTGAAATATTTAAAAGTTGTATCATAGGATTGAATAGAATTATTTACTTATCATAAAAGCTCATAGCAAATATTCAGTTAACTGTCATTATTGCATGTTTAAACAATGCAGTAAAGACGAGTACAGTTAATAAAAAGTTGATATTTTGTTTAAATAAAAATAGATAAATTAAATATTAAAAGTGGAATAAATTCATTAAATATTATTCTAAAAGTTAATTTTAAAATATTTTTAAGTAATTTAGCAAAGTAATAATCAATTTGAAAGTAATATTTTAAATAATATTTTGGGTTTTATTACATCGTCATTTTTATTTTAAAAGTTAATTCTGTAAAACTGAATTATATGTAAATTTGATCTCAAACTAAAAGCGAGAATCAACCAATCAAATGACATTTTTCTGGAATATAAATACCATTACATGGGGGTGATAAAAGTGAGATTAAAATATATCAGAAGATATAAAGGTGATATTAAATTTAAAATTTTTTTATTTAGTCAATTTTGTACTCTCATACAATTTTATCTGCATAGCTAATGATATTTTAAAAAGTATTTGCAAAAGAGAGTTAAACTATAATATATTTAGTAACTTTATTAAAAATGTGTTGCTAAAGTTTTAAAGTTCCTTTGCCGTGGTATTTTATCAAAGTCTAACTTAGAACTTCACGATAAAAATGGATATGTCAAGAAGTAAAGTATATTCAGTTTATAATATTTTAAAAATGTATATAATATTTGTTGATAAAGTTTCATTAATAATGAACAGGAGGATTGTTCTCATGAATAAAATAGTAATGTGGACATTATTTAAGAAGCCCAGATAGAAAAATATTTTACCGTCTAAAGGTAAAGATGCATTATTTTTATATGGAAGATAAACTTGTCTAAAATTAAGTAGTAATAAGACAATTGCACTTTATGATAATTGATAAAATTTCATGTTAAAAGAGTAAAATCTTATTCTTTCTGAAGGAAACATTTTAAAAGTATATTTTGCAAGAAATTATTTAAGAAAGTGAATCACGGAAAATATTTGATAAAGCGTTTGATATATAAAACTTACGGTCTTAAGGGTTAAACGCATTTTAGAAAGGATTTTTAAAAAAAACTTGAAGTTTTTAAACTGATGAGAAAAGTACTAAATGGAAGTAAATGTACTAAATAAGAAACTTATGGGAGAAATAAATACATAAATAAATAAAAGGATGGAGCCATAGAAATAAAGATTGCGCAATAAGTTTATCTGAATATTTTTTTATTTAAGTCGAAGGATGCATTACCTAACTAACATAGGAATATTCCAGAACAAAATCTTCAAATTATTATTTTGAATAGTGTATTTTATTATGATTCCAATAATCATCTTTCTAGTTTATAGAATCCATAAACTATTTATCTATAAATTTTGCTAAAATAGATTGATAATTATTTTTGTTTAATTTCAAGATTCAAAAAGATGTCATCCGTATTATTTTTTTTTACTATGTATTTTTTACTTTTTTTTAAAATCACTCACCACCGCCCAACCGACAAATTGTCTTGTTCGTCATCATAGCAACAGGGGAAGGTAAAAATGCTCTTGAAGAAATAAAGCATTTTTGAAGAGAACATTTTTTAAAAAAAAAAACTTTTGAGAAAGAAATGGGAATATTTGAACCTAGGAAAAATATACATTTCATCTGAAGTTTACATAAATATGCTTTTTGATTTATTATTTATTTTAAAATATAAATTTTTGATTAATAAGTATAGGAACATGAATATTAATTATTTATGGTATAGAATCCTATAGTATAATATTTAATAACTTAATTTAGAATATTTTAAATAGAAGGATAAATGTGTATTTTATGTATAAGATGTTATATCTAGTTGGAGAAAAGAAGACTGCAAAAGTGATACAGATGAGCAAATGTCACTTGGTAACAATTAATGAATTATTGATATTTATTATGATGTATTTTTTTTTTATAGATTGCTTATGTAATAATGTATGATGTATGAATGTTAAATGTGCATTATACAACATATTTTAAAACATTGGGAGATCAAGAGTTATTTTGGAATATGCATACTATGATTTTATAATGATAATATAACCCAACATGATAGTAAATATTTATATGATTTTTTTAAAAAAACTTTCATATTTCTGGATGATCAAAATATTATGTGTTTAGTTAGAATACTAAAGTAAAATAAACTTTTCTTATGGTTTAGTAAGATTGCTCTAATTACAGTTGAATCTTATTTATCATTTGAATATGCAAGCTAGTAAATTTGTCGATGTAAAAACCTGGTAGATCTTTAGGAAAAAAGAATAGGATAGTGACCTGGTATTAGTAATATAATAAACATGAATCCAGGAGATTATTAAGTTAGGACATTTGGGATATGAATAGTATTTCATAATATTTGTGAATGTGCAATGCAGTTAACATAGCCCTGCAATTGTATGCTTATTTTGGACAGTGTTTATTTTCTTGGAGCATTGATGATCAATAAAGCTGAATGAATATCTTGACATCATTTATAGTATTTGACGATATTAGACAGGAAAAGGTTTTCTCTCTAGTTTTATAATTACACTGTGCCATGATGTATATTTCGGTATGAGTTATGTGTTATACTCTAGTTTTCCTTTCCCATCCTATAAATCTATTCGCTATCTATTTTTCAAAAAGTAGCTACATCGTACAGTATAATATATTTAAAAGAAAATAATAGATGATTTTAGAGTTAAAGATATGCAATTGTTTGGAATGAGATGAGTTCATTTATTTGTATGAAGAAATAGAATTTGTATGAATTGGAATTGGAAATCCAATGGACTTCAAATGAAAGAATCATAAAATATGTTATAAAGTTATTTATTTTTGGAAAATAAATATATGATCTTAAGAATAAAATATGTAAAGCAAAGTTGTTGTTTTTTTTTGAAATATTAAATAATATTAAAGTATTTATTTCAATTTTTTTTAAAAAAAGTACTACATATTTTTAATATAATTCTATAAAGTAAAATCTACACAATAAGTTAGGTACAATTTATATTTATTCAATAATAGAAAATGTATTAGTAATTATAATTTTATAGTAGTATAATATTGTTATAATGGAATGTATTATAGTTGATAAATCCAATGTAGTGAACAATAATATCCATAATTTAGAGATAAATTATCAATAGATATTTTACGTAATATCGATAATATTGCTAAAGTGAAATTGTCTAGTAAAAAGAGGATATCCATGTTTTCGATTAGTATTATTTTATATTTATCCGTATTATGTTTTCTATAAAAATTTTTAAAAAAGAAACATACTGAATAAATAATGGCTAAAGGATGTAAAATATATTTTGAGTAAGCATTAAATAAATACAAATTTTTTATATAAGATTGATCAAACAGGGATTAATAATATTGTATCATTTTTTTTATTATTATTTTTATTTAAGTCAGAGTAAAGACTTAACGAGGTTCGAATATAAAGAATGTATAATGGTACCAATCTTTCAGATGTTTAAAATGTACCTATTGTAAATAAATTGTTATGTTGTTAATGTTATAATAAACTTTATTAATTTTTTTTTCCTCAAAATTTGTGTGTTGGTTTGTTATTTTTTTCCATCTTCATGAAGTTGAACACAGAGTTAATAAAAGTAAACCCAATATTTTTTGCAAAGAAATAAATAAAGAATTATTTTAAGAATTAGATTATTTATTAAGTAATCACATTTACATTATCTTATGGTCATAAGTTAGTTATCACAATAATACATTGGATTATATGCTATCAATTGCCACACACTTTTATTTGTCAGATTATCAAATGCTACCACGTATTTATTATATTATTACATGAAGATAAAAGATTATATTAAATTATTTTATTGTTTTATTATGTTAATAAAGTTATAGTATAAGAAAGGATATACAGAGTTAATTATACAAATGAAGAATATTACTATTATTTTATTATTATTATTAGTTTTGTGTAGTAGATTATGACATAAAATCCCTTTTCATATTTTACTATCGTAATTTTAATTAACTTAAATTTCATGAACCTGGGATTTTATTGAGCTAGATTATTATAAATAGAAGATTAAGATTTAATTATTAGTTTAATCTTAATGAGTAAGAATTATTTAAAGTCGTAAGAATACTATAAGTTTCGTTATTTGAAATAGTAATGGGGGGGGGGGATAGTGTTCTTATGCCATTGAGATAATATCTTGTAGGATGTTGGCTCAATGTAATCTATCTTGTCACCTATGTTTTCACTTCCAAGTCTCATGAAAATATTAAATATTTATTCAATTTATTTTTAGAAAATTAACCTTATTCGTATTTTAAATTTGAGCTAATGAAATATTTAATTTTAATGCTGAATATTTTATTTATTAATTATTACCTGAGCTAGAACCCGTTTTTATATCATATACTACCTGGAAGGGAGAATGACGATTGGCACGGGTAGAATATATATTGTAACTTAACTAATGTGGTCGAAAGATCCATGTATATTAAATAATTATGAAAAGATTCAAATATAAATATTATTTAGCTTAATAAACGAAAAAGAATTGTAACTCAAGTTTTGTATCAAAGAGAAAAGAATTATTTAACCTGAGTAGTGGCTATTAAACAAAAGATCAGACTGAGCTATTAATCATAGTATGGGTGATTGGATTAAATGAAACATACTCCTGGATAGTAGCTATAAGCTATATAAATATTAAAATGATGAGTAGGAATAAATGAAACATATTTCTATAATTAGATTTCTCAAGATATCATAATATCAATAATTATAAACAAATTATTAATAACAACTATTATAACTCAGGTATATGGAAATCAAGTGAGGTGAGTACACTAGCAACTCAATCAAATATTTTCTCAGGTGTACAGACAGTAGATTTTATCCACTTTCATTTCTTGGTTGGATCTCAAGTGCATGTCTAAGTGAAAAACAAGTGAATATGGTCTATCGGGGCGCCACTAGGTTAGCTGGACCTAGACAAAGTTATATTGATAACTTTTTCACATGTACCAGGTTTGAATCCCTTTGGTACCTTATTTCTTACAAAATGTATGATTTTGATTTTAGACCCATAGCACTGTATGCACTAATACTTAAGTAAACACCCAGGTAACATAAAACATCTTTAAACTAAAGTGGAATTCATTAGACAGAAATCATTTCTTAGATCTTAACATAACAAATGTGTTTCAATATTTTTTTTTATAAGTTTTACTAGCTCTGATTATATTATTAATTTAGAAAAGTAATTCACTCATCTGTGCATAAAATAGATGATGGGATGGTGGTTATAATAATACTAAGAAATCACTAAATACTATGAAATCAATATTTATTTATGGCCTTTAAACATTTAAACAGATCATTAATTAAAACATGATGATGATTCTAATACGGTTATTTGCTTTAGTGGACAATTTGGAAATCATTATATTAACTCTTCTCTTCCTGTCAAGCATGATTCTTTTAGTAGGTGAAGTACAGCAGTTGCTTTCACGTTTATAAATTTTCTGGGGTTTAAACTCAGTTACTGGAACAATTAATCGGACTTGATGATTTACTATTTATCTGTAGATTAATCATTTTTCTTCTGATCACCTTCAAATGTGGGTGAATGCTTTCTTATTTCTATTTAAAAACATCTGATTTCTCTCGATCAGTTGAAAGGTGTAGAATATTATTTTTCAGACAAGACATCTTTTCTTTCCTATATGATGTGCTAGTTGATGATGAGTCTGGTAGACAGATGGAAAAATATATATTTTTCCTAGCCCGCCATCCTTATATTTTCAATATTCAAAGCTTGCTATTAAAAAAAATGATTTTTTTAAAAAAAGGTTATCTAGCAGAATTAAAAATGTTTGTCTGCTTTAGTTTCAATAATTTTAAAAGTCTCTATAACAACAATAATGTCAACTGATTTTCCAGACTGCTTTTATATCCGATTTTTATTTCTATTTTTGACCAATTCGTTTTTTAGCTGGAAAGTGCAATCTTTTTAGGAACATGAAAAAAATCACACACCTGGTTTCCAGACAAACTTTTGTCTTGATGGAAAAAATAGACTTAATCCTTTTTCCTCATGTATATCTGTAACATCTAAAATTTGAGCTTCTTTCTTTTGATCTCAAGATGAGACATTTTTAAAATTAGAGTTCTCACCAAGCTTAAACTCCAAAATGACAAACAATCATTTATAAAAACAAAATTGTTACAAAATATACATTTTATTCAACAGATTTTCTCCTTTAACACAAAATTGTTGAATAAAAAAATAATTTGACAGATTTAACCCTTCTTTTTCTCTCAATATTTAATAAATGTAGATATATTTATGTGATGTAACACACACACTCATTCAAATTATTTATAAACTGACATTAAAATAATCTAATTGCTAGCTTAGTAATTATAACCTTAATATTTAAAATTAAATCCTTAGCTTCTAAATCCAAATTACAGTTATAGAAAAGCAAAAATAGAGAAAGAATAAAATATTAAAATTCAGCAAGTGTAGGTTAGTTTTAAAAAAAGTTAAAATGTTTATTATTTGAAATATAAAACAATTAAATAGCTTACACATACATTGCCTACAGATGTGTAACTTTGCTTTTTAACAGAAAAATTAAATATTGAATAGTTTAAATGTGTGTATTACCTTTCTATCAACACACAAACAAATAAAGAATATAATTGTTGACCCACTCTCTTTCTGTCTAAAGCTTTTAGAACTTGATCTTGTAGGGTTTAAACTTGGATGCCCTACATCTTTTTTATATAAAAATGTGATGATGATTTTTGTTCAGCATTTTCTTTCATGCACATTACGATAAATTTAGCTAATGACTAAATTGTAATGGTACTATATATATATATTAAATAAAAACAATGCATAACACTAACTGAAATCTGTATAAAATATTTTAAACATCCCATAGTTATATTCTTTCAGTCACATTTCCTCTTTAATAAAAAAAAAGCTTGAATTTTGAAGCAGATTCAAAAAAAATCACATCTATAATGAGCTGCAAAATTCAAGCTTTTCTTCATTTAAAGGAATGTCTGATTGAAAGAATATTGCTTTTGGATTTGATGATGACTTTTTATTTGGGTTCTTACAACTGCAGATCACTTTCAAGTAAAAAAAGATTGCAAGAATTGGAAGAAACACTTTCTCATATTAAATGGGACATTATTGCTCTTTGCAAAGCTAGAAGAAAAGATGAAGAGATGATTGAGTTAAAAATGGACATATAGTACAAATAGAATAGGATTCATTATTAAAAACACTGGAATAACAATATTGTGTAATATAGAAATAAAACAAACTAACTCCTTTTTAAAACTTGTTTTTTATATGACTATAATCATGAAAAAAAAATCCAATGTTTCGACTATTTTATATAGTCTTTTTCAAGGCACACTAAAATAAAATAATATATATATAACACATATTCCAAAAAAAATAAAAATAAAAAAGAAGTACAAAATATATTCATAACCAAAAATTTACCTTATCTCATTCCCCTTTCCTATTACCAACAATCACAACTTAAACACTAACAATTTCCTTTTTTTAAAATCTATATATATCCATTAAAACATTTAATTAAAAACCTATTATTTTATTTTCTGTTTTTCTATTAACATCCTATTTAATTCTGGTTTTATTTCATTAATGTATACAGTTTCTTTTATCATCCTTTCATTATATGACTTAATACATTCCAAAGGCTTTATATCAAAACCCCATGCTTAATTTAAATTTATTCATGTGAATGTAAACAGAACTAGTAAGAATAAATTAAAAACTAGATTAAAACAGCATTTAGGTGATAAAAATTCTGCTGTTTACATTCACATGAATATATTTAAGCATGGGGATTTTGATATAAAGCTTTTGGAATGTATTAAGTCATATAATGAAAAAATGATAAAAGAAAGTGTATACATTAATGAAATAAAACCAGAATTAAATAGGATGTTAATAGAAAAACAGAAAAGAAAATAATAGGTTTTTAATTAAATGTTTTAAAGGATATATATAGATTTAAAAAAAAAAGGAAATTGTTTGTGTTTAAGTTGTGATTGTTGGTAATAGGAAAGGGGAGTGAGATAAGGTAATTTTTTGGATATGAATATATTTTGTAATTTTTATTTATTTATTTATTTTTTTGGAATATGTGCTATTTGTTATATATATATTATATTATTTTAGGGTGCCTTGAAAAAGACTATATAAAATAGTCAAAATGTTGGATTTTTTTTTCATGATTATAGTCATATAAAAAACAAGTTTTAAAAAGAAGGAGTTAGTTTGTTTTATTTCTATATTGGATATTTATGAACTATTTTGAAAAAAAGAACTATGTGCTTTATATATTAAACAATAGTGTGATGATTGATGATGTATTGGACAAAGTGGCAAGATTAATTATTCAACATAATAGCAGATATCAAATGTAGATAATTCAGATTTATGCCCCAACAAGTTCTCATAGTGATGAAGTAGTAGATGATTTTTTATGGACAAGAAAAAGTCTTTTAATCTGACCAAAAGCATTTGAAAATTGTTATTGGAGACTTTAATGCTAGAATTAGTAAACAATTGAAAGGTGAAAATGCTGTAGGTAAATTTGATTATGCTAATAGAAATGAAAGAGAACATAGACTTGTGGAGTTTACAGAAAAAGAAAATCTTTATATTATGACTTCTTTTTTTGATAAAAATGTTAAAAGGAAATGGACATGGAAGCATCTAAATAAAGGTAATGCAGAATTGGATTATATTTTATTTAATAGAAAAGACATACTTCAAGATTGTAATGTTCTTAATAAATTCAACACAAGAAGGGATCATTAATTAGTAAGACATATTAATGCAAAACTAGAGAGACAAAAATTACTAAGGAAAATAATATTCACAGTTGATATTGATAATCTTCAGAAACACTCTAATGAATTTAAATTAGAACTTGCAAATCATTTTCAAATATTAGCAGATTTTGAACATAATTCAGATATGAATGAAATTAATAAAATAACTGATATACTTTTAAAAACTGCAACTTGAAAAAAGCAGAAATTGACCAATAAAAATAAAGGAACATGAAAATATATAAAAATGATGCATTAAGGATTGAATAATTCACAATTTTTAAAATGATGTGTAAAAGAGTTGATAACGATATAATAAATTATAATTCTGAACTAGCAAGGAAAGCTATAGAAGAGAATAAAAGTCAGGATTGTAAAACAACATATTTGCAGTAAGAAAAAAAGATGGAACTATATGACATCATGAAATAAATGGGTAGATAAGTTCTGTCAAGAATTATATAGTAATAAAAAACAAGTATCTCCAAAAATTATTATATCTTCTGAATTGCCCAGGATTTTAAATGCAATTAAATTTATGAAGAAGGGAAAAGCTCCAGGTAATGACACAATTATAATCAATATGTAAAAAAACGAGGTGAAGAAATATAATTTTCTTTTGGCAAAATTATATACAAAATGTCTAAATAATAAAGATGTACCAGGTGATAGGAAGAATGCAGTATTAATATGAATATTTTAAAAAGGTGATAAAGAAGATATTAGAAATTACAGACCTATCAATCTTTTATCAGTTTTATACAAAACTTTTACCAAGATAATTATAATTCATTTACAGAGAACTTTGGATTTCAACAAACCAAAAGAACAAGCTGGATTTAAAAGTGGTTTTAGTACAATGAATTATATTCAAGTATTGAGAGAAGTTATAAAAAGGACTAATGAATATGAGTGGCCATTATACTTTGGATTTGTAGATTATGAAAAGACATTTGATTCTATAAGAAGTTCTTCAGTGATTAAAGCATTAGTTAATCAAGTCCAGAATACTGTCATATTCTGAAGAATATTTACAAAAATTCAACAGTAACAATTACATTGTAAAGAGGTGGGGGATAAGACAGGGTGACTCAACATCTCCAAAAAAATTTACAATAGTGCTGCAAGAAATATTTTGTGGATTGAAATGGGAAGCTAAAGGAATAAAAATAAATGAAGATTATTTAAGTCATTTAGACTTTGAACATGATACTTTAGCAAATGTTGCAAGATTTATAAAATAAAAATTAGAAAGGAAAATTAAGGTAAATATTAAAAAGTCTAAAGTAACGTTCAATGGATTTTTTCAAAAGATAGAAATAAAGATTTATAAGGATGAGTTAAAAGAAATTAAGAACTACAAATACATTGGCCAGGTTATTACTACTTATGGAAACATAATTGATGAAATTAATCATAGAATTATATTTGTTTAAAGTTGCTTTTGGTAAAAATAATGTAACATAAAAGAAAATATGCCTATGTGATTGAAAAGGAAGATTTTTAATAAAGGTGTTTTACCACTTCTTACTTACAGATCTGAGGCTTACACACTTAATAGAAAAGCAATACAGAGACTTCAGATCACTCAAATAATTATGGTGAGATGCATATTAGGAATAACTAGAAGAGATCAAAAATGCAATACATGGATAAGAGAATAAATAAGTGTTACTGACATCATTGAAAGGATTAAAAGACTGAAGTAAAGTTAGGGTTGGACATATTGCTAGAAGAGATATTAGATAAACAATTGAAATATTAAATTGGATTTCAAAAGATTGTAAAAGACCCAGAAAGAGACCATATGTGAAATCAATGAATGAAATAAGAAAGTATGTGGATGTAATGTGGAGAAGAAAGGCTAGAGATCAGAAAAAATAGATTAAACGTGGAGAGACCTTCACCATGCAGTAAATTGTTAATTGTTGGTGATTTATATATATATGTATAAAGAATGATTTTTTATATTCATGGAAACAGTTTTAAATATAGGAAAATTGCTTTATGATGTATCAATTATTAGAACATATTATCGATCTTAATTGTTCTACACTAATTAATCTATTACATACGTTGATTTGGATATCACTCATATATATCCCTTTTTTTTAGTTATAATTTTTAATGAAAAAAAACTTTTTCATCATCAAATTAATATTTTATTTGAAATTGTGCTTTCATTAATATTTAATTTTAAATAACTTAAATTAATTTTAATGATAAAATATTTTCTTTACTAATATAAAAAGAATACAATAATTTTATCAACACAAATCATTTTATTTTTGCCTTCAGTCTGAAAAGTATATTTAATGGAAAAAAAAAAACGTATTTTTCCACTATTTTTTTTTAAATACAATTTTTTAAAACTTTAAAATAATAGAAGCCAACTCTAAAAACTCTTTTCTATGTGAAGTCTTTTAAATTTTTCACATACTATTTTTGTAAATACCACAAACTATTAAGAAATAAATATATAATAATTTTTTAAAAAAGAAAAAAAAAAGATAAATAAATAGAATAAAATGATTACTTTTATGTTAACATTGAAAAAAAAATTGTACAAATATTATATAAATATTGTTCAATTAAAGAAAAATATATCATTTTTTAAATTGATATATTGATTAATCCTGACATATTGGAACAATAATTGAAATTAAAATCTTAATTGATAAACAGATTTTAAATATGAAACTCATTAAATATTACATTTTATTAAGTTCTTTTATCAATAATGATATAAATGAATTCTGATAATGAAATTTTATATTGCTGTTATAGTGGCAATGAAAATTTTCTAGTATCCTGCCATTTAAGAATTAAAATCTAATATTGAAAAAAATTAGTTTTAAAATATATTTTTATAATTAAAAGATAATTTCATTGGTTTAAATTTAATTTTTATTATTTCTCATTCCTAATTCATATTAAGAAGCACTAGTTGATTGATTAATCAATAAAGCTATTGTGATAACTTTTGATTCAAGCCTTTGTACTAATATAGAATTCATTAAAGTTTATAATGCTTAATCGCTAATATTACTATTACATAAAGTTTATAATGTAACTTTAAAATTTAAATTTCTAGAATAAATTATTAATAAAAAGCAACATATTACTAATAATGTTATCGCTTGTGTTTGATTGTAGAACTCTTTTGCTAAATTATTGCTGAAAGAACACTTACTATGTATACATTCATTCCTAAGAACGTGTAATTGTTATAACCTTCTTGTTGTTTTTTTTTTTAATTTCATAATTGTAATCATTAAAAATGTCCAATTCATATCATTATTTTATTATATTTAATTTCATCAATGTCTTTCATTAGTAGCTTTAATATATTAATAGTAATTGTATTCTTATAAAATCTCAAATGTTTTTTTTTATCTCTTGACTATCTGAATTATGATGCATATTTTTTTAGAATTGGAAATCTTATCTTTACTTACAATATTTTTTTGATAATTCTCCTGAATGTCTGATCATAAAAAATTGCCAAAATAATGTATTTATTTCTAAGTTATTGATGATTTCAATCCAGAAATTTTTTCTTAGATGCAAGATATTTTATCAACTAAAAATATTCACAGCAATATATATAATAAATAAAGAGCATGCTAATAGCTCTAAATAAGCTTATTGTTTAATGATAAATGCCACAAGAGAAAGCATCTGAAATATTTATCTTGGATTATCCCCATCCCCAGACCAGTTTCAAGCTATGGCTCTCTTCAGTGAGGGGCTAGGACTTTAGATTCAGAATCCTAACTCAAGCTAAGCATTTATCTAATACTTAACTATTAAAACATATCTGAAATTTTTAGACATCTATATATCTTCAAATTCAGCTCTTCAACTGAAAAAGTTATATGGGCCTGAACTAGTCAGTTACTCCATATATTAGTAGGTTTAGCAATTTAATATAGCTAAAGCCTCAACAGTCAAATTATAATATTAATGAAAACCAAGTCATATATCTCTTGACCTATATATCTTGCATTACCAATATGTAATAAATAAAGAGCATGCTAATAGCTCTAAACAAGCTTTTTTTTATTATGATAAATTCCACAAGAGAAAGCATTTGAAATCTTTATTTTTTATTACCCCCTGACTGATTTTGAGCTACGGCTCTCTTCATAAAAAAAGTTTGTTTAGAGCTATTAGCATACTCTTTATTTATTATATATTGGTAATGCAAGCTATGTAGGTTATGTGATATATGACTTGTTTTCATTAATATATATATATATTGTGCCCTTTTCTATAGGACAGAAATAGCTCATCACAGTCAATTACTAAAAATTTTAAATTTTAGAATATGTTTTCTTGATTTGTTAGTTATATTTTGTTAATAATATCTTAAAGTACAATTTAAAGCTAAATGAAATACGTAACACATAAAAGTATAATGAATAACCTTAAAATGGTTAAGTAAAGCTAAAAATATTATTACATATGGTTGCAAAAGCTGGCCATAATAAATAACACAGCTATAAATATTTAAAAGTATGTTTAAAAGGTTAAATTTTAATAGTCTTAAACTTATAGTTAAATAAATGTTGTATTTAAATTTATAAATTATATTTAATAATTATAATTAATATCATATATTTTAAAAAGTAAGTTTTATGGCAGTGGAAGTTGTATTTAATTCTATATTTTCTAAATTATTCTTCAAAATTTTATATAATTGTATTATTTTATTTAATACAATAAGTGTTGCAATTTATTATTTATTCCCAGACAGTAAATTGGATAACATCTGTCTTGATTATATTAATCATGTGACTTGAATAATATATGGATATACACACTTGCTTGCTAGTATTTAGATTAGTCAAGTTCAAAATATTGTAAAATTGCATTATAGAATTGGATAAAATTATTATCTATCATAAAAGCCAATATTAAATATTAAGTTGACTATCGTATAAAATGTTTTAAATAATGTAATAAAAATGAAGACAGTTAATAAAAAAGTTAAATATTTTGTTAAAATAAAAATAGATAAATTAAATATTAAAAGTGGGATAAATTTATTAAATAGTGTTTTTTAAAAAGTCTTTTAAAATATTTAATCAATTTAGTAAAGTAATAATTGATTTAAAAGTAATATTTAAGTAATAATTTTAAAATTTTAATACGTTATATTTTTTATTTTGAAATTTAATTGTGTAAGTTTCTAACATTATGCAAATTTGGTATCAAACCAATAGTAAGAATCAACCAATAGAATGACGTATTCTCTAGGATATAAATATGGATGGCAAGGGGGTATCAGTGTGTTATTAAAAATGTATTAAAGGTAGCAGAATCATATCAGAAGCTATCAAGGTGATAGTAATTTTAATTTTATTATTTAGTCAATTTTTAGTGCTCTCATATAATTTTATTTGCAAAAGCTAATTGGATATTTTATTAAAAGTATTGCAAAAGAGAGTGTAAAATATAAATATTAGTAATAATTTCATTTAATATGCCTTGCTAATTTTTTAATGTCCCATTATCAGGAGTATTCGTTGAAATCTAATTTATAACTTTGCAATAATAAAATGGATATACCAATAAGTAAAGCATATTCAACTTATAATATTTTTAAAATGAGTATAATATTTATTAATGCAGTTTCAGTAATATTGAACAAGAGGACTATTCAAATGAATAAGTTAATTTTTCGGACATTATATGGAAAACTCATTAGAAAAACTGTTTGCCGATTTAAAGTAAAGACGCATTATTTTTATATAGCAAGATATGTCTTGTCCAGTATTAATACACAAGAGGACAAGTATGCTTTATAATAAATTTATGGAAATATATTATAAGAATAAATGTTATATCCTTTTTGAAGGAAACATTTTAAAAATATTTTCAAGAAATTACTTTAAAAAAAGACTCATGGAAAATATTTAGAAACAGTGTATTTTATGAAAACCTGAAGCATATAGAGGGTTAATATGCGTATATAAAAATTATTTTAAAAGCTGATAATTTAAGACAAAAAAACCTCTGAATGGTAATAAATTTATTTGAAGAAGAAACTTATAAAAGAAAATGAACATGTTAATAAATAGAATGTGGAAATAAGTATTGCACAAAGTTTATCCGGATAATTTAAGCTAAACCAAAGGAACCTGATGCATCAGTATGCCAATACAGAATGTTATGGATATAAGCTTCAAGTTATTATTTTTAATAATATAATTTTATTATGATTTCAATAATAATCATTCTGGACTATAGAAGTCATAAACTATTATTCTATGAACTTATCCAGGATGGATTGATTATTATTTTATTTAATTTTCAAGATTTTTAAAGATGTATTTTTTTTATTATTCATTTTAAACTTTGCCCACCGCTGCTGGAAACAGATTGTCTTGTTCATTGTCATAGCAACAGGGGAAGGTTGTAGAATTCTTCTGAAGAGAACTTTTTTAAAAAAAAACTTTTGAGAAAAAAAATGGAAATATTCGGACTTATAAAAACATTCATTTTTTCAGCTGAAGTTATGTAAATATGATTTTTATTTATTACTATTTATTTTAAATGTAAATTTTCTAGTATAAAAAGTAGGAACATGAACATTAATCTATTGATAATATTAAAATCCTATAATATAATAATTTAATAGTTTAAATAAGAACATTTAAGTAAAAGTATAAATGTATTTTTATATATGCTATGCTATGTCTAGTGGATGAAAAAGAAGACTGCAAAAGTGATGACCAGATAATATCACTTAGTAATAGTTAATGAGTAATGATAATTTTATGATGTATATTTTGATTTCTTTCTTAGATTGCCTATGAATAATAATAAATGGAAGTATAAATCTTTTAATTATATGTAAATGCATTTTGTACAACACTTTAAACATTATGAGATTAAGATTTATTTTGGGAATATGCATACTATAATTTTATACTAGTAATATAACCCAACATGATAATAAATATTTATGTGATTCTTTTTAAAAAACTTTCATATTATTGGATGTTCAAAGTATTATCTGATTAGTTTGTATATGTTTTAGAATATAGAATAAGGAAGTAAGCAAACTTTTCTTGTGGATCAATGTGATCGCTCTAATTATAAATGAATTTTATTTATTGTTTTTGAATAAGCAAGATAGTTAGTTATTTTTGTCGATGTTAGATGTGATAAATCTTTAGGAAATAAGAATAGGATAGTGACTTGGTAGTACTATGGTAAACATGAACCCAAGATGATGTTGTAATAGGATGTGATGAGGGAATATGAAGAATATTTTATAATCTTATTGGATACGCAATGCAGTTAACAAAGTCCTGTAAGTGTATATTTATTTTGGACAGTGTCTAATTTCTTTAAGTATTGATGTTTTTAATAAAGCTGAAGGAATAGTTTTAACATCATTGATGTATTGGAGGACATTAGACTAGGTCATGCCTCTATTTCTTGTAGATACACTGTGCCATGATATTTTTGATATATGCTATGAGTTATACTCTAGTTTTGCTTCCCTTCCTACTCATCTGTTCACTATCTAGATTTCCAATGTAACTACATCATTCACTATGATATATTTGAAAAGAAATAATAGATAATTTAGAGTTTAAGATATGCTATCATTTGAATGAGATAAGTTCATTTACTTAGAAGAAGTAGAATTTGTATAAATTGGAATTGAAAATCCAATGAATCCTAAAAGGAAAAAAGAATCATAAGATATGTTTTTTGGATTTATTTTGGAAGTAAAATAAAATTTTAAGAATAAAGTATATAAAACAAAGTTGTTCTTTGAAATGTTAAATAACTTTTAAATGCTTTGTTTTATCTTTAAATTAAGTATTGCATATTTTAAAAAAATAGAATGTTATAAAGTAAAACGATATAAATAATAAGCATAGGTATAATTTTGTATTTATCAAATAATAGGAACATATTTTTAATTACAACTATATAGTATTAAAGTAATGCTAAATGGGAATATGTTATATTTAATAAACATAGTGTAGTAAACAACGATATCCACAAAATCTAGTAATAAATTATTAGATAGATATTTTATGTAACATCTTTGACATTGCAAGATGAAAATTGTTTAATTTTTAAGAAAATCCATACTCATGATAATGTTATTTTTTATGTTTTCCGTAGTATGTTTCTATGGATGTTTTTTTTAGAAAGAAAGGTATAATTAAATAATATTTAAGGATAGAATATATTTTAATAAAAGTAAATAAATGTAATTTATCATAAGTTTAATTAGAAAGAGATGAATAAAATGATATTTTATTATTATTATCTTAAGTCAGAATAAAGACATAAAATAATTCTAAATTGTTTTTTTTAATAACTAAGTAATAAAAAATGTAAAACGGTGTAAAGTGAGAATATCCGATGTAAATATTGTAAATAAATTGTTTATTTATTTTATGGTTAATAATAAACTTTGTTAATTTTTGTTTTCAAAAATTTGTGTGTCTAGATTGTTTATTTCTCCCACTACACTGCATGAGACCACCCAATACACCCAGAATAATAGAAACGGACATATAATTTTGCACAAAGATAAATAAAGAATTATTTAAGAATTCGAATATTTTCTTGGTATTCATTTAATTAAGTAATCATATTTTACATTATCTTATGATCATAAATTAAATATCATAATGTTACATTGAATAATATGCTATCCATTGCCACACACCTTTATTTGTCAGATTATAAATTCTACCACATTTTCTTACATTATTATATGGAAATAAAAGATTATATCATATTATATTATTTTATTATGGTAATAAAAATTATAGTGAAAAGAAAAGATATACAGAATTAGTTCATACAATGAAGAATATTATTATTATTTGTTATTATTAGTTTAAGTGTAGTAGAGTATGACATAAAAATCCCTTCTCATGTTTTACTACAGTAATTTTAATTAACTTAGAATAGTTTTATGAACCTGAGATTTTATTGAGCTAAATTATAGTAGATAAGAGATTAAGATTTAATTATTAGTTTAATTTTAATGAGTAGGATTTATTAAAGTCATAAGAATACTATAAGTTTTTTATTTGAAATAGTAATAAGGGGGGGGGGTAGTGTTCTTATACCATTGAGGTAGTATCCTGTGGGATATTGGCTCAATGTAATCTTTCTTGTCACCTGTATTTTCACTTCCAAGTCTCATGAAATAATAAATATTTATTTATTTATTTTATAAAATGAACCTTATTCTTATTTTTGAATTTGAGCTAGTGAAACATTTAATATTAATGCAGAATATTTTATTTATCAATTAGTTGTAATAACAAATGTAATCGGTAACTGAGCTAACCCATTTTTTGTTTATATTATATTGCCCGGAAGTGAAGATGCACAAAGACAAGGTTAGAATATATATATATGGTAGCCTTGACAACAGTTTGAAATTGTTTATTATGCTTGATATTGGGATTGTCTAAATGTTTACTGATTTTAATGTTTTAAATTAAATATTGCCTAACATCAATAATATAGAAAATCGTATAAACAAATTTATACTAAAATTGTCTCACAATTATGGTTTCAAGGTCTATTTGCTAATAAATGAAACCTTGGTCATGAGAGAATTTTAGTGTTCGTTTTTTAACTAATATTTTAATGCTATATGATTTACTATTATATATATATATAACCCCTATACCTTCAGTGCTGACTAAATTCTGTCATTCATTTAAAAAAATAAATGAACGGCTGATATAATTTTATTCTTTTTTATTTAACATATATTTAATATACATACACGCATTACATATTATCTCATTATTAATTGAGCCTGAGGAAATTTACTGTTAAATAAATAATTATTAATAGTTTTTCTCCTACAAATGCTGTGTTTTTCAGAGACTTGGAGTTTTATTTTACCAATTCTTAATTCTGAAATCATATATATTACAATCTTATAACAGAATTGCCAAAAATCTTCATAATAAAGTATTGTTTATGTATGAGAAGAAATTGAAATTTTTCTTGTTCCCTGTATTAAATAATTCCTTAACTGTATCATACATTGCAGCTTTTTTTTTAACATACAATTTATTTGTACTAGAGCAAGTTTATTTTTGAATAAATAATTAGTAATACTTTTCAGAATAGTGTATTTTTTCAACAGATGCTCTTTTCTGCCAGATGTTTTATTAACAGTTTACTCTTTTTATAAGAGTGATCATTTTAGTGGCTTAATAACAATTTATAACTGGGATTTTTAATGAACTACGTTATTTGTTACTACTTACATTTTGCTTATCATTTTATGAATATAGTTATATAAGATATCTATAGATATATATGTAATAAAACTAATGATAAATTTTTGAATATTTAAAGTAAAGCAAAGTTTAACATAGCAAAATAATGCTCATTAAACTGAATGTACAGATTTTACATACGTGATTAATATTCGTATTTTAGTATTTTCTAATCTCAATTTTGTTGAAGCACTGATTCAATGCATTTTGATCTTTTATTTATCATTTCTCTCCATGCAAATGGTTTTCCCACTTCCATCACTTTTCTTTTTACAAATGGTGTTCACATTTCTAAATCTAAAGACAAGCTCCATGTTTCTACATTCTGTAAGATATGTAAAATGATGGAATCAGTTATAAATCTTTACATTTGAACTCAACAGCATAAAAGATAAGATAATAACGAATCATATAAAAGTATAGTCCATCATTTAAAAAAAAAAGTGTTTTGTATACACTGGAAGTCCCTAGTAAATTTAGACTCTAGAATTAATCAGCATAAACTTCTCTATAATAAGATTAAAATAAGTCTCATACATTTTTTGATATCTTTTTAATATGAGATAGAGATGGAACATCCCTTTAAGGTTAATGTGGTTTCTCATTACACATTCAAAATGTGCAATGGATCACGGCTCTACCAATAGGTAAATAATAAAATATTGGAATTAAGATTATTAATTATATATAATCTTTTAATCTGCAGAAATAATTTTGTTTGAAAGTATTTCTGTGGATTGAACAATTGTATATAATAGTTAATTACCATTATATCTATTATTTTTATTGTTGTTATATATATATAAGTATGTGAAAATACAGTAATTAAAAGTTTATAAAAATTATATGTATAACCGTAACTTAGAAGCGCTTTCAACTACCTTGTAGCTTTGTCAACTATCACTTTTAAAATGTCAGCTTTCCCATAATTCCATGTCAACTTTCCCATAATTCTGTGATCTTAACATTTGCTGCTTGTCTATTAATTAAGTTCTGCTTGTGTTTATATATTAACATTGCCTCTTTAATTTTTCTTTTATTATTTCTTTCAGTTTCCAATATTTGTACGTTGTTATAATCAAAATCAAAACCATATATACATGATTTATTATGGTCATAAAAAACAGAAGCTGATAAATTATCACTATTTTTAAAATTTTTGTTTTGTATTTTGAACCCTTTTAAATAACAATAAGTGCTTTTTTGTTCTTTTTTCCAATGTGCACCTCGATTCACCTATATATATCCATTGCCACACCTACATGTCCATTTGTAAATGATACAATTTTTATTTGTCAATAAAGTTTTATCTTTTGAATTGTTTATTAATTTATTTAATGTAGGTGGTGCATAAAATGCAATATCACATATTCCTTTATAAATTTTTTTAATGAAACTTGCCTGTTGATTCGAAATATATGGCATTGATATCCACAATTTTTTATCAGAAAAATTAACATTATTATTAATATTTTTATATTTGGAAGTAAAATTTTTAACTGTATAATAAACACAATCATAATTGTATCCAACACTTAACAACACGTTACAATAAATTTCAATATTTTTAGTTTTATCTGATGCATATTTACAAAGGTTATTATTTCTAAATAAAAAGGATTTCAAACCTGCCATTTTATGTGACATTGGCACTTTTGATTCATATGGAATATATCTTCTTTTTGCTATTGGTTTAAGAGTCATATAGTAATCCAGTTTATCCCTATTTCTAGTAATCTTAAGATCTAAAAATTGAACACTCATTGAATTTTCATCTGTTTTAATCCACTTTAAGCCCTTTATATTATTTAATTAATTATTATTATTTAATTTATATTATTTAATGAATTAAATAATATAAAGGGTTTAAAGTGGATTAAAATAGATGAAAATTCAATGAGTGTTCAATTTTTAGATCTTAAGATTACTAGAAATAGGGATAAACTGGATTACTATATGACTCTTAAACCAATAGCAAAAAGAAGATATATTCCATATGAATCAAAAGTGCCAATGTCACATAAAATGGCAGGTTTGAAATCCTTTTTATTTAGAAATGATAACCTTTGTAAATATGCATCAGATAAAACTAAAAATATTGAAATTTATTGTAATGAGTTGTTAAACGTTGGATACAATTATGATTGTGTTTATTATACAGTTAAAATTTTTACTTCCAAATATAAAAATATTAATAATAATGTTAATTTTTCTGATAAAAAATTGTGGATATCAATACCATATATTTCGAATCAACAGGCAAGTTTCATTAACAAAATTTATAAAGGAATATGTGATATTGCATTTTATGCACCACCTACATTAAATAAATTAATAAACAATTCAAAAGATAAAACTTTATTGACAAATAAAAATTGTATCATTTACAAATGGACATGTAGGTGTGGCAATGGATATATAGGTGAATCGAGGTGCACATTGGAAAAAAGAACAGAAGAGCACTTATTGTTATTTAAAAGGGTTCAAAATACAAAACAAAAATTTTAAAAATAGTGATAGTTTATCAGCTTCTGTTTTTTATGACCATAATAAATCATGTATATATGATTTTGATTTTGATTATAACAATGTAAAAATATTGGAAACTGAAAGAAATAATAATAAAAGAAAAATTAAAGAGGTGATGTTAATATATAAACACAAGCAGAATTTAATTAATAGACAAGCAGCAAACATTAAGATCACAGAATTATGGGAAAGTTGACATGGAATTATGGGAAAGCTGACATTTTAAAAGTGATAGTAGACAATGCTACAAGGTAATTGAAAGCGCTTCTAAGTTACGGTTATACATATAATTTTTATAAACTTTTAATTACTGTATTTTCAAATATTTATTTATAAATTTACGTATATTAGTTTGAAGAAATACAGACATCGATTTGTAATATTATATATATATATTACATCATAGTAGATAATCATTTCCACAAAAGCATAATTTTTTTAGATATTGGCATTATTGAATCTAGATGGAAATATAATTATTATTCAGTAAAGTACTATCCAAAACACTTTTAGCTAGAACAAAAATAAAAAGAAAAGCCAATAAAATTATTCAGCATCTGCAATTGACTAATATAATATGAGTAATATCACTTTTACTATTTGTTTACCTATTGATGCTGCTGCATGAATTTATCAGATAGAAGAATGGTGAACTAAAGTGCTAAAATTTCATGATCATAGCCAGTACTGTCACATGTGATGATTAGATACATGTGACCTTATGAATGATTAACCATTCAATTATTTTATTTACTGCAGATTAATATTTTTAAAAGTTTTTTTTCTTATATATTTAAGATTGTTTTTAAATTTATTTGTATTCCAAAAAAAAAAAAAAAGAAACAACTATAGCTCTTATAAAATATATATGTGTAATTTACAACAATAAATACTAGGCAGGGTATGTAGCATTTAATAGGATATTTGGGATTTTATTCAACTAAAATGATCCAATTCATTAAAATGCATCCTGAAAGCTACTTGCACATATTTTTTCAATGTCTAAAGCAGTATACTGTATTTTGATGAATGACTTAGCCACTAACTTATCAACTTATCTATCTTAAAAGTAAAATTTGAAGATAACATTATATATTTAGATATATAATTTCATATAGCTACTGATAACAAAATTAAATTAAAATATTTTATTAACAAAGATAAATTTAGAAAAAAGTTATTTCTATAGATTCACAACATGCATGAGTACAAAAAATAGCAGGCTTTAAAAATGTTTAAATAAGGAAAGATAATACAGATAAAAATGTAGCTGATTTACCAAAAGAATCAATTTAATAAATTATATATATATTTATTAAAAATAAACTGTTTTATTATAAAGAATCTATATTATATAATAACATTTCTATGAAAAAAAATGATTATAATGATAATAGTGATGTTAATTCAAATAAAAATGGATTAATTTTTTATATTATCCAAAACTTATAATATATTAATAAGAAACAGAAATTACATTGATAAAAAGTAAAGGAATATAATATAAAAAACAATATGTAATAAAAAAAAAGAGAATTATATATAAAATTAATTATTACCACTGCAATACGATTTCCTATGGACTTACAGGGAAACAGTAAGATGTAAGTGCCAAAGACCATAACAATATAATTAATATGTGAGATGAAAAATCTGCTTTAAACATTCACTACTTAAAATATAAATATAAAATAGATGATATAAAAAATATTAAACCTTTAATTTACATTAAAGATCCAAAAATAAGTCAAATATGTGAAACATATTATGTTAAGCATAACTTAAATAATCATAAGAATATAAATTTAGTCAATAATTGGTCAATTAAAATAAATGGAAAATTATATAATAAGGTATTAAATATATAGTTGTATAGGGTATGATTATTTACCCTCTATATGATGTTCTGCAGTCAATTCATTCAATTTTATTGAATCTCTGCATCATAATTTTATTCTGTTTTATTCATGTTTTATATTGTTATCATTACTTCTATTATAAAATAGTAAATAGTGTTCTATCTCCAATAATTGGTTAATATTAAAATAGATGCTTACTATTTGTGAAGAGCACAAAATCATGTCCACAAAGAACTTTATATGATATTAATATAGCCGTTGAATAGGATATTTTTATTATTCATATAATTTATTCATCTATCCAGCCATCTATTTGCTTAGATAAATAAATTAAATTAAATTTGAATACCATGTTTGCCTTTTGCAATAATCATCCAAAAGAAATGATACACATTTTTCAAATCAGCCCTCATTTCTCATCCTTATGACACTTGGTATATCACAAAGAAGTAATTAATCTTAAACAACTGTGTGAGAAATATATTAACATTTTTCATTCTTATAATGCCATAGTAACTATTCATACTTTTAAAACCATGTTTCTTGAACTATTTTTTAATTACCAAGTTGAAATTTTTAAGTTAAGTAGTTCCATTATAAAATCCTTCGTCATTTATGTAATGTAAATCTAATTTTGGTTTTAAGCTTCTCTATATTTTAAAAAGTTTATCTATGTTTTTTTTGCTTATCTTATCACATATTTATTTAAATTTATTAAAAATCTGGTATTTTCAAACTCATGAGTTTTGTAATTCAGAATAACCATAAGAGCTAACTGATTAAACAAAGAAATTGAGCTCTTGACTAAGTCAGCTCCACCAGGTGTCAGTTGCTGGTTCATAGAGAACAGTTTGGTGAATTTAGAAGCAGTAATTATGCCACGATCAGGATATCCATATGAAACAGGATCGTTAAAGCTGAAGATTGAAATACCAGAAAAATATCCTTTTGAACATCCAAATATCAAGTTTATGACTCCAATCTATTATCCCATTGTTGACCTTTCTGGTCATGTGTGCCTTGATATACTGAGAATGCCATCACAAGGCTCATGGAAACCTTCACAAAATTTGAGCACTGTTTTAACATCCATCAGGCTGCTTATTTCGGAACCTAATCCAGATGATCCACTCATGGCAGATATTGCCTGAGAATTTCAGTCTAACAGACCATGATTCAATAGCAAGGCAAAACACTGGACTAATCATTATGCCAAATAAAGCAATTCTTTTTCAAAATAAACTAATGTAAGATATCTTTTTTTGTCTAAACATTATAGTCATTGTAAGATTTTACAAGATAAATAGTATTAATAAAACCCATTAATGATTAAAAAAAAACCATGTTTCTTGCCCATTGCTCTGTAATTTTTGCCAACAAAAAATACAATGTTCTTAAAAAAAATAAAGCATAGAATAATACATATTTATATACTCTAAAATATTTACCTAAAAGTACTATGAGCAACATTTGGAGGAACAATATTTTTCTTAGTTGCACCTTATTTTAGAATGATATAAAGTATATAAATTATAACATTCACCTATATAAAACTGAATCATTTTCATCTGTCCTCAATGACTAATTGTAATGATTATATTTTTACAAGCTACGTATCATATGTCATGTACATTTACCCCCTCCTGTATATATGTTATTATTTAAGAAAATAATATCCTTTTAAGTTTAGCTGTTTGAAGTTCAGACTTTATATTTACTCATAGAGGGCGTTGCTGGAATATTTTAATATTAGAGTATTTAAATGTTAATATTTGTATTTAATTTACTATTGATAAAGTTTATTATATAAAACAAAACAAAAAATAATAAAAATAAATCTGACATTAAGCAATCTGACAAACCAAATGTACAATAGATCATTGTGGAGAAATATTATTTATATGATGTCTTGTCGATTTGATGTCATAATAAAAATTTGCATATCACAACTTTTAAGGTTTACATTAAAGTTGATATTCACTTACGGTTCTATTTACACGTGTAAAACCATTTGCTTTAATGTTTTTATTTGTAGCTGATTATTGTTTGGTAAGAAAAAAGAGAAATGCACAAACAACAATTAAAATAAATCACAAATTATTAGAACAGTAAAATGCTAATGGAAAGTTTATAACGATTAACATCTTTTTACGAAGCTAATCTCAAGACAGGTTAATTAAGAAAACAAACATTTGTTAATTAGTACACGTCTTTATTTCGCACACAATATGCAATGCATAATTAAAGAAATGATTTATGATTATATAGTCACATTCAACCTGATATTCTTAATTGAGTTTTAGGCAAAACATAATTAATCATGTTAATGCAAAAACCCATTAATAAAGCGTTTTTTAAAAAATAAAAACGCAACAACTTTATTTCAATATAATTATAATAAAAGTATTTATAAATTAAAAACTTTGGCATCCAATTTCATTCATACATTCATAAATGTAATAACTACTTTAAATGCAAAAGCTTTTTTTTTTTTCATATGTCATAGCATTGGCCGGGACGCGAACCCACAACCGTCTGCAACCAACTACTTGCTTGCAAGGCAGCTGCGATGACCTCTTGGCTAACAATGCTTGACAAATGCAAAAGCTTTTTTGTGTTATTATAAATCATAATAAATTTTAAAAAATAATAAACCTCAGTCCTTGTTTTTTTTTTTAATTCAAGATTTTAGTTGAATATTTGACACTCGATATAATAGTAAATATCATATAGTACAGTATACATATTCAACATATCATCATCAACCATTATCAATCCACTGCAGGATGAAGGTCTCTCCAAGTTCAATCCATCTTCTCGGATCTTTAGCTTCTCTTCTCCACATCACCCCTGCACACTTTCTTATTTCATCCATCCATCTTACATGTGGTCTCTTTCTGGGTCTTTTGCAATCTATTCAACATATATAAATATATTTATGATACAATTTAGTTTAAAAATTATATGCATTAAAAATATCAACAAAAATAATTAATACAAAAAATAATGCAATTATAGAAGCAAATAATACATTGAAAAATTAAGGGAGAAATAGCATTCACATTTGTACTATTTTATTATTAAATCTAATTATTTTTATTGTATTTTATAAAAAATGGCATCATGGCTTCTGCTAGGTCTTATTAATTTGTACTTTATTCAGTAATTTATATTAATATGCAACAATTGTGAAACAATGGTTATTTTGATAAAAACCACATGATCAAGTGCTGCTTTGAATATGCAAAACAATTTACTGACTAGGAGATATTTCATGACACAACTCATATAAGTAAAATATTTCTGAAGTTTGTGATTTCAAATTCATGAATTTTTAATTTTCAAAATAGTTTTTTTTTTTTAAATTGTGAACTATTAGCAATATGAGTGATGATAAATATGAAAATACTATTGATCATAAATGTGAGATTATAAAAACTTCAGATGGCTAAATACATCGTAATAATGCAATATTCATTAAAATTTATATTGTACCTTTAAAATTCAGATGATAGAATAAAATATGTTAGAGGATAGAAAAAAATAGCTAACTACGACCAGTGATTATGTTATTATGTGATCATACTACTTCAATGCTTAGCTACTTTATCTGCCTTTAATAAAAAATACAATCTACAAAATAATAAAAATTTATTATTTTAAGTATTAGTCATAAATGTATATAAAAACACTTTATGTGTTCATAATTATATATAATCAATATTATACTATCATCAAAAATGGAAACAATATAATCCATTTTAATATTCATTAAGGCTGTAGCCTCAAGCACATGTGTATAAAATGAGATAGTAGGGACCTCTACAGGTCTTAAACCACAAGAGTAAGCTTGTGGTTTAAGACCTGTAGAGGTCCCTACTATCGCATTTTATACACATGTGCTTGAGGCTACAGCCTTAATGAATATTACTTACGTAATCAATGTGTGTTTAAATAAATTTATAATTAATCCATTTTACTGTTTTTCCATGAAATGTTTAATTAAATAATACAATATAAACTATGAATAAATAAGTGATAATTTTATGTATTTATTATATGAATAATAAGAAAACTATTATTGCAGCAAGTATTTAATACTTTTTACAGTGTGATTGCAATCTATTTTAAAGCTTTAATTTACATTACATATATAGTGACATTATTTTTTTTTATTCAGAAGAGAATTACACTCTTTACACATGCACTGTATTGTTTTCAATAACTCAATGATGTTTTATTGAGCCATTAAAAACTATACCACACATGTGTAGAGGATGTACACATGTGTAGAGGATGTAATTCCCATTTCATATGAATATTGCACTTGAAAATTAAATAATGATTTACATCTGCTATTTTTATATAAAATTAATTAGAATAAATAATAATAAAAAAAAACAATCCAAATACTTACAAATGTAACACACAAAAGTAAAGCATTGGTGGCCTAGTGGTTAACATAGTCACTTTCCAAGCAGCTGGCCTGGGTTCGCTTCCCAGTCAACGCATTTGACATATGAAAAAAAATAAAAATAAATGCGTATAATAATTATACAAAATGTACAAAAATTCACTGTATAAAGATATATAAATTTCCACTCAATTTTAATTTACTAATTATTAATTAAATTAATTCATATTATATATTTATTCATACAATTAGGTTTATTGTAGGTATGTAACTAATATATTTTTTTATCTATTAGGTTTTTTAATGCAGTTTAGAGGATTAATATGTTTATATAATCTATTTTATGTCCAAGTATTAAGTAGCCTATATATAATGTAGATTTATCAGCTCTTATATTAAGTGTACTGTTGTGATCTTTTGTTCTTTCATTTAATTGTTTTTCTATATGTCCATAGTAAATTATATTGCAATTTCCAAAATTAGTTTTATACATTATTCCTTTTTTGTATTTTATATCATCTTTTATTTTATAATTATATAATAATTTCTATAGATGTTTAATATTTGACCATCCTATGTTGCAGTTTTTATTGATATAATTTTTTTTTTATTAATGTATTATAAATATTAGAATAAAATAAGTTTTATTCATTTTTTATTATTAAAAATATTGTTATTACAAGTGTTATTACTATTATTTATAATAGAAATATTGTTGTTGTTGTTGTTGTTGTTATTATTATTATTATTATTATTATTATTATTATTATTATTATTATTATTATTATTATTATTATTATTATTATTATTATTATTATTATTATTATTATTATTATTATTATTATTATTTAATTTAAGTATTATATAATTAAAAAGTTTATTTTTAATGTTCTTGAAGTTATATTTATTGGTTTTTGTATAAGTCAATAAACTATTGCTTTTGTAAATTAGTCCTATATTTATTTGCATTATATTTATCATTTTTATATTTACAAATTTTAATAATTGCTACTTTTTGTAAGAAAATTATATTAAATATTTTATCAAAGAAGATTATGGATTGGATGGTATTACTGTATGGAGAATTTGCTACTGCAGATGTTGAATAAGGTATTATTTCTTGATTTAATATTGTTTTTTTTTTAGTTATAATAATTTCTAATTTATTTACAAATATTGATGACATTAATAACTAAAAAATAATAATAAATCAAAAAATAATATAATATTCTAAATATATAGATGATATTTTAAAAATTGATAGCAAATGAGTTATAATTTATAATGTATTTAATAATATCTACAATATTAAATTTATAAAAGTAGAATTTAATGTTAAAATAAAGCATTTAGAAGTAAAAATTAATAAAATGATACTAAACATTCCACTAAAGAAGATACACTTTGAAAATAATTCTTATATATTCACAACAAACAGGAATATAAAAAAACACATTTATTAAAAATATTCAAAATAAAAATTAAAAATATAATAGAGAATAAAATAAGGGCTAATTAACAAAAGAAACAGTTTAATGAATTACATACTACCTATGGATATAATTTCAAAAATATTAAACCTACCATATTTCACTATTTTTGATGTTTTTCTTTGTCTCACACATCAATGTAAAATATATGATAAAATGATTATTACTTATCAGAAAAAAATAAATTTGACTTCATTTGATAGATATTTATGTTTATTACTGAAATAAATTTTAAATGTTCACATTTTGTTTCTGTGAATATTAAAAAATGAGGATGTAATCAAAACAAAGACTTTATACATCATCGTTTCTAGAAGATTATTTTCAGTTTATAAAATCAATGAAATATTTTTTAATTTTTATTATTTTTACACATCCAAATGAATAATTATTTATTTTTCTTATATCTAACAAATTATGCTTTAAAAGTTTAAATTTTTTGAATATTTATTACAAAATTGCAATATTTTCTTCCTCGTAAATATAAAATAGATTGTTTATGTCAAAGCTAGTTTTCTAATTTGCTTCAGTTTATATTTACATTAGCTGCTAATATAACATTATATTTTTAAAAATAAAGTATTTCAAGTCAAAATAAGTTATTAATAATTTATATTTTTTGATATCTAATAAATATAGTGCAAATTATTTTTTTAAAAAAAATCTAAAACCATAATAAATTCACAAATAAACATGTTTTTGCATCATTGGAAACTACAATGTCATAAAACAGTGAATGTTTTACAGCCTTGGCAACAAACAATGGATAAACATGTCAGGACAGGGCTTATGTCTATTGTAAGAGTGGGAATTTTGGATTTCACACTTTTAGCACAAAATGTTCAGGAAAAAAAATTATAATAAAATATACAATTTTACATGCATTTTAACATATAATACTTACAAAAAAATTTACCTCAGCCATGAATTGGCCAAAAGACATTTCTCTGTCATCCAAAATAGGACAGGGTTAAAAGTATACTTTTTAATTATAAAATAACTAAATCAAATAATAATAATAATAATAATAATAATAATAATAATAATAAGAAGAAGAAGAAGAAGAAGAAGAAGAAGAAGAAGAAGAAGAAGAAGAAGAAGAAGAAGAAGAAGAAGAAGAAGAAGAAGAAGAAGAAGAAGAAGAAGAAGAAGAAGAAGAAGAAGAAGAAGAAGAAGAAGAAGAAGAAGAAGAAGAAGAAGAAGAAGAAGAAGAAGAAGAAGAAGAAGAAGAAGAAGAAGAAGAAGAAGAAGAAGAAGAAGAAGAAGAAGAAGAAGAAGAAGAAGAAGAAGAAGAAGAAGAAGAAGAAGAAGAAGAAGAAGAAGAAGAAGAAGAAGAAGAAGAAGAAGAAGAAGAAGAAGAAGAAGAAGAAGAAGAAGAAGACGACGATGACGACTCGCAGCAAATGATCATTTTAATGGATTGTTGTTTACAGAGATCTTAGGATATTAACCAAAAAAACACTGAAACCAACACATCTTTGACTTGCAGTCATATATATATATATATATGAACAGTAAGTATTGGACAATCCAAATTAATTTGTGTTTTAACTAAATATTTATTTTTATGAGTTGTTTTTTTTTAAAATAATATTCGTTGCTCAATGTAAAAAACATTACAATGGCGACCCCCGGGTCATGTGACCAGCAAAACGGTGCCAATATACGATCCAAGCCTATGAAAATTACAGGTAAAGCAAAACATATGCCAACATTGCTAAAAATAACTTACAGGAAAATAATTTCTCTTGGGAAAAAAATAATTTACAACAAAAAGAACACAATCAAACTCCAATTTTAGAAAAAAATAAAGTCTTCCAGCGCTTCCGAAAAATAAATACTGATATTTTGCAGCTAGATATACAAACACAAGAAAATCAATGCCCCCCTACCGCTCAGTGGAATAATGATGATTTGAAAATAATATGTGAGCAATTTAATAATACGATCCCACGTGGCCTTCATACGTCATTCAAAAGATTTTTTTCTCCTCATTCAATAATATTATCAGCTACAGATGCAAACTTATCGCTATATAGATTTCCTAGAAGTTTACTTTATGAAGCAATAACACTACACAGACTTTGGGATAGCATACTAAGGATTGCTGATCATCCTAACTCACGATATTTAATCCTCGAATTTTATCAAGAAAGCCAAAAAACACAATTTCAAACCACCATTAAAACTTTAGGAAACTATGCACTCATTGCAGTAGATCCAGATCAACATAATCAGATTATTGGCATAATCAAGAATGCATACCTTGGATATGACATCAAAATCTTTCAGAAAATGATGCAGCCATTTGGAAAAGTCATAGCATTCAACCCAATTTATCTGAAAGATACGCCGGTGCTTGTATACAGCAACAGCTTTGACTTCAAGCTGAGATTACATCCAGAAATAGATCCAAACAATATTCCTACACAACTTGCAGATCAGGAAGCCATGCTGAGCCTCTTCATAAGAGGGCTTAAACCCATATGTTACACATGCGGGAAGCGAGGCCACTTGGCAACGCAATGTGACATCAAAAAGAATCCACAATCGCAAAAAACAAATGAAGTGCCCATCCAAACACATACTGAAGACAGCAACCATATATATAATGATAGCATAAATCCAAATAGTTACAACAATATGCAAACAACTTCTCCACCTGAAGAAACACTCTCACTCCCTCTCATTAATCAAAATTCGAATGAGGAAAACAAAAACATGGATGAACTAAACAGCGACCATCTGAAAAAAACAATACGATAACATAAAGAGTCAACAATCACAACAGACAAATAATCAGCTCAACCACACACCAACTGAAGATATAAGTCACACTCACATAAATTCAGATATGAATAACCAGTTGCAAATGACTTCTTCATCTGAAGAAGATCAAACTACAAATAACCAAGACAACAGTATAAATGAACCAAACAGAATGGAGCACTTAAATCCAAATGTCACACAAGCAACTCAAAATAACACAAGCAACTGTCAAAACATACAATGCATGAATGATTCAAATATTAGCTCAACTGAAATATCACAAAGCACTTACAGTGAACCACAAAGTACCAATAGAACAAACATCACACAAACAATAAAAAAATAACACATCAACAGATATAATGGAAGCAATCATGCCATGCCTTCAACAAGTTGAAATAAGTACAATAGAAAAAAAAGGGCCAGGTCACCCAAAAAGAAGCAAAAACAAAAAACCAAAAACAGAAGAGGACAACAACTCACAAACAGAAGAGTACAACACTGCATCATCATTAACCAGAATTCAAACGGATGACTGGTCACCAATGGACATCACTTCTAGCTAAGCAACCAATAAAACTCCAACAATGTACAGCTCATACAATGAAAACCTGCCACTAAAATATTTTGAAATGTGAACAAATCCCAAAATACAACCATAATGAAAGTCAAAATAACAGCTTTTAATGTGCAGGGTTTGAACTCTGCAAACAAACTACATCAACTTAGAGACTGGAACAAAATCACACAGACACATATATTGGGATTTCTGGAAACCAAAATATATAGTGGATCACAGATTGACCCAACAGTACATCTTTGCACTGAAGGCTTCTTTGCATGCTCCAGGGTCAAGTCATCACCTGCAGGTGGAACTGGCCTACTAATAACCCTAACTTGCCCATTCACATCATTCAGAATCATATATATCGATGCAAACTTGTTGATAGCTACATTTCATCACTATGCAAACACTCTCAACATAGTTTTCACCTACATCCCACCTGGAAACATCATCATATCAAACATCATACTCACCATCAATTCACTGCTAGCATCAACTCCTTACCCAACTATCATCATGGGAGATTTTAACATGAAGTACACAGATTTCATCTCAAAATGACTGCATCAAATTGCAATACCACTAATGAGTGCTGAAGGTTTTTTTACCACCAAATGCAGTAACATTCCATAATAACCGACACACATCTTTAATTGACCTTTGCTTCTATTCACCAATGCTGCATCATTACTTCAGCCTCAAGCTCAATCCATCCCCATTCTCAGACCACTCTGCTCAAATGGCAACACTTGATCTAACTGAAATTCAGCCAACTACACTACCACTTGGAAAAACAATGAGAATTCTAATACCAGCATCCACTCCAGAATCTCTTTTTTCTGAAACATATATTATGCTCCATAAACTTGAGGGACTACAACTAAATGCTGTGCAGAGATATCAGGTGTACATAAATATACTTTCATTCAATATTGACCATGTCACCAAAAAAACCCCCCATCCTCCAGGCTATTAGCTCTGGCAGATGAACTGCACAAGAGGATAACAATGGCTAGACCCACTCAAAACACATATCAGCATATATATAAGCTCACCCAGACATATAACAGCACATGTGCAGCACTTAAAGACTATCTAGCCATCAAAAAAAGAAAAATCTGCCTCAGTCAATGACATACATGGACTAGAGGCTACATCAGATGGGCCATGGGTTTTCCCTCCACCATTAGAGTGCCTATGGCACTTCAAATTGGAACAACTATACATGCAGCACAAAACATGATTGAACCTATTTATAAGCATTTCAAACAGAATCTTCAGACCCATCAACTCTTCAACCCACCACTGGATTATTTTGGATCACCGGAAACAAATACACCATTTACCACTAATGAATTTGCTTCGAAGCTTGCCACTCTGCCCAATGCCTGTCATCTAGGCACTCATGGCATACCAAAATTTGTGTATGAGCACCTTAGCCATACAACTACTCAAGTATTATGTAATCTTGCAAACTATCTCTCACAAAAAATATACAACATTGAAAATCTTTATCCAATTGCAATAGTACCATTTATTAAGAAACTAACTCCAATAACCACCCTTAATAATATTAGGCCCATCTCCATGTGCCCAATAACCATCAAGATCATTGAGAAAGTCATTAAAGACAGGATTGAGCCATATCTGCTCCCATTGATTTCACCATATCAGTTTGCAAGAAAGCAATCATCTACAGGACAGGCATTCTTTTCAAAGCTGTATTGGGGTCGGTGCGAGGCCGGAAAAAATACAGCCCAGTTGCAGTTCAAATAGACATTGAGTCAGCTTTTGATTCTGTGGCAATTGAGATATTAATTAAAATGTTGGCTGCCACTGAAATACCTCGCACTCTTTTATATGTTATAACCAACTTGTTGTTAAATCGGGATATACATATTACACTCAGTGGCAAAAATTCTGAATCTTTTACTCCAACACAATCGATCTCACAAGGATCCCCCTTGAGTGATTTACTTTTCACCTTTTACATCAACACTCTATTAGTAAAAATCCAGCAAACATTCATTGGCACCCAAATATCAAACACATCTCAGCAGGTAACATGTATCGCTTATATGGATGATATAACTGTCTTCCTCCCATCTAAAAAATGACCAGCCTTGCATACAATACTACAAGAATTTGCAGCCACACACAAACTCAGGGTCAATCTAAATAAGACTGCAGTTTGGTCTCTTTATAATGCAAAGCAGTGCACAGGCATGTATCGAAGAAAGCCATCTGCTTTCTTGGGATTTCCCTTTTATATGAGTGCAAGTGCAATGAAGATCAAGATCCAGAATAAACTCAAAGAAGAAACAGAACGAATTACCATTTCACTCTCAAAGGCATATCTTTCAATATACTCCAAGATCCAGCTATTTAACCAGCTAGCCATAACAAAAATCACCGATTACTCACCCATTATCTCCTTTTCTAAAGGTTTTATTAACAAAATCTCTTCTCTATTGTAACGATCCGGAGAAGGTGACTTAACGCAAACTGCACTACAGGGCACCATCTAGGCATTTGAACCTAGAAAAATTTATAAAGTAGGCAGATACGTAAGTCAAAAAAAAAACAAAAAAAAATAATTTTTTTTAAAAATATTTTGGTTCCGGTCGTTAGCCCATGTCACTAGCTCAGGGAGTAGCAGAGATTTAATAATATCATATCTTATCTAATTAGATTTCAACATTAAAAAATAAATAAAATAAGCCACTGCCAGTAATTAGCATACAAACATTTATTTATGCACATATATATAAGATTTAAAATTATTTTAGTATTAGTTTTACATTTTAACATTTAACATTATTTTAACTTTGATTTTTGACTTTAATTTACATTTAATTACTATTATATTCTAATTTTACATTTTAATTAAGTTCGCACAGATAAATTTATGAAAGCTTGTTTATAATGTTGAATATAGATCGGTTACATAGATTTCACGGTCAAAAACATTTCAAAGTAAACATAAACGATCAAAATACAAAATTATTGATTACTGACAATTGCGGAGGGAAATTTATACGTAACCCAATAGTATTCACCATAAGATACTTGCATTGTCACCAATAACTTAAAAGACATCCGAATAAATACATTTTAGATACTCACCGTAAGGTATCATTATTTATCGAATGTCTATATATTTTGATCAAATATGGAAATGCAAAACATAGTTAACCAATAAACAATCCATGCAAGCGTCTATAAACAACTTAAATTTAATGCATTTTTATTTAGGGTCGAGTATGAATAGACCACATAAATTTGCTTTTGAAAATAAACATTCTATCCCTATTTAACCTTAGGCTAAAATTCGTAGTCAAACTGGCATCAATTCATCTGATATATCGATGTATTCAATGTAATAAAATACGGCAGCACAAAAGGTTAAGAGAAGAAATTGCCTCTTATGAGATAGGAATATTACATCTATCTGCAAAGAAGAGCAATAAAACAAAAAACTCCATAGAAAGGAACTGCGGTATCCGACTTATAATTCCTTCCATAGGCAAACGGAAGTGTGCGGCGTATGAAGCGATTCTGCCCGTAGCGAATCAATATTACATCTACTAATCACACCAATATATCCAATCCATTGACCCAATTTAACCACGAAACAAATAACCTAAGATTACCCTCCCCTAATATAACTTTACAAATCTATACAGCCATTCACGCCCAACTTAAGTTTAACTTTGATATATTTTAATTCATCGGAAAACAAAATTCATAAATAAACTTAAAGAACAAAGTTAAATAAATGGAAATGATTTTAAATAAATAAATAACAAATACATCAAATAACATTATTAATGAAGAATTTAGTTTGGTCAGATAGGATTCTATTGCATTATTTACTAAAAAGTTTTAAAATTTAGAGTTCTTATTGTTTCAAGTGAATATAAAGTTCTTACGATTTTTAAAACGTCCAACTTTATTCGTTGCTTGCCATGAACGTAAATTCCCATGCCGTCCTAAAGAGGTTAATATTCTGAAGGCCTATTTATTTATCCATCCGGAGATTTTTGCTTTAACTAGTCCTCAATGTAGAAAACGATAGTTCATTTCTCCTTTCTTTAACAGCTGACAGAATTGACAGTGCGTCTGTCAATTCCATCACCTCCAACTCCGTACTACTACATATAGTCACATCGTAATAATCAATAATCAATCACCAATTAATAATTTCCAAATTTTCCTTTTATACGTATTCGAAGGATTGACTTGGCATTATGTCATCGATGTGATGATCCTTTCGCTGAGGTCCGATTTCCCGATGGATTTCTTTCATTGGCTATTTGTTTCTATTGTTTTCCTATCTGACCGATGTTTTTACATTTAAATGCCCAAGGCTGGTTTACATTTAACTAATTAACAATCATTTCCATTTCTGATTAATTAACCTGTTTTCCAAATCAAATATATATTTTTATCTCTAAATCTTTTTAAGTTTTTGTTTTTAAAATACCTTTTCTATTTTTAATACAGTTTTATTTTAATAATTTTTTTTTATCTGTGCGATTTAATATATACTAGTTTAAGATGATATTTAATTTCAATTTTTAATTCTAAAAGAAAATTTTTAAATGCGAACTTTTTAATTTACTTTCATGTTTAATAAATAAAAAACAACAACAATGTAATGAATGTCTGTGCTCGTTACACTATGTAATAAGCTCTTGTGGCAGTGGAAGACTATGTCAATATCTGCAAAACAACTTACCAGACCACCTATTCACAATGGACTAGGACTTCACAGTATTTATATTTTCCATCTACAGAAGGCCACAAACTTAATAGCATCCACAGTCAAACACTTTCCAATTCTTGAATGCCTACTTCAAATAACTCCAACAGATAGACCACCCCCTGCCTATGACCAACTAGCATCAATGATCAATCATATAAAAAGCACAGCCCCACAGATATCTCTTCAGACAATATACAAGCACTCATACTGGCAAATTTATTCATTAATCCATCCAAATCCAAGCCATGATACCAATATGACAATGCTGAAAATCAATAATCTACAATTACTCTGTAAGTTTAAAAAATGGTTCCTGGAACCAAAATATTTTGATTTTTTGCTGAGACTAACCCGACATGCACTGCCCACGACATATTTTCTGAGATATCGGAGACTATACACTAACATTGATCCTTTTTGTCCCCTGTGTCACAGGGCTGAAGAAACCCAGGAACATCTATTCTATCTTTGTCCAGCACTAGACAGAATTCGATTTATTATGATAGGAGCATATAGACAATCTGACACAACCCTTCAAACAATCTTTAATGCATATTGCAAAGGCTCTATTCCATCAGTCCGTGCAGCCACTTTGGTGCTTTATGCATACTGGTGCACTAGATGTACATTCACTTTAGGTAACAACACAAGGCGACATCCATCAACTTTCAATGTCAAACTGGCAAAACTACAAGCCAGAGACAATAAAATTGCACATCCAGACATCTATGCAGCAACCTGGTCACTGATAACACAACAATCAAACCTCTAAGATGGCTCCCAATAACCAACAATCTATGCCATCAACCAAATATTTAAAAAAATAAAAAATAAATGTGGCAAGTATCTACAAATAAAAAACAGAATGTCATCTTTGATTGCATATGATTAATATAGAGGACAGGAACAACAAAATCAGAACTCAAATACTGGAAAGCAAACTAAATCCAGAACTGCAATATACATACAAGTTGAAGTTTTGCAAATTGAACAATGATAACCCAAGACTTTTGAGAACTGTGATTACAGCAAGCAGTGCTCACAAATGTAATGTATACATATGTATTTTTCACTCCCCTTAACAATGTTTAAATATCTTTCCCTCCTAATTTAATTTTTTTTGTACATCTCAGATACAAACTTAAACTTGGTTTACTCACTAGCAATGTAAATATATGTATACGAAGTGTCTTATGGCAAATGTAATAATAATAATAATAATAAACATAATAATAATAATAATAATAATAATAATAATAATAATAATAATAATAATAATAATAATAATAATAATAATAATAATAATAATAATAATAATAATAATAATAATAATAATAATAATAATAATAATAATAATAATAATAATAATAATAATAATAATAATAATAATAATAATAATAATAATAATAATAATAATAATAATAATAATAATAATAATAATAATAATAATAATAATAATAATAATAATAATAATAATAATAATAATAATAATAATAATAATAATAATAATAATAATAGAGTGCCATACAAACCAAATAACGGTAAGGAAAAAAACCTCTTAGCTTTTTATTACTAAAAGGCAAATTAATATGCTAATAGATAATAAGAATGTGCAATAGGTCAAATTAAAA
The DNA here is from genome assembly GCA_028023455.1 of Epiperipatus broadwayi. Lineage (NCBI taxonomy): Eukaryota > Metazoa > Onychophora > Udeonychophora > Euonychophora > Peripatidae > Epiperipatus > Epiperipatus broadwayi. Next base: position 298,809 of record JAQFVV010000475.1, read on the forward strand.
CACTCACAATACTTTTTTTTGTTGAAAAGGAAAAAGAAAGAACAGAAAAATTCAAATGTATATTTTTTTGATATACCATATCTAATAAATACTTGGTTAAGAGTTAGTGGATCTATATCTAATGATAAAATCTCAGGGGAATTAATTTAGTTTAAAAAAGGTGAAAAATAATCAAACTTACAGAACTCGATAAAATTGCAGATCACTAATTTGTATCATTTCATAAATAATTTTTTTAAAAGAAAAAGAACTTAAAATGTACCTTTGGAAATATAATTGCAAAGCTCAAAATGGTGACCACTCAACCACTCAACCAGGTAGGTAGTCCAACACAGGGCACAATAAAAACATATGCATCAATAGCAAAAAAAGCTCAAGACAATGTAAGCCCAGGGAAAGGTCCAAGATTCAGAAAAACAACATCAGATGATCTGGAAAACTTGAATCTAATAGATTAAATTGAAAATGACCCCCCCCACAATTTATATGAACTGATGTAATGCTGGAACAAATTGGAGACAAATTTAACAATACAATTCCTTGATCTCTGTTTATAACTTTTAAACATTTTTTCACCAACAAATCAATGGTACAAGCTGTAACAGATAGTCTTTGCACACTATACAGTTTTCCCAAATCACTTCTAATTGAAACACTGCAAGAAAATAATATTCTGGAATTGATACAATGCATAGGCAACCATGCAAATAGCAGGTATGTTACAATTCAGTTTTATTACATTCAAAGATCAGCCTTTCAAGCTAATTGTGCATGTGTCTTTTGAGAGTGTTAAATAATAAATGAGTACTTCCCTTTACAATACAATACAATAAGAACAATTTAAAAATCAGATCAAGATGCTAGGAAACTTTGTACTTATAATCGTAGATGAAAATAAATATAATAAAAACTCTGAAATTTTGAAAAACACTTATTTTGGCTACAACATAGAAAATTTTTAAAAATGATGAATCCATTTGGAAAAGGTTTTTTTTCAGCAAAGATACCTTAAAGAAACAACAATTCCTGTACTAACCAACTGCTTTGAATAAAAAATTAAATTGCATAAACAAATAGACCCAGTAACTATCCCCACACACATAACCGATAAAGAAGCCACACTATATCTTTACATAAGAGGGCTTAAGCCACAATGCTTCCAATGTGGAAAGAGAGGACATATTGCAACTGAATGCAGTGAACAAACTCAGCAAAATACAGACAACAATTCTTCAAAAAATTCACATTACATTATGGAAAGTGAAAACACAACTAATCAACCAGAAAATTCAAATTACCTATGCTACAAAAAACCCTACAGCATTACATATCGAATGAGAATGAAAGAATTAATAATTCAACAAACAACATAACAACTATAAAAAAAACAAAATAAATCTGATAAAGGAAAATTAAAGCTTCAAAAAGCCACCCAATATAAATAAAATGAAGGAAAAAGAAAATGAGTGCCTACCAAAAGAGCCTAAAGAAAAAAAACAAATGAAAATGATAAGCATTCAGAAATCACAATAACAAACAAAATGATCATGGAAATAATAGATAAAATAACTATGCAGTTAATGTCAATTGAAAATCTATTGCATAACAAATAATCAGATCATATGCCTATATGTTAAATTTTTATTTGCCATATATATATATTATTTTATTTTATATCAAATTGTTAATAAATTTTGAATTAATTTAAAAGAAAATAAACTTGCTTGCTTGTCATTCAATTTCACAATGAAAATTTATTGATTAATCATATTTGGATAAGATGCTATTCACTAATTGATTATATCACATAATTTATTAGAAACAGTTATAACAATAGTTTGGAAATCAAAACACATGATAGATAAGATAGTATAATTATCTTTGTATTGAAATTAAATAGGTGATTGCACATCAATCTTCACTTATTGGACACAAACACATATGCTTATGTAACACAAAAATGTTGTAGAACATTTATACTTTCTGAATATAAGAGAATTAAAGATGCATTTTCCTTCTAAACTTTGTATAAAAATATAGTTAATTGAAATATATATATATATATATATAAATGAATGTGTTTATTTATTAATATAAATTTAAGAGAACAAAATAAAATAAATACTTAATACAATATAATCCTTTTGAATTCCTACTATAAGTGATATATCTGAGCTTTATTTATAATCAATAAATAAAAAAATGAATACTTTAAATTAAAATAATAATAACTATGCTGCATGATATAACTTCTAACTTAAAAAGACATAACTCTCTTGTATTTAGGTATATAAATAGATCACTACTTAACTTAAAATTATTCTACTATTTATATCAATAAATGCTACATATATTAAATGAAGATAAAATATAGTAATAATAATGATAAATATAAGCAAATGACCTGAGTAAAAGTCTTTAAATATGGCCTGTATAAAATAATACCATAGGCCTAGTGTTTATTTTTTTAAAACTACAATCTGATGTAGTTTTGTTATTCCAGAGAAGGTATAAATATGGATGAAAAGTTATGAGATTCAAAGCACATTTTATTAATTACAATATTTTCCAAATATCCTAATTATCTTTTCATTCAGCAGTTATTTGATATAAGATTGCAAGTGTGAGATCACTAATTTATATACACAATAATGTAATGTAGATATCCTTTCATTTAGCAAGTAATCAATTAAGAAAACATTACAAGTGAACAGATGCAGTTTCAACCATGATGATGCTATGGAATTTGAACCAATTTTTATCTGGTATAGAAATTATTCATCAAACTTATAAAATTATTATCAGTAAGTAAACATAATCTTTGTGTACATTTTGTTAGTTTTTAGATTTCATCATTGAAAAAATAAATATGTTTTTAATGCAAAGAAACATTGTGGTGATTTTTTTTAAATGCTAAAAATTAATTTTCATATTTCAATAAATTGTCACCTCTCACAAATTCAATCAACCTTGTCTGGCTGATGGACAATCATTATTGCTTTCAGCCCATAATTCTATTTATTTTCTCAATCATATACTTTTAAAAATGAGTTTAAAAATATCATAAGAAGGAAGTTAGATTTGCTTTTATTAAAGCCAATGGACAGAAAGCACTTTTCCTATTCAGTTCTAATTATAACTTTTCCAATTAATGTCAGAGTAACTGTAGAAATCTCTTTTATTAACACTTTAGTCAATTTTAACCAATATCTCTCAAATAAAAAAATATTATGCAAGAAGAACAACAAATAATATAAACAAAGGCAAAACTCTCCATATAGTAGTGCCACCCTATGCCAAACAGAGCAATCAATGAATGCCAGAAGGCTTGTGCATAAAATCCCTATAAGCCTTCTGGCATCCATTGATTGCTCTGTTTGGCATAGGGTGGCACTACTATATGAAGAGTTTTGCCTTTGTTTACAACAATTATGTGCTAGTATAGAAATGGTGATCATGTGATGTTTAGTGGTTTAAATAATATAAATATTTTATAATTATTACACATACCAAATACAAATACCATTCTTTCATACTACCACAATATTAAACAATTGATATTACATTCTCAATCTGCTACACTGAATTTATATTTTCACATATATATTTTTTCAGTATAATATTACACAAATAAAATAAACATATTTGAGATATTAAATATTTAGGTGTATTATTTGTAATCTACTATAGATATTGTAGTAATGAAAATATCCACCATCAAAATCAAAAAAGAAAATTATTTTTATGACTGACATTTTACCACATACTGAAATCATCTCAAACATCAGTAGACACAATATATATATATATATATATATATATATATATATATATATATATATATATATATATATATATATATATATATATATATATATATATATATATATTCTGACCTTGCTCTCATGCATCTTCACTTCAGAATAGTATATGATATAAAATAAAACGGGTTCTATCTCAGTTAATAATTAATAACTAAAATATTCAGCATTAAAATTAAAATATTTCACTAGCTCAAATTTAAAATACGAATAAGGTTCAGTTTATAAAAATAAATTAAATAAATATTTAATATTTTCATGAGACTTGAAGTGAAAATACAGGTGACAAGATAGATTACATTGAGCCAATATCCTACAGGATACTACCTCAATGGCATAAGAACACTATCCCCCCTTATTACTATTTCAAATAACAAACTCATAGTATTCTTACGACTTTAATAACTTCTACTCACTAAGATTAAACTAATAATTAAATTTTAATCTTCTATTTAATAATCTAGCTCAATAAAATAATCCCAGGTTCATAAAGTTTATTCTAAGTTAATTTAAAAATACGGTAGTAAAATATGAGAAGGGATTTTATGTCATAATCTACTACACTAAAACTAATAATAATAAATAACAGTAATAATATTCTTCATTGTTTAACTAATTCTGTATATCTTTTCTTTTTACTATAATTTTATTACCATAATAAAATAATGAAATAATATAATATGATCTTATATCTTCATGTAATGATATAATAAATACGTGGTAGCATTTTAATAATCTGACAAACAAAATATGTGTGACAACTGATAGCATATAATTTAATATAATATTGTGATAACTGATTTATGACCAATAAAATAATGTAAGATTATGATTATTTAATTATAGTGAATACCAATAAAATATTTAAAATTCTTAAAATAATTCTCTATTTATCTTTTGTGCAAAATTATATATTTGTTTCAATTATTATGCATATATCGTGTTTTCATGCAGCGATGTGGAGAAATAAATAACTCGGACACAAAATTTTTGAAATAACAAAATTTAACAAAGTTTATTACTAACAACAAATAAATAAACAATTTATTTACACTATTTACAGTGGATATCCTTAACTTTTTTACTTTACAGTTTGATCTACCGGGTTATAAAAAAAAATAATTTATATTTCAATTATACCTTTATTTAGATTTAGGACAAAATTTAAAAAAAAAATGTTACTATTTGGTTTCTCATTATGGTTAACTTATTACAAGTATATTTATCTACTTTATTAGCAACAGCATTTTATCCTTAATATTATTAAACTATCCTATTTTAAAAATTCATACTTAGAAAACATTCTATAGAAAACAAAATTTTATAATGAGTATGGACTTCTCAAAATATTAAAAAAAAAATTTCATCTTGCAAAGTCAAAGATGTTACACAAAATATTATCCAAAATTCAGTACTAGATTTTAGTATTTATCACACAATGTTTACTAATCATAATATATTCTTCTTTAAGCCTTACTTTAGTATGATATAAGTGTAATCATCAATATATGTCTGTTAATCAATAAACAAAAAAATATATTATGCATATTGTTTACATAATTTACTTTGTACTATTGTATTTTAAAATATGCAATACTTATTTTTCTCTTAAAAAAAATAATACTAAAGCATTTAAAATTATAATCACTTTAAAGAAAATATCTTTTTTTTAGATACTTTATTTTAAAAAAGTTTATATTTCATTTCCGAAATAAAATTCAAAATATATTCTATGATTCTTTTCTTTCCTTAGGATACTTTGGATCTTCAATTTTAAGTTATAATATTCTGCTCCTTATAAGCAAATAAAGTAATCTTATCCAAAAACGATAGCATAACCTTAGTTCTAAATTATTTATCATTTCTCTTAAACATATCTTACTGAATGATGCAGTTACATGAAATAAAGATAGCGAAAACAGATGCAAGGATTAAGGAAGAAAGCTAGAGTATTACTCTTAACATATCTCAAAATCATGGCACAGTGCGAAGAGGTATGACATTTACCTGCCTAATATCCTCTAGTACAGGGACGATGTTAAAGCTATTTCTTCAGCTTTATTAGAACATCAAATATTTAAAGAAATATAAACATTGTCCAAATAAAATGTGTATCAGTCATAGGGCTTTGTTAACTATGCTGATATTCACATAAAGACTAAATATTATTTCCATTCCTTATAACATCCTATTTCTTAAAACATCATCTTGGTTTCCTGTTCACTAAGTACTTCCAAGCCACTATCTCAACATTTTTTCTCAAGCTTTTTCTACATTTTACATCAATAAATAACTATATGCATTTACAAAACAATAAATAAAATTCATTAATAGTTAAACAATCTTACTATCCCATAAGAAAAGTTGCTTACTTCATTGCTCTGTATGTTTAATCATATACAATCTACTTAGACAATATTTGAATATCCCATAACATGAAAATTTTAAAAGAATCACATAATTATTTGTTATGTTGGATTATATCACTAATAAAAAAAAAAAATCTCGTATGCATATTTTCAAATCAATCCTATCTCATAATGTTTTTTAAAATGTTGTATGAAATGCGGTACATATAAGTAAAAAAAAACTTTTATACTTCATTCTTACTATCCATAGATGATCTAAAGAAAACACACAAAAAATATACATTATAAAATTATTAATAGTTATTATTATTACCAATAACCTTTATCTAGTCATTGTGTTCAGTAGGCTTCCTTTGTCCACTTGAGCATTGCAGATATAAAAAAAAATCACACCCATACACTTTATATTAAAATATTTTTAGCTAAATTATTAGATTGTTATATTATAAAATTTTAATATTAATAAATTAATGTTTTTATGTTTTTCCTAATCTTATATAAAAAATTTAGATATTAACTAGGTTAACAAAATAAAAGGAATCAAAACTATATTTACATATTTTCTTGACAATAGTTCCTGATAAGTCCTAAATGCTTATTATTTTCTCTAGAGTTTTTAAAAATGTTCTTCTCCAAGCTTGTTAAAGTTTAAAACAAAATAATTATTAATCCATTTAGTAAAATTTAGAAAATAATCCTTGGTTTTAGTTTTTAGGATGATAATTATTAAATCATAATATCAATTAATCCCGTGAAGCTTCTTAATCTTCTCTACCAATATTCTCTGTGTATCCGATGCATCAATTCATCTAATTTAACTTTAAAAATATTCGATAAACTTTTAAGTACTATTTGTATTTCCATGGATCCTTTTTTTTATTCATCTATGTGTTCACTTTTTATCTCCATTTCCTTCTTGATACATTTAAACTTTCATTTGGTATTTTTTATATATCATTTTAAAATAAAAAAAAATGTTACCTTCAGAAAGGATATAACATTTTACTCCTTTTGATATAATATTATATAAAATAATTCATGCAATATACAATTGTCTTATTACTATTTAAAAAAAAAAAAATCTTGGATAGGCTTATAAATAATAATGCGTCTCCAATTTTTTCATTAGACTCCGTATGATGTCCATGCTGTGGTTTTTTTTTATGTACCAAAAAAGTTCTCCAGTTATGCATAAATAAAGCTGTATCAATAAATATTTCAAATATTTTTTCAGTATTACAATTTATATCCTTTTTATTTTGTAGTATATCCATTTTTTATTGCGAAGTTTAGGTTAAATTTTTAGATAAAATACGACTAGTAAGTACTTTAAAAATTCGAAAATCATTTCCACGAAGTTTCTAAATTATTATATTTTAAAACTCTCTTTTGCAAAAATACTTTAAAATTATCAATTAACTTTTTGCAGATAAAGTTATAAGAAAGTACTAAAAAAAATTGACTAAAATAAAAATTTTTAAAACACTATCTTTTTGATAGTTATAATTTACCTTTCTCCGGTTTCAATACATTATTAATCTCCCCCGATAACTTAGTTACAATGATATTTATAGTCTGTAAAAATACATATTCCTATTGGTTAATTCTTACTTTAGCTTGAGAACAAATTTACATATTTTTAGTTTATAGTAGAATTAAATTTCAAAATTAGAAATCGTGACGTAATGAACTTAAAATATTATTTAAAATACCACTTTTAAATAAATTAATATTTTATTAAAACTATTTAAACATTTAAAATAACTTTTAAAATAACATTTAATAACTTATTCCATTTCTTAATATTCAATTTATCTATTTTTATTTAAATAAAATATTTAATTTTTATATATCTGTATTCGTCTTTATTACATTACTTAAAACATTACATACGATAGTTAACTTAATGTTTAATACTATTTACTTTTATGATAGGCAATAATTCTATCCAATTCTATAATATAACTTTTAAAATATTTTAAATTTTGTTATTATTTCAAACAAGCATGTGTGTGATAGTATACATTAAAAGTCACATGATTAATAACTTTGACAGACAATTTTCAATCTATTTTTCTGCCTAGACTAATAAAATTGATATGCTTATTATATTATATAAAATAATTATAAAAAATTTGGAAGAACAATTTGGAAAATATAGAATTAGATATAATTTTCACCATCACAAAGTTTATTTTAAAAATATACTATATTAATTTTGACTATTTAAATATGATTACAAATCTAAATATAACATTTATTAAATTATACGTTTTAAACTATTAAAATCAGATTTTTAAATATACTTTTAATTTTTATAGCTGTGTTATTTAATATGGCCAGCTTTTACAACCATATGCAACAATATTTTAAGCTTTACATAACTATTTTTAAATAATTCGCTATAATTTTATATACTACGTACTTGCTTTAGCCTCAAATTATACTTTAAAGATATAATTGACTTAATACAATTAATGTATTAAAAGAACATATTTTAAATTTAAAATTTTTTAGTAATTAACTGTTATGAATTATTACCAACCTATAGAAAAGGGCACAATATATATATATTATAACGGTATATAATATGTTGTTACATTATTTTAAATTAAAATAAAAAGATTATAAATAAAAATTGATTTATTAAAAAACAACAACTTAAAAACTGAAAATTAAAAGTGGTTTAATGTATATAATATATCGCACAGATGGAATGAAAACTTTGAAAGTATTATTTACTTTTTAAAATAAAATAAAAAAAAGTATTTGAACATACTTTTTTATAAAAAAAGTACAAGATCTAAAGATAAAATATTTTTGTTAAAAGATTCCTATGTAATCTCAATAAATGGAAATGATTGTTTTATAAATTAAACGAAAAGCAAACTAGCCTTTGGGGCTCTTATATAAAAAAGTCAGGTGAAAGATATATATAAAATAACAAAAAAAATTAGATGTCCAATAGAAGCAGCAAACAAATGCTTGGACCTTAACGAAAATTTGGAACAGAAAACTTATGTTTAGTGAATCCCGACGATTGGTATAAAAGGAAAAAATATTCAAATTAAAACAGTTCCAGCTTGATTTTGTGAGAAGGGCGATAAGACACCCTTGTTGCCCTATCTCACTTATTTCAACTGAAATAACTGTTGAATTATAAATGGTACTGTTGCATACCCAAATAAAATAATACCAGGATTGAACCAGCTAAGGCCACCTTCAGATAGACCGGTCTTCAAATAAAGACTTCATGGGAATTGACACCAGGAACCAGGACTCTTCTACTGTAAGAGATATAACTGAAAAATTTTAAAAAATAATAATTAAGAACTTTCAAGATTTGACAAGCTAAACCTAAATCTTTTAAAATGAACTTTAATCTGACTTTTCAAATCAATTATTAATGTTTAATTTTTATACTTTTGCATTTGCTGACTTAATCATTTCCATTTTTTTTAAATATTTATTGACTAAATTATTTAAATGCATTAATTTCAAGTTGGGTATAGATGACTGCATGGATTCGTTAACGTTTAATTATGTTTTTTTTATTTTCATATTTGATTAAAATAAATAGATATTTGGTAAATATGATCCCTCACGTTGAGTATCTAAAAATGTATTTATTCGAGCATCTTTTTAGTTATTGGTGACAATGTGGCATCTTATGATGAATGCCATTGGGTTTCTTGTAAATTTCCCTCTGCAATTACATTAATGACTTTATATTTTGATCATTTATTTTGATCATTTATGTTTATTTTGAAATGTTTTTAACTGAGTAATTTATGTAGCTCATCTATACTCAACATTCTAAAGTAAAATTTATTAAAATGTCCATCTGTGCGAATAGTTTAAAATAATAATTTAAATTTAAAAATTGATTATAAAACCTAAAATAATAAATGTTGTTCCTCAATTTTATTTATATGTGTGTTAATAAATGTTTGTGTGTTAATTACTGGCAGTGGCTTCTTTTATTTTTGTTAATATTGAAAAAATATTTTAGGAATTTATATCTTGTAAATCTCTGCATCTCACTGAGCTACTGGAATTGGGCTGATGGTCGGAATAAATCCTTTATATGTAAAAGTTATATCTTAGCAGTGAGTATCTGCCTACTATATAAATTTTCTAGGTTCAAATGGCCTAGTGGTGCCTTGTAGTGCAGATACGGTAAGACTCATTTGATCTCCCACACCCCGACAATTATAATATATATATATATATTGTAACGGTATATGATATGCCATTACATTAATTTAAAATCAGAATAAAAACTTTTTTAAGTTCGTAAATAAAAAATTAAAAGTTAAAATTAAAAAGAGTTGTTCAATGTATGTATATATATTCACACAAATGCAAAACTTTAAAAGTATTTCTTTTTTAAATAAAAAAAAAGTATTTGAACGTACTTTTTTATAAAAAAAGATAAATGATCTAAATATAAAATATTTTAGAAAAAAGTAATGTAAGTAAAAATAGAAACAGGTATTAATTAATTCCTGAAATCTCAAAATGGAAATGATTGTGTTATTAATTATCGAAAAGCAAACTAGCCCTTGGGGATCTTATATAATTAAAAAGTCAGATGAAAGATATAGATAAAAATTAAAGATTGTTTCCTGCTCTGAAGCAGAATGTCCAATAGAAGCAGAAATCAATGCTTGGACCCTAATGAAAATGATTGATTGTTCAGTGAATCCGGACGATGTGTATAAAAACAAAAATATTGAAATTAAGAACAGTTCCAGCTTGATTTTGTGAGAAGGGTGATAAGACACACTTGTCACCCTCTCTCACTTATTTCAAATGAAATGACTGTTGAATTATGAATGGTACTGTTGCAGACCTGAATAAAATAATACCAGGATTGAACCAGCTAAGGCCACCTTCAGATAGACCGGTCTTCAAATAAAGACTTCGTGGGAATTGACACCAGGAACTGGGACTCTTCTACTGTAAGAGATATAACTGAAAAATTTAAAAAAAAATAATTAAGAACTTTCAAGATTTGACAAGCTAAACCTAAATCTTTTAAAATGAACTTTAATCTGACTTTTCAAATCAATTATTAATGTTTAATTTTTATACTTTTGAGTTTGCTGACTTAATCATTTCCATTTTTTTATTTTTTATATTTATTGATTAAATTATTTAAATGCATTAAATTTAAGTTGGGTATAGATGACTGCATAGATTCGTTAATGTTTAATTATGTTTTTTATTTTCATATTTGATTAAAATATATAGATATTCGGTAAATATGATACCTCATGTTGAGTATCTAAAAATGTATTTATTCGAGTGTCTTTTAAGTTATTGGTGTCAATGTGGCATCTTATGATGAATGCCATTGGGTTTCTTGTAAATTTCCCTCTGCAATTACATCAATGACTTTATATTTTGATCGTTTATGTTTATTTTGAAATGTTTTTAACTGAGTAATCTATGTAGCCTATCTATACTCAACATTCTAAAGTAAAATTTATTAAAATGTCCATCTGTGCGAATAGTTTAAAATAATAATTTAAATTTAAAAATTGATATTAAAACCTAAAATAATAAATTTTGTTCCTCAATTTTATTTATATGTGCATTAATAAATGTTTGTGTGTTCATTACTGGCAGTGGCTTCTTTTATTTTTGTTAATATTGAAAAAATATTTTAAGAATTTATATTTTGTAAATCTTTGCGTCTCACTGAGCTAGTGGCTTTGGGCTGATGATCAGAATAAACCATATATATGTAAAAGTTAGATCTTAACAGTGTGTATCTGCCTACTCTATAAATTTTCCAGGTTCAAATGGTCTGGTGGTGCCCTGTACGTCAGATACGGTAAGACTGGTAGCTTCCAAATCATCCGACCATTACAATATATATATATAATTTAAATAAATAGATAGAGAATTGATAGATATATTAATTAATAAATAAATATGATTGCACAAATAGATAGAATAGGTAATTATGTAAAGGAATAAACTTAGATTTGTAGTTAAAGCATCCATTTCATACTTATAGATATGGGGTTTAAATTTAGTTCAACAGTTTTTGGGTTTCAAATAGTTTTAAAATATTCTTTCAAATAGCTGGTCCATAACAAACTAATGTAACTATTCAATTATTGGTAAATTGATAAATAAATAAAAATGTAGCTAAACAGTAGAACAAGAATGGAAATCATTAAAACTTTCAATGGTTAGCCAATTGGATAAGATATGCTTTTGTTTTTATGGTTTTCCTGTGGGTTGCTGTAAGAAATGCTTTTGCCTCTCAATGTCCTATTCAAAATCTGTTTTATTTGTTATACACATACAGAAATCTAGCATGCCTTATTTATTAATATAGAGGTTTGCCTAAAACACTTTGACTCGAAAGAATATATATTTAAATCAATCATGCAATGTATCTAAATATATTTTAAATTGATTATTTTTAGATACATTGCATGATTGATTTAAATATTCATTTTTTCTAACAAACGCAAGCCTCTATATTAATAAATGAGGCATGAAAATAGATTAATGCTTTACTTTTGTTAATAATTACCTTATTCTGGGTTAAGGAGTATTTTAAATACTTATTATACAATGTCATGAATCTTAATCTCAAATGTTATATATATTTTAAAAACTTGAAGTATTCTATTATATATGTACAAAGATAAAGAAAAAAAGAGACAGAAAGAAAAAGCAATAGAAATGCATGAAAAAGAATATTATCTATGAAAAAGATGACATGGCTTAGAAATAAAAATAACTCAGAGGTAAGCAAAAAATTAAAGTCAATTTAATAATAAATCTCAGTTTGCCTAATATACTTTACTACTACAGTGGTCAATCATCAACTTATCTTGTGACTTTGGCCATTTAAATATTACCATAAGGAAGTTAATGCAGTATCAACAAGTTTTGATGAGTCATAACTTTTACTTTGATTTCAGTAGAATAAATACAATTTGTATTCTAATTAAAATAAACCATAAGTATGACACAAATAACTTGATCTGGCTGTCAATTGACAATTTCTATGATGCATTGTTATATAAGATGGAGTAAATGACTAAAGGGAGCTTGAAAGTCTGGGTTCAATCCCCTTTAATTATTTAAATCTGCAACTCTATATTTTTTTAACCAGCCTTGGGGAATAACAAATAGCATAAGATCTGAAGTTCATATCAGAGTTTAAAGAAGTCTGGAATTTTTTTTAGATCACAAGCAGGTTTAAAATTTATTTTTTTTATTTATCCAGATCATCAGTTAGCTAATCTGAGAATTTATCAGTAACTGTGTATCAAGATATTAGTAGCTAGAGCACAATGGTTTCAGGTTAGACTGGAGTATCCAGATGAATATAAAGCACTCATTAGTAATTAATTGTAAAGTTAATTGTTTGGGACATTTGTCAGCTGACATTCGGTTGTGGTACTGCACTATAGCAGATGATGAAGTTCTTTAAACAATGAATTCAATTGCAATATAATACTATTTAATGACCATTAGTGGTAGAGCGTCAAAAAATAATTTCTGTATTGGAAAAATAGACTCACTGGCATTAAAATATGAGATCAGCAATTGATGAACATTGTAGTTGGAATGAATAGTGTTTAAATTGCTTGGTTGTGATATTCGTTGTGGCAGCTGACAAAATGGTATTATATCTTAAGCATTAATCTCTTATTATTCTTAATGGTTGTTTTTTTTTTTCATTTTTAAAAATATTATCTCACCTCTTAATACCTAAACAAAATTATAAGCTTTGAGGATTTTTAACATCATATAGATGCATTTTTTCTCATGTGTCATAGCATCAGCCGTCGCTGACCTCTCGACCACCAATGCTTGACAAACTACAGGTTAAAAAAACACATATAGATAGTGCTGATATTGAAATAATCTTTGTCTTTTATTTCAAGCATTTAAGTAAAGCACGTACATTTTTTTTTATATATTTATTTTTAAAAAAGAATTATAGTGAGATTTTTAAAATTGATTTCATCAACTTGCAGTTATTTATTGTCATCATTTGGCAACTTTGCTTGTCAAAGTGTCAAGTGAAGCCAAGTGAAAATGAAGACCTGACAAAGAAAAACCAATCAAAAGTAATTGCAAATAAAAATTTGTAATCATTCAAAAAAAAAAAAAAAGGTTGAATAATGAATGGTTAGCCAGCTGATTATATTAAAAAATTCAAAACATGCTATAAAACATAAAAGCAAATTATTACATTTTGAATTACAAGTATCGAATTTACTCCACACATCTTTGACACAATCCATTTCAGATAAATATAGTAATGATTACTACTAATCATTTACTAAACTAGAGATTGTCTCTAGCACAAATATAAACTTTAAACTCTGTTAAAGATTAATACAGCTGATTTTTTAAAATTAAGCACACACACATTTCTGTTTTCCATGTGTAATATTTGTATAAATATATTAAATAACTCCACATATTCATTCAAATTCACATAAAGATATAGTAAAAGACAAATGACTCCCAAGATGCATGCCATGCTTTACCGGTACTCATCAACTGACCCGCGTCGCCATCTTTAACTGAGATTTAAAATTTATATCTGTGTTAGAGACAATCTTTAGTTTAGTAAATGATTGGTAATAATCATTGCTATATTTATCTGAAGTGGATGGTGTCAAAGATGAGGGTAGAGTAAGTTTGATATTTGTAATTCAAAATGTAATAATTTTCTATAGATAAATACTTTTCACATAATAGAGATATATGTGAGAGATGGTGACCTGAGCCAACTGATGAGTGCTGGTTCGGCATGAAATGCATCTTGAGGGTCATTTGTCTTTTATTGTATCTTTCTTTATATGAATTTAAAAGAATATATAGACGTATTGAAGTTATTTAATATATTTATAAATATAAAAGTATAATAAAGTGGCTTTAATATGTTCCATAATTAAAAAACAATCATAGAGTAATAATAAAAATATTATGCACACAATAGTGCCTTCATCAAAATCAGATTAAAAACTGGTAATTAAGTTTAATTGGGTTACATTACTATAAGTATCCATCTCATGTAGAATAAAAATTCAATCCACTTAATTAACAATTTATGAGATAGCTTTCTATTTAAATATGAGTCAGAAAATATTCATAGTAAAAGGTAAAGAAACAATGCTTGAAAAAAACTATAAGAAAGTAGAATAAAAATATTTTAGAAAGCTAATATATAGCAATATATATATATGATTTACTAGTCCATATGTGTATAATTATTTTAGATATAAATTCACCAGATGTATCCGAGTAAGAGAGGATTTCAAAAAATCCTAATTATAGAAATCAAATCAAAAAGAAATTCAATAAAATTTAACGTATTTCATTTAAAATAGATATCAAGAATATAAAGTTGTATCACGGAAATATTGAAAAAAAATTAAAATTAAGATATATATATATCAAGTCTTTGATAATGTTGTTTGTCTTATACATGTGCAAACAAGGTATTTTATTTGAGTCCGTAATTGAAAAATATTAGCCTTTTCCTGATTAATGTTGTAATAATTCAGGTACAAAGATTAATTTTATCGCTTACAAAACTCAAACGTCACATAACCTCTCGAGCAACAATTTTTTAAATTTTTATTAGTAAATGTAAATATTATTTTCTAATACTGAGTCTAAAGTATTACTGACCTTGGCCCATATTTTTTAAGACAGACCCTGACTGAAGGCATAATTTTATAATGATGCAATGGCTAATATTCTTGTTTTATTGTAGGAATATCAAAATAAAAATCTTTGATTTTATTTATTTTTTGAGATGCGGGATACTTTCGCTACAACAATATAAAACAAATACAATTAAAAATAATTATCAAAAAGTTAATTACTAAAATCTAAATTGTGGAGGATTTTTAAATTTTCTTTATTGTTTGCTTGAGTAGATTTCTTTATCGTATTTAAAAGTATTGACTTCTTTTGTATGTATGTTTTTTTAAAAAAGACTCATTTAGCAGTCTCTTTTTTTTAAAAGGCCAAAACCTTTCAGTTCTAGAAGTACGCCTGACGTGATATTTATTCTTATTATTTGACTAGAATTACATCTAAAACCAAACAAAGACTTTAAATAGCCTAATAGTTTGATGTTTCTTCAGCTGTCTATTTAATAGCCATTTGGATAATTTTTAAAACTAAGCTCACATTACAAGTAATTGCTGTCAACATATATATATATATTTGATGTATATTTTAAGAAGAAAAAAAACTAAACTAAAAAAATATATACATATGTGAATGTCTTCACATATCTATTTTTAAAAGAAAGAAACAGAAGTAAAATATATATATATGCTTGTATATTTAGTCAGATTATCTACTACAAAAACATACGTTTTAACTATAAAATCAGTTGAATATTAATAGTTGCAATTTACTATTAATAACTGTTCTAACTCTCAACCGAAACAAATATTACTATAACATATAATAAAATATAGAATCATTATAATGTAAAAGTTCTGATATAACTACATTAATAGTTTGGATTATAAACACTAGGTGTTGTATTCTTTCATTTTATTAATCTGAATAGAATAATACAAATAAAAATGGTTATTGGGTCTCTATCAATATATCCATATGTCTATCTATCTAGTTATCTATTTGTATGAGTATCCACCTGACCATTCATCTAACTATCTATTTATAAATGTATGTGCACTAATAAAAATAGGTATACTAGAAAAACAATCGGTCTGGTCTTTTTAGTAGAAATTTCTTTTTTTGCTGCCAATGACTACTTGTTTTAGATTATTCCATTTTTTCTTGATTTATTTTTTTCTAAAAGGCAAATATATTCAAGTAAAATCTGAATCTAAATATATATTTGACAAAAACAAATATTTCATTTTATTTACAAAAATAAAAATAAAAAGTAAAATATTTGAATATAAAAGCCAAGATCATATAAGTGCAAATGTTAATTTAATCTCTCTCTTGACTTGAAAAAATCATTCCCTTGAATTGGACTACTGCCATCATCTAATATTAAGTATTGAATATCTTTAAAAAAATTTAATTGTATTTACATTTTCTAATTACATTCAACTCTTAGTCATAGCACACAGGTTAGTTTATGCACAACATTTCAAGAAATATTATTTTTCTTTCTTCTTCAGGTGTTTCTGGCCTGATCAGTGACATTACTAGCATGGCAACAAAACTCAGACCTGTAAATTCTTGAGTATTGAATTTTAAAGTATGCCTCATTTGGTTAGAACATTACCTTAAAATTCAATATTCAGGAATCTAAGGGTTCAGATTCAATTCCCATACTAGTAGTGCCATTGGTCAGGCCAGCAACACCTGAAGAAGAAAGAAAAATAATACCTCTTGACATATTAACCTGTGTGTGCTATCACTAACAGTTGAATGTATTTGGAATATTTAAATAAAGTTAAATTTTTCTAAAGATATAAATGATGGAAATAGTCCAATTTATAAATACAACTAAAATACCATCATTACAAACCTTCTGGAAAACCTCTGATTTTGTGTTTTTTTTCCTTATTAATACCACATGTAGCTGTTTTTGTTGAAATTGAAATCAATCAGATATACATTTTATTTCAAGTTTTTGCCACCAGATGAACATGGAATTGTCAATTGAATGTTGCAGTTAGCTGTAATTAAGGTACAACAAAAAAAAAGCCAATTGGCATGATTCAGTGATTGAAATGAACAAGTTAAACAAACTTTAATTAAAGAATATTTTTGTAGGGTAAAAGAAATATAGTTGGAATGTATATATATATATGATAGAAATAATAAAAATTAAGGTATTATATCCACAGCAATAACCAGAGATAACTTTACTTTTGATGTTCAACAGAAACCATCAATTATTAATTGACAATCCTTAGGCCAAACAAGTTTTTTTATTATTAATCTATAATAGCTCTCTTCTTCTGACTTTAAATAGAATAAAAATAAGATCTATATATACATAATTAATGAAAATATAACTTATAAATCTATGCATTATTGCAAAAAACTATTTATTTATATTTTGAGAAAAAGTAAACAGTATAAAATATAATCATATACAAATACTAAACATATAAAAGTTTTAATTATGTTTTAACATATATAATATTCACATACATATATTTAAGAATATTATTATAGATATTAGTATAAATTTTTAATGCAAAATTCGATAAAGATTAATTATAGCAAATATTATTCTATTAATTTTGATGACAAGAGTGAACATAAGTAATGTATATATTTAAATATCATTGTTACAATTGTTATTATTATTAGCAGTAATTTGAAGGCTAGATATTAATATTTTTACACAATGATTGCCTAAGTTTCTATACATGATGAGCAAATTTTTGCATAAAAAATAGAAAATTTCTATTTATAGTAGTAGTTTAAGAATATTTCCTTTAGAAACCCACATAAGACTCATTTAAGAAAGATAGACTAGATATTGATTTAAATGATGGGATAATGCTTTAAACTAGACTATATTTGAATAAAAATTGTGACATTGAAAGACCTTAACAAATATAAGCCCACATAGAAATAAAAGTGCAACTTTATAAGATATGAGAATATCAATAAATAAGTTTGGAATGAAAAAAACAATAATATTTATGGCAATAAGAAGAGTCATAGTTTTTGCTTTCTATAAACTTTGTGAGGATGCATATTTGTTCATGGTATTTAAAATGCATTTCTCTTGCATTATTAGAATTTAATCTAAAATTACAAAAGTTATGATGATGAAAAGTAATATTTACTAAGGCTGTAACCTCAAGAATATACATGTAAAATGTGATAGTAGGGACCTCTACAGGTCTTAACCACAAGCTTATGTTTTGGAAGAAAAGAGGGGAAAGGCTAAAATGTGTTTTTCTTCTGATATAAAAGTCAAAATGTAATGTTACGCTTAATATTGTAAAAATGAAGATTTTCCCAGGCTTCTACTTGTATTACATATTACAAAAATACAAGGGAATGAATATAAGGTAGCAAATGCATACATGAAATATTGTAAGTGCATTGTAAAGAAATAATTTTTATCACTTAGGAGGAATTAGTTAAGTAATATTTTAATGTAAACATAAA
Source organism: Epiperipatus broadwayi (assembly GCA_028023455.1). NCBI lineage: Eukaryota > Metazoa > Onychophora > Udeonychophora > Euonychophora > Peripatidae > Epiperipatus > Epiperipatus broadwayi. Next base: position 318,127 of record JAQFVV010000475.1, read on the forward strand.
GGATTGAATAATATATACTAATTTTAGTATATTATTTTTATATTATTTGTGTTATTTCTTTTTGAAAATAAAGAAACATTATTTCTTTCATAATTCTCTTTGAAATAAATCCAGATGCCATCACTGCATTTTGAGATCCATAATAACAGATAGCAGATTGTATAAGTCCTTGTCTGCAATTTTCTCAGCAAGAATGCATTTATGGATCTATAGCTTAGTTTTTATTTGTGATTCTAGATGGCAGATGTAATTATGAGATAAGAAATAATTTTCAACACCTTATTATATAATTTGGTGGAATTTTTTTTTGTTATTCTAGGTAAGATGAAAATATATTTTTTCCAAAGGATATTTTTATTATTTCAAAGATATTTTCATTTTTTGAAAGTTATTTTTAATAATAAATATATATTTTATCTTTATTATTATTATTAATTTTTTTTTAAAGTTTTGAACACTCATATTCCAGGAAGAAAAACTTGTTTACATTATGATGTTAAGAAAAATACAAAGATTAGTGTTTTTTAATTTTATTTCTAAAGATAATTTTTAATATTTTTTTAATAAAAAAGTTTTCCAAAATATTTTGATTACTTTTAAAATGATGGAGTAATACTGGTGCTAAAACCAATATTATTTTTCTATAAGCTTTATTTAAATTAACGACCTCAAACATGAAACATTGCCTTGATTTAATAGTGTTTAATTAGAATACTGATAAAATAAAAATCTCAAATTTTGACAATTATTAATTAAATATTAAATAAAGAGAAAATAAAAATTCTATACAAACTTCAGAATATATTCATTTTTATTATTGTTAATTATTATTATTATTATTATTATTATTATTATTATTATTATTATTATTATTATTATTATTATTATTATTATTATTATTATTATTATTATTATTATTATTATTATTATTATTATTATTATTTGTAGGAAATCAAGTCATATATTATGTGACTTAATTTAATAAGCTTGTATTACAAATATTATATAATGAGCATGTCACTAGCAAGCTTTTCAGAATATCCCTATCCCCAAACTGGTTTCATGCTTTTGGCATTCCTCAGTGAGGCACTAGGATATTCAAGCATTGGACATAAAATGCCAGGTCAAGACCAGCTGTTTATTTAATTGTTAACTATTAAGTAGAAAATCTGAAATTGTCAGACATCCCTATGTATTCAAATCCAGCTATCTCACTTATATAGCCATATGAGACTGAGAAATATCCTAACATCTCACTAAGGAATTCCAAAAACATGAAGCCAGTCTGAAAGTAATGATATTCTGAAAAGATTGTTAAAAGTTATTGACATGCTCATTATATAACATTTGTAATACAAGCTTAATACATTAAGTCACATGATATATGACTTGATTTTCTTGCAATTATTGTTTTGCTTTTAAGATTTTGATGATTTTATATTGCTAAAGCTATTAATATATGGTGCATCTGAACTTTTTTCAATCCTATATGGCTATTTAAGTTAGATAGCTGGATTTGAAAACATATGGATTTCTGAAAATTTCTGACTTTCTACTTGAAAGTTAACCATTATATAAAGTGTTGGGCTTGACTTGGTATTTTAATATAATGCTTGAATATCCTAGTGCCTCACTGAGAAATGCCAAAAGCATGAAACCAGTCTGGGGATAGGGATATTTTGAAAAGCTTGTTAAGAGTTATTGGCACAGTTATTATATAATATAAATAGTACTATATCAAAATATTGAAAATTGTTAAGAAAATTTTGTGTTTATTACAAAGCATTTTTCCCCCTGATTTTATTTCATGATTTATATATGAGGTGCTTATTATTTAAATGGTGTGATGATAAGAGACAAATTCGGTTGGGAAAATAATATATTGACTGTGATTATTATTCTAACTTGACTAGAATTAATTTATACAAACTAATTGAGACAGCATGGAGAATCCAGCTGAGACAACATATTTTATACCTGTATATTAGGTTTACACATATTTATTTATTTACTGAGTTACTTTTTATTTAAGCAAAAGCCAATAATCGTTTTAGGCATAAAAGTATTTTGCCCAAAAGAGATTAATTGAAAATGAATAATAACCTTGGAGGATTACATCATGTTAATGTGAAGTATATGTGTTAAATATATATATAATTATCACATGCTTTATGCTAATATAATTTTTGCATTTGAATAATAAGATTTAACCACTTTTAAATAGCCCAGAGAAGTTTCTAGCATTTATTTACAAAAAATGGTGAAAAAAGAAAATATTCAACAAGTTAGTCAAACATTCATGATTATATGTTTGCATGAGTTTTACCATGAAAATGAAATAGCTTAAAATATGTGGTCTAAAAATGTCATCATGATCATAATTTTCAATCATTATTAATCCACTGTTTCAATCATTAGTGATCCATTGAAGAAAGAAAACATTCCAAGTATAATTCTGTTTATCCAATACTTTAGCTTCTCTTTTTCACATCGCAATCACAAACTTCCTTATATTATTTATTCAAGTCACATGTGGTCTATATTTAGGTTTTTATAATTTTTTTGAGCTTAAAAGTTCAACTGTTTATTTATCATTCCCTCTTCTAACAATATGTCTGGTCTATTTTTATATTAATCTCTTAATTATTTTCTGTGATATCAATAATACCTATTTTCTCTCTTACCCGTATATTTTATTTTTTACCTTTTCTTGTTATTCCTAATATACCTTTCTCCATACTTTGTTGAATATTTTGAATATTTTGCTCTTTAGTTAAGTGTCCAAATTTCAGTTCCAAATGAAGCAACTAACAACACAAATACATTAAAAATCTTCCTTATCAAAGAAGTAGCCATATTTTCCTTTAATACTAAGTTATTTATATCACAAACACTCCATGCAAGTTTGATTTTATGATTAATATCATTCATTATATTTTCATCTGTATTAATAATCTCGATAAAATATTTTAACTTCTAATTTATTTTTTGGTAAAATATCTGTAATTTTACTTTCTTATTTCATTTGGTAACTTTTGTAATATTTCCTAAATCTCTGAAGTGTTATTTGCATATTGAACCATATTTTATGCAAAATCTATATTTAAATAATCTCAATTTACTTTTACTCCCTTAGCTTTCTGTTTGAATCTACAAAGTACTTTTTGTAAAACTGCTATTAAGATTTTGGAGATCCATCTTTTTCATCTTAGTCTTCTTAGATCCATCATGTAATTTAATCATTGTTGCTGAGTTTTGATAAATATTCTTCAAAATGTAATGATATTCTTGGTCATATCTTGATGAACCAGTTTTAATCACCATAAATTTCTTTAAACTTAAATCCAAAACATAATAGCAAATCATATTCATTAGTCTTTTCAATATTATTTGAATGTGATCTACTGGAATGAAATCACTTTAAAATCTACCTTGTTCCTTTGGTTGGTTAGCATTCATAGTTGACTGTAAATGAGTTGGAATTATTTTGATAAGTATTTTGTGTGGAACTGATAGAAGACTGATAGGAATGTATTTTTAATATTTTTTTTATCACATTTCTTGAATAACAATATTACTAGTGCATTCTCCCGATCATGTGTTACATCTTTATCATTTGCATGTAGCTTTTCCACATTTTTTCTATTTCTTCAATTGCTTTTGTTTTTATAAAATATCAATTATGATTGCATTATTTAAACCACAAACATCAAATGAATCCCATTTCCTATGCTTGCACAAAGTAGAGGCAAACTCTCCATGCAATAGTACCACCCAGTGCAAATCAGAGTGAATAATGAGCACAAGATGGTTTGTGCTTAAAATCCCTATCTAGTGCCTACTCATCCAATATCTATCTCCAGATTAGTTTCTAGTTTGTGGCATTCATCAGTGAAAAGCCTTGGATCTGAGAGGACTGCATATAGATCTTAGGATCTAATGTAACTCTCCAGAAGCCACCTCTTACCTATTTAGTTAACTATATAAATCTATGAGTCCAAATTGTAAATACAATAATACTTGCACTGGATGGCACTACTGTACAGAATGTTGCATCTGTTTTAATTGTATTATTTTAACATTACCCTAATTCATAGATTTAAATACACTTCTCAATTCTTCATTTAAAATGTCCTATAATTCAGATGTAATAAATCTAGAAGTTGTTTCATTTTCTTGTTGTTTATTACTATAAAATTCTTTTTACAATGTTTCCACACATATCATAATACCAACAGTCAAGTGTAAATCATTATCAAAGTCTGTTAATATTACAAACAACTTTTAATTCATCAGAATATTTCTGATGGTTAGGAATATAAGCTGTTAAAATTGTTTTTCTTAATAGTTTTCCATGCATCTTGTTTTGCATTAACACACAACCTATGTCTCCATTAAATGATCACTTCCGCTGTTGAATTTATCAAAGTCATTGCAATCTTTAAATACATATTTTCTGTTACTTCAAATCTAGTCTAATTCTTCTATACTTTCACATGGATGCATTTATGCCTATTTCCATTTAGCATTTTTCTCAAAGAAAGAAATTGCAAATATACAGATTTTATTTTTCTGCAAATTTTACAAATTTGAGAATTTCCATATACATCTACATTTGGTGTCTCTCATCTTGTCATTCTGTCTGCTATCAATCTCAGTAATGTTATTCTGTTTTTTATTTATAATGAAGCCATTTCACTTGTGCCTCCAATATTTATGCCTTTATAAAGTATATGGCCACTTTTAAATTATTTATCTCTTCACCTTTTCTTATAATTTCATAAAGTCTAACAATGCTCATTTAATATTAACTTTCTTACAAGTCATGCAATTGTCTATATATAAGATCGTTACTGAATAGCAATCTGGATTTGCTGTGAGTAGATCATTAACAGTCTCTATTTTCGATTTCCAGCAGCCTTCTCAGAATAAGAGCTATAATAGAGTTTGTCTGCCATTATTGTAAATATGGAAGTAATACAATTTTCTTCTTCTTCCTCCTTTCTTTATGTATTGATTTCTATATTTACATATGATACCATTTCCAACTTTCTTATACACTTAACAATACTATTTTTTACACCAAATATATAATCATAAAAATAAAAATAACAAATATAAGAATTCTTGAAAATTTGTCAGTTGGTTTTTGGAAATAGGATTATAAAGATGTAAGTATTTAGTAATGTAATAAAAAGGTAATTTACAATGTAAAAAGTTAATAGTTAAATATATAATAAAAATAAAGAAAGTTTAGAAGTAATTAAGGAAATATAATTAAAAAGATAATAATAAAATAATGGATTAAATAGTAGAGTTTAAAGATTAAAGTTTTAAAATTATAATAAAATTGTTTTAGAATAATTTAATAATAAAATACTATAAATAAGGAAATAAAATTAGTTAAGAGTAGAATAATAAAATGGAAAATGATTATTTATAATGGTCAGGCTAAGATATATGGTATTGATTGTGTATATAAATATAATGTATTAATTGTATGATTATAAATTTGGATATTGTAATTCTGATGATGACTGCAAGACAGTTGAAACTGTAAGAGTAAAGTTTTGGTGTAAAAAATAGTATTGTTAAGTGTATAAGAAAGTTGGAAATGGTATCATATGTATATTGTAAATATGTACATAAAAAGATCATTCACACCCATCCATTCTGCCTTCAAGAAATCTCAACTGATATTTTAGTTATACAACTAACAGACAACTGAGAAAAAAACTACAATGCTTTTAAATCTTAAATTCTGAGGTAAAAAGCCAAAATTCATTAAGCTCACTGATGCATGTTGGTGCATAGCCCATCCATGTTCATCTGTTATATGAATAGTTCCATTATAATAATAGATGTAATTAGAGGGGAGTTGAACCCAGACTTTAAACTTCATTCAGTTATCCAGACCATAAAGCATCACATGATCACTATTTCTTATGCTTGCTTATAATTGTTATTAAAACAGGCAAAACTCACTATACCTATTGCCACACACCGCAAGCTAGAGTAAGAGTAATCAGTGGATGCCAGTCTGGCATCCACTGATTACTCTTACTCTAGTTTGCAGTGTGTGCAATAGGTATAGTGAGTTTCGCCTGTTTTTATCCATTCCATTTTATAGAACCAATGCACATGACCATTTACATGTGATGAAGATAAATGATTTCCAACATACGTATTTCATGCTGAACCGGCACCGATCAATTGGTCTGTATCATCTCTTTTACACATATATAATCAGTGCTCGGATTATATTAAAATAGCAAATCTTCAAATAATAGACGTAACAACAAGAATATATAAAGCTTATTATGAATTTGCCATGCTTGGTTCCTTTTCATCCTAGTTACATCATTTATGTTTGTGGATTACTTATTAAAGTAATGGAAATCATTATACATTTAATAATAATAATGATAGAGAAGACAATGCACAAAGTAGTGATAGTAACAAATATGATGAAAGACTTCTGTAACATGTGAAAGCACTCTCCCACTGTAACATACTTTTACTGACTAATAACAAGATAAGTATCAGGGATGCTATGAGATAGCTATCTGAAAAAAATATTTTTTTTAAGTTTGTTTCAAACCTAAACAATTTTCAAGTTTCTTCTGAATTTAAACTTCAATGTAGCATGGCATGCCCAAATTTATTTCCTATGTTTTCGATCCATAATTTGCTCTCAGGTAGCAAATACATTTGCTATGCTTTCTATTTTGGCTATTATTCAAAGAGAAAGTAGTGCTACACCGAAAGCTATATATTGCTTTTATTTAACAGTTTTATAGGGTATATTTATGAGTTAATGTACTACCACATAGTATCTTGTGTGACGTCTTAGTTGTGCAAATACATAATAAAAAAGATAAAAGTGAGTTAAAAAACTATCACGTGATGTTTTATTTGATGTATATATTGCAACATTTTTTACATTTTAAAATGACATTTTTTTAAAAAAAAAACAAATATATTTTTATCGCTTGCCTGAGCACGTTATCTCTTAACTTTAAGCAAACTAAGACGAAAGAGGAAGATGGACTTGACAAAGAGATTACGGTTTCCTTGCCCACAGGAAATATACCGCTAGAAAATGGTTAAAAGGCATCAGTTTAACACGTCATTTCAGACAACTTCAAATTGTTTTTAAATGTTCTTTTATTATAACATGTCTTTCTGGAGCCGACATTTTTCGATACTTGCTTTTTTAAAACATTTTTATCGTTTCCCTTCTAGCTTCTTCAAATTTCACTTTTAAACTAAATGCAATTTATTAAGAAGAAAAAAAATAGTTATTATACATACATATGTTGTAACAAGTTTTATTAGTTTATAGCACAACTCCAAATGCAAAAGTTTATAATGTAGTTTATAAGTTGCATTATCATTTTCAAATCATTAACATTCTATTACAATATGAAGCTGTGGTATTTAATCCATATTCCTTATTTATTGTTCTTTTACTTATCATTCTTCTAGTTAAATAATTCTAAATATAAATAGAGAATAAATTGCGATAAGGTGGCAAGCCATATTAATTTAGCAACAATGGTATAGTACCTTAATATATAAAAGAGTTTTACATTTCCAGATGCAGTTACCTACAACATTGTTACCATCTAAATTTTGAATAAAAAAGCTTTTTACCTGTAAAATAATATTCATAATCATCGATCTGCGATATAGATTTCTAAACAAGTATAGAAAATTTTCGAATAGCTTCCTTGTATTAATATAATATTAATTAGTACATGGGGTTTTAATTATTATTAATAATATGTTAAAAATACTATGTTATTCATATGTTTTGAACAAAAATAATGTGTAATAGTATGCAAAGGAATGTATTATGCTTATGAAGATGCTATTTGAGTGTGACTGTCTTTACCTTTAAATGCTGTTTATGCTACACCAAGGCAACACAAACATGTAGTTACTGGTAACTGATGTGGACTTTGCAGCTTTCTAGGGTCATATGATGACCAGATAGAATCATGTTGTATAGCAATATGTTGTAAAACCAGTCTAGATAATTAAAACTACCATTGAAAAAAAGGAATTTTAAAATAAATTTAAAGACATATGATTATGTAATTTCAAATTGCAAATATTACAAAGTTATGCTCTACCCTGTATTATTTTGAATCTAAAAAATTCAATCTTTTGGATTATTTTTAATCAGTTTTCTAAGCTTATGTTGATAGAAGCAACATGTTACTGTATTAGAACATCATTATTAGTGAGTAAATAATTTAAATACTAATATCAGTATACTATATGTTATCAAGTTAAAAAAAAAAGAATGATTTTGCTATCTGTAATAAATTACTTATAAATTAGCTTGCTTTAGAGAATTGGTGTAAATTTTATCCTTATTGAAATTTCATCATGCTTATCATCTCTTACTTCTTCATTATTAACAACTACGACATTTACTCTTTTTTTTTTGTAGTTGGTCACTATAGTAACATGGATATTTATTAGGTCACTTCATGAAGATAGTGTGAATAAACTTTTCCTGAATTTAGTGGTTTATTTTTTCACCTTTTTTGCTGTTTATTTCTTCTGTATTATACATAAATCCTCTTCAAAGCATAGTAATAGAGTAAAACTTATCTAATATTACTTTAAGTGTACATTTTAATCAATTTCATATCTCCCAAAAATATTTTAGTTAATCATATTTTTGTAGTCAGTGTCAAACAAAATTAAAAGATTTTGGGACTGATTACAACAATCCTATGATATTTTGCATCTTGGTTACTTTTGGATATCTCTACTATTTGTATTGCACACATTTCCTATGCATCTGTAGCATTTACATTATTAATTTTTTTAATTACATCAACTTCAAATGATATGTACTAAAAATAAAGAACATAATAAGTACATAACACAACTAGTTACTGAAAAAATGATGGTGTAAGATTTTGGTATTCTAATAGAATCAGAAAGTTGTACATTGAAGCTAAAAATAAAATCACTGGTGATGCATTTTAAATATCATTATCATCTACCTGATCTCTCAATTTGACTAAGTGTGGATCAGCTGTCTCCAGACAGTTCTTTTTTTTTTCTGTGGGTTTCGTAAGTTGTTAATTCAATCTATTTCTTTATGTTGTCCATCCATGACAGTATTCATCATTCTATATAAAGCATGCTATCCTTATTTTAAATATATTCTACAACATTGATTAAAAAATGCTTCCCAAATGACATTTATAAAGGAACATACTTTACTCAACAAGTCCTCAATATGGAAAATTCTTAACAAAAAATGACATAATAAAAAAGTATTTAACATTTATTATTTTGATATTTGTATTATGAAATATTCATTACATACATATTCTAAACTTTTCCCAAAATATTTGAATATTATACTTAAAAAAACCTTACTTCTGACAAAGTCAGCATGCTATAAAAATTGCAATAACATCCACTATTCATTTTAAAATATATAAAAAGGACGTCACTGTAGATGATCAAACCAAAAGCATTTAAAAATGTAAAATTGAAGTTGTAACATTTTTTACAAAATCTATATGGCTGTCTGGATAGATTTGTGTTTCCAATTGATTTACTTTCAAAGCACAAACAGATTTAGTATAACTGAAATTGATACTGAAAATTATTTTCATCCTTAACAGTATCCAAATGTATTCATTTATTTTCTTTTATCATGATGTCATAGTAGTATCTATGGAGTAAGAAGTGGACAATTAATCTAAAAATATATTATCAAAAAAAAATTTTTTTTTTTTTTCAAAAACTCATGAGAGCTCACAAAATCCACAAATATTAATAAAATTAATATCAAAAATATTATTTACACGTTTGTTTATTTGCTTTTGAGAAAATAAAACCCTGAGATTAGTATTATCATAAAGATATTGTCTGATGTCAAAACATTTCTATAAACTGTAATTTAAATAATGACATATTATCATTGAGCCAATAAACCAGAACAAAATAGTTTTAAGAATTTAAATTCAAAGAACTAGAAAAAAGAGAAATTGATAAGTAACTTATAAGTAATGATATTGTAAAAAATGAAATACCAAAAAACACAATCAGCATTTATCATGGAAGTCACTAATTAAAGAGATATGGCAGAAGATGAAAAAAAAAGAGACAATCCTGAAATTATGAACAGAGATTAAAATGAAAAAAAAAAGAGTACTTCAGAATATGATGATAAATCAAACAGCAAGAAAATTCATATTAAATTGATTTAATTATTTGCAAACATTGAATTTGCTTACAAGATTAAATTTAAATCAAAAATGGATATAATTAGGCTTTCCTATAATTTTTTCAGGCAAAAGTACAATGCTTTTAAATAAAAATTGTAGTATTTGTGTCCAAAATAATTTCAAAATAACAAAGTGTTTGCATTTAAAGATTAATGTGCATAAAAATAGGAATTTTGTTAAGGAAATTTTATTAACTTCAATAATAAATAAAAGAATAAGTAAAAGAAGCTTATAATAAAAATTATACCATAAACAATTTAAAAATTGTTTAAATAAAATTACATTTCATTATATAAGATAAAGATTTTGATAATGGACAAAATATTTATTAATTACCAAGAAATTAATTACCTAAGATTATTCTGAATACTATGAAATTAGATATAAAAAAGATATTTGTTAAATATTTTGTTTAAAGCACTGTTTCATGCAGAAACAAAATAATAACAATTACAAAATATGGCAGATAAAATTAAAGGTTTAGTGATGTGTAGTTAATAAAAAAATGAAAAGAATAAGTTAGAAATATATACTCAAAAATGTAATTAGAGAGAATAAATGAAAAACAATTAAGAAAATTATGATGCCAAAGAAGACCTAATATTTAGAGATAGAAGAATTATTAATACTGTATTGTATGGAAGTAAAAAATACATTGTTGAAAGAGGAATAAAAAAGAAGAAATTTGAATTATGACCTTATAAGAAAAAATAAATATAAGTATGAAAAAAAAATAGAAAGATTTGGAGAATATACTATAGTTTAATATGTATAAACTAACTTATGCCATATAATTGACCAGAATGAAGACCAAGAAATCAGAAATGCATTGGATAATATAAATATTTTTTGTAAAAAAAGTTAAATATGAATTAAGTATTAAATTCAATTCCTAAAACAATTATATAACAAAAATAGAATAAAATGAATTATTTTGAAACAAATTATTCTTTTCTAAGATATATATATATATATAAATAACATACCTACAATAAAAATACTTTTTGTAATAGAGATTCACATACCTGTAAATATCACAATATATTTAGGTAAAATCATCAACTGAAACACAAAGCATCAAACTCTAGACAAACAGTCTCTTTTAACAAAATAATTGTTTGGTGTGACATGTCTATATAAGGTTTGGCATAGATTATTTATGCATAATTATCTTGATTTTGGAATATGGGGTATATTATATATAAATAATATATACAGATCACTATTGAAACATTCTAATTTCTGGCACTGATATAGAAGTTTATATTTTCATAATTATAGCTTAATCTAATCTAAGTTCCCATAGCTTAATGACAATTATGAGTCTAACAATAATTATCACATGATCACCATAATTGGGAAAATATATCCATTCTGCTGAAATATGAATAAATTTTTAATTGTCATAAATTTTTTTTTTGATATGGTAATATAGCATAACTAATAAAAACTATTACCAAGATTTGCAGAGATCTGATGCTTATTATCATGCGACAAACTAATTGAACTTAAAATGCGTAAACTGAGCCAAACGGGTTTGAATTAAATTTTTTATCAGAAATCATGATATTATTGAATGTAAGATCATAGGTTCAAGTAATAACATACTAAGTAAAAGTAATCATATGGTTAATTGCTTTTGGGAGTAGGTCATGTGACATTCAAGCATTCTTAGTGATGGATTGAACATTTAAAAGTTCCAATCAATTTGTCTGAGACTTTTTTAAATTTATATTACTCAACTAAACAATAGTTCTGAACTTTCAGCCCTGAGTATACCAGTCTACTAATAGGCTAAACCTCACAGGACAATACTATTGATGGTAGTTTAGTCATTAAAGATAAAATGATAGGTTGAGGATCATAGAGTGTGGCATTTTCCCAAGAGTAGTGGATATTGCATTATATTACAATCTGGTCAACTCATATCAACCATGCTTGGGTTGACTACAGACCAAAAATATGCTTATTTGACAATTCAGATTAAATCAAAATCTTTGGATTAGTTAAGGGTCATCTATTTGAAACATGAAATTTGTATCTCTTTATGGCCTGAAAATTTCGTATTTCCATTTGGTTTAAACTTGAATCTCAAATCATGGTAATATTAGGCGGATATACAACCACTGCGCTCCCTGATGCCTTTAATTTTGATATTGGATTGCCATGATTTATTGTAGTGATTCTCAAACTTTTTATCTGTCTGCATGTTTTTATTTTCAATGATTTTTAAAATTTTATGTATATAATTCAAAGAGCGTTTTGATTAGATTCAATTATTATAAATCTTGTTATTCGTGCTCATTATTTTATTTTGTAAAAAAAAAAAAAACGTAATAATTTACAGTGTTATTTCAGAATGACAGTTTTAAACGATTATATGTATTTTTACTATTTCCCGCGCTTTTATAAATTCATAATCGCTTTTAGAAAAAGCTCATATTTCAACTCTAATAGAATGACATTTAGTGAAAAATGGCGTACATGAATTTCCTTTCTCGCTATTAAAATATCAGACACATGTCGCTGATAAAATTTCAATATATATATTTTAAAAAAAGCTAATTTGATAGATTGCATTAACTCGTGACATAAACGACGTCATTAGCATTGAAAAATTCCAAAACTTTTTATCCACAAAGAGAATAAAAAAAGAAAGCTGTTCTTTGTTTAATATTTCTAATGAATGAAAATTTATTCCGCTTAAGAAAACATAAAGATCTTAATAGCCAGTTTGAAGATTTGCTTTTTATAAATATAAGAACAAAATATGTATTAAATAAAAAAAGATGCTTTACAAAAACAAGACGATATACAAACATGCAAAAAGACATTTAGATATTAGAAAGTTAAAAAAAAAACGTGAATTAATAAGCTTAAGTGAGAAATTATTTATAAATGAAAAAACATGTTAAAACTACTCTTGGTAATTAAATTTTAAAGATGTTTATTACATTAAAGAGATAATCAAGTTGTTATTTTTTTATATTAGTAAATATCTTTTTTTTTTTAGTTTTAAACTTTACACATGATGAATTAAAATGATATACAGAAGGACTTCTTCGATAAATAATTTAAAACAGTCAAGCGTGATTTGCGAGATCGTATTTCTACTCTATAGACTCCTTTTCTCTCGCAAGAATTGTTGCGTAATAAAATTGTTTAATATGTCTCCTTAGAAGGACCGGTCTGAGCAGATATCTGAGGGGCAAAAACATAGAGGTATCACAACCAACATCATTTAAAAAGACATATTTATCAATTATTTTCATTAGACTTATTATCTCTATATATTTTAAACTGTCGCAAAATTAAAATAAAAATACTTCATTTTATTTCTTGTTTTCTTATGGATCTGTCTAGGCCATCAAAAATTTTGGGACCGGCATTGTTCTCTAGATCAGGAATGTCAAATTGGCACAGGTCACAATGTGTAATTTTGTAAAATTCAATGACATATCGTATAAAGATTGATTTGAAGGAGTTACTTTATATGTTTTAAAAATACTGTCTCAATTATTAACGTGGCTACACGGAAAATTAATATTTTGGCTCAGTTTACGATGGATACAGTGATTCTTATTAATTCTAATATAAGCAGAACATTCAAATCGCTCTTTTTCTATTAGTGCAACTACTGTGTTCGAGTGTTTGGTTCAACACACTGATTATGACATACTTATATTATTCGATATAGAAAATATTTTAGTCCAGATTTAAGCTATTAAAGTTTTATTATTAAACAATTATTTAAATTTATCTAATTTTTATAGTCAAAATTATTGTTATCTAGAAAAGGTTGCTTTCAAAGTCAACAAGGAAAAAATAGATCGATCAAGAAGAAAGAAAATATCAAGAAAGATGAAAATTGAATTATATCAGTTAATATATATATTTATTTATTAGCTGTATACATTTAACTTTATTATAGTTTCTTGACAGTAAAACAAAACAAATCGATTTTGTGCTTCAATTTTGTTATTAATTTCATATGTCTTTCAACAAATATATATATAAAATTTCAAAAGCAAAATAAATAACAATATAAATACGTATCATGGCCTTTAACGTGTGTAAAAAAATAGTCCATGGCTAAAATGTCTCTAGATAATCATATGATAACATCTATTCCCGATAATGTAATAGGTAGTGCGATTTGCATATTTTGAGATTTATAATATATAATATTCTAAAGTATTATATATTCAGGCTTTTAGGTTGACACTTAGAACTTATTCAAATAATGGTTTAATGTAGTCTCTTCAAGGTACTTATGCACATTTAAATCAAAGAGTGGCTAACAGTGATTGTATTCTAGCATTGGTGGTCAAGAGGTCAGCACAACTGCCTCACAAGCAGTTGTCCCGGGTTAGCGGTTTCCCTTCCCGGCGATGCTATGACACATGGAAAAAACAAAACAATGATTGTATTTTGCTCAAATTTAAAAAACTATCAATCATACTTAGTCAATTTTAATATAAATCCTTAATAAATCATAGATTTCTACTTTATGCTTATCCAATTATAATAATAAAATTGTGCCCTCACACACATATAACATAAAGCTATATTAATGATAATTAACAAATTAAAAAGGCTTAGCGCTTTCGAGAAAGTATATTTCTCATAATGATAAACTGTAATGTCATAACAAGCTATGATTATGAAAAATATACTTTCTCGAAAGCAGTGAGTCATAACAGGCTATGATTACGAGAAATATACTTTTTCGAAAGCGCTAACCCTTTTTAATTTGTTAATGATCATTAATATAGCTTTACATATATGTCTGTTGGCACAATTTTATTATTATAAATCCTTAATGTAAAATAATACACTACCCACTGATTTAAAAAGTTAAAATAAAAACAGGCATATAGAAATATCATTTCAAAGATTAATCTTTTTGCTATCTGTGGAAAAGCCCATTTATCAACATCCATAATCATTTCCACTGAACACCAATCCATTAACAGTTAGTGTATTTCTGAGTTAATCCACTTCCTCTTGTCTATAGTTTTTTTTTTCACATTTCTAAGAAAATTTTCTTATATCATTGATACATATCACATGTAGTTTTTTTCATATGTCAAATGCGTTGACCGGGAAGCAAATCCGGGCCAGCTGCTTGGAAGGCAGTTATGCTAACCACTAGGCCACCAACGCTTGACATGTAGTTTTTTTATATAATCTTTTCTAGCCACAAGTGAAGCTCATTTCCATTTAAATCTATTAATACTTTCAATGGTAACAGAAATAACCATTTGTTGTTTTCAATAAAAGTGATCTCCATTCTAGTCGGGCCTATGATAATGCATTTTACTATGATTAAAAGTTTGTTAATTATTTTCTATATTTTATTGTCTTGTTTGTAGTTTATTAAATGACAAAGTCTCAAACCTGGTAATCAACTCCAGTTTTTATCATCTTTTTAAATTATACTTGATCCACTTTCGAATGAAGGCCAAGTTTAATCCAGTTTTTTGATTTTTAGTTGGTTTTATTACTTCAGAAAAGTTTCTTATCTCATAAATTTATCTCATTCTAGGTCTTTACAATCATTTAGATTGTTTAAGACATTATAAGGTTATCTGTTGTTACGTCTTGTAGCAATATATTCAGGTCAGTTCTATTTCAATCTCTGTTTTCTTTCATAATATCAATGACACCTATTTAGTGTTTCCCTGAAGATTTGTAATGATAGCATTTTGGTTGTATTTATATATTGAACTATTCCTATCATTTAATATTAAATATTGAATGTCTTTGGAAAAATTTAACTTTATTTAAACTCTCAAATTACATTCAAGTGATATAAAATAATAGTTTTTACTTCACCTTTGATTAGTAATTAAGTGAGATTGTGCTTTATGCAAAAAAGTGAAGCTTGTCTAAATCTTATTACAAAGTTATATGGCTTAGTGCTTTCAGAGACCTTGAGTCTCCATAATCATAGCCTACTTTTAACTGAAGTTTAGTTGTGATTTATGTAAAAAAAACTTTTTTATGCAAATTTTATAATGACCATTTTCTGGAGAATGCAGGGCATTGTGCACTGAACGCAATGATGTGAAACGAAAAATTAAAGAGGCGTGTTTTATTGCAAATGACAATTGTGCAATAAACCAGAAAGAATCATGCTTTGCAATCTCCAGAAAATGGTCGTTATAAAATTTGCATAATTTTTTTTTTTTACATAAACCACAGCTAAACTTCAGTTAAAAGTAGGCTATGATTATGGAGAGTCAAGGTCTCTGAAAGCACTAAGCCATATAACTTTGTAATAAGATTTAGACAAGCTTCACTTTTTTGCATAAAGTGCAATCTTACTTAATTCAAGTGATAGTTATAGCACACAGGTTAATACATGCACAACATTTTGAGAGGTATTATTTTCTTCTTTTTTTTTGGTGCTTCTGGCCTGACCAGTGACAATACTAGCATGGGAAACAAATCTGGATTCTTAAGATTCTTGAATATTATATTTTAAGGTAACATTCTAACCAACTGACAGGATGGCTATTGGTTAGAGAGTTACCTTAAAGGTCCCGGTTCGATCCCCATGCTAGTCACTAGTCAGGCCAGCAACACCTGAAGAAGAAAAGAGAATAATACCTCTCAAAACATTATACTAACCTTTATGCTATTACTAACAGTTGTAATTTGAAAATTTAAATAAAGTTACATTTTTCTAAAGACATTCAATACTTAATATTAGATGATGGTAATAGTCCAATATATAAACACATACTTATTTATTTTCTCACACAAGTATTCTGTTTTTAATTTCTCTTTTATACTTTTATTATGCACCACTTCATATTTTGATATGTGGTTAAACTCTATGCACTGCTCCTCTTTTAAGAATTCAAATCTCATATTTATGTTTAAGAACTGGTAAAATATTTTATTGAAAATATTATTTTTGAAATACATGCATAATTTATGTTATAGTGCTGTTATAGTATATTTATTTAAAAAAAAAACATTTTTTTCTAAGCCCACAAATATATCTTCTTGTAATATTATTTCTATGAAACCTTTCTATGCAAGGCCAATTTTAGGATTAATTTTATCTGTATTACTAATTTGACCGAAATATTTATAATTGATACCCTTGAATTTATTAATTTTAATTGTAGTTTTCAAATGTTTGAAAATTGATTTTCACTTTAGTCTATTTTGAAACATTATATTTGTAAATAATCTCATCATTTTAAAAATACAAATAACTTGAGCAAACTCGAGTAATACTTCTGTAGTGATTCATGCAATGTAGAAACTGGTTTCTGTCCATGAGAGGTGTAATTGTAAACATATGATCAAAGGTACATTTTGTGTTGGCCTGTTCATGATTACACCTCTCAACAAGGTGTTAAAAGCATATCGAACCCTGTTGCTCCTTTAATATTCATGAAGAGGATAATTTCAAATCAAATAAATGACTAATAAAAATTATTAATATACTTCCAGTGAATGGTTTGTGTTAAAGTTGTGAGGGATTCAAGTTTGACACACAAATTAAACTGTAGTAATTGACTATCTGTATATGATGAACAATGATAAAGATATGTATAAGAAATTGTGATATGGGCCAATTGACAAGTGCTGGATAAGCATGAAATATCTTGGAGATATTACATCTTTTTTGTTGGTCATGTTTATGTTTAAACCCTTTCACAAGTTATTAGAAACAGATAGAAACCAGTCCCTGTTTTACATGAAAGTAGTGCAGTAAAAATCATACTACAGAAGTATTACTCAGTAAATGGATAATGTTTAATCTAACAGATGACTAATGAACATTATTAATATATTTTTATTGAGTGTTTTTTGTCAAAGTTATAAGGGCAAAAAGTTTGACACTTATCAATTAAACAGTAGTAAATGACTATCTATATATTGAACAATGATAAAGATAAGTGTAAAAGATTGTGATATGGGCCAACTGATGAGTTCTGGTTCAGGATGAAATGCATAACTTGGGGATTATATATCTTTTTCACATGCATTTGTTCATATATATGTTTATAATTATAACTTCCATAAGATGTTCCAAATGGAAAGAAACTAGTCCATATTTTGCACGAGAATGTTATAATGAAAATTATACTACAGAAATATTATCCATTAAGTGGATAATATTTAATCTAATAAAAAACTAACAAATTAGTTTAATAAACATAAGCAATTTTTATTTGATTTTTATTTATTTTAGTTGCAAAACAATTTCAGCATAACTTTAATAAATGATTTAATGAACAATAAATTAGCTTGTTATACACCTTTTTTAATATTATACAATTTACATGTTTTTAAATCACTTTTTACAATGCAATAAAAAATATTTTTTACTATTCTCTTAGAAGTTCAAATGACTAGCAGTCTTCATTAGAACTTTTGTCAACTCTAAAACCTACATGATGATGTTTTGAAGGTATGAGCCCAAATTTTTTGGGGAGAAATAAAGTGACAATTTAATTGCTGTTTTCTATAATTTTTACTGTTTTAAAATGCAGGATTTTGTTAACTTGGAATACAAAGTTGACAATTTTTATTATCTTAATAATGAGATTGCACATAATTCAGAGAGTCCACAATTTTTAACATTCTTTTTACATTACTTAATTATCGCTATTACAGTTTGTCGATTATCTTATGCATGCATATTTTTCATTATTTAATTGCTTAATATATGTTTTCTGACTACAAAAAGGAGTTTGCTGATAACTGAAAGAAAATTTTGATTTCTCTTCAAGGCTTTAAAAAAAATTGAGCAGGGCAAATTCCTAATGCCAACTCCATATAATCTTATGTTTATTCATGTAGTAAAAAAAATGTGAATGGGCTGCTTACCACCACACATCAGTCTGTATGACAGGTTTATTAGCTTTTTACACCAAACTTTAAAATCAAGAAACACAATGGTCTGTATTTTCAGTTTCCTGATAGTTTCTAATTAAACAATCAGTGGAATTTCCTTCAAGGCAGAATGAATGCTATTTGAATAAACTTTATTTTCACTAGACATTTACAATGATGTCAAAAAAAAAAACTAAATCATGGACATTATTATGAGGATGTTGTAAAATCACCAGCTAAGGCAGTCATTGGTGCTGAAGATAAAGGTTTCTAAGACTTTTTTGAATGTTGAGCCAGGTTGCCATTGGATAATGACTTTTTGTTCAATAATTATAACTGCAGACCACTTTCAAATTGCATGGATTGACAGAAGATCTATTTAATATTAAATGGATTATTCTTGAACTTTGAAAAGTTAAAAAAAAAGTAAAGAGATAATTAATTTAAAAAGTGGTCACATACTTTATTATAAAGGCACAAAAGAACAACATTGAGTAGATTAATGGTATACAAAGAAGAATGGCAAGATTGATTATTCAACTTAATTGAAGACATATAATTCAAGTTTATACCCCACCATGTTCCTGTTTTGATAAAGTAGAGAATTTATATATAGACAGACAAAAGGCCTTTGATCAGACCAAAACAACATTTCAAAATTATTATGAGAGACTGTAATGGTAGAATTAGTAAGTGATTGAAATATGAAAGTGTTGTGAGTAAATGTGATTATGTTGCTAGAAATGAGAAAAGACCCAGACTGGTGAAGTTGGTACACAAATAAAAATTGTATGTATGAATTATTTCTTAGAGAAAAATGCTAAACACAAATGGACATTAAAATATCCGAATGAATATAAAGCAGAAATGAATCATATTTTTAATAACAAAAAATATGTATTTTAAAATTGTAATGCTCTTAATAAATTTAACACATGCAATGATTATATATTAATGAGAGGTAAGATCATGTTTGTTCAAAATTAGAAACAAGAGTTATTAAGAAAAATAAGTTGAAATTCCCAATCTTCAGAAACAAACCGATGAATCTAAATTAGAACTTGAAAATCGTTTTCAAATATTAGTTGATTTTGAAGATGATTCGGATTTAAATGAAATCAATAAAAAATAACTGACACATTAAGGAACTGCAACAAAGACAGCTGCTACAAGAAAGTATCAATTTACCACTAAATTTTCTACATCACAAGACAATACATGAAGAAAAGAAAGAATATGAAAAAATATAAAAATGATTTAGTAAGAAGAATTGAATATCTAAAGTTTTATAAATGGTATGAAAAAGAGTTGATAACATATAAACAGTCTTGCATTGGTGGCTGAGAGGTCAGCGCGACTGCCTTGCACTTGCAGGCAGTTGCCTGGGTTGCGGGTTCGCATCCTGGCCGATGCTATGACACTTTAAAAAAACATAAACAAATTATTGATGAATTAACAATGCAAGCTATAGAAGAGAATAAACTTTTCAAAAGTGTAAAACAATGTTTTGGAATTGGTAGAAAACTTATTTCTGCAATAAAAAAACAGGATGGAAGTACTATAAATAAAAAAGGGACAATATCATGAAATGTGTGAAAGAGATCTATGAAGAAATATATAGCAAAAGAAAAGAAGAAAAAATATCCTCTCCACTGCTACATCTTCTAAATTGCCCAGTATTTTAAATAAAGAAGTGAGAAATGCAATTAGATCTATGAAAAGGAAAAAATGGAATTATAATTGCTATCTTAAATGAAGCAGGTAAAGACTTAGAAAAATGGTTGACAAAGTTATATATAAATGTCTATATAATAAAGTTGTATTAATTGATTGTTTCTACAGAAAATTTTTACTAAGATAATTACAACTAATTTATAGCATATTTTGGATTTTAACCAAACAAAAGAACAAGTAGGATTTAAAAGTGATTTTAGCAAAATATATCATATTTAAGTATTGTGAGAAATTATAGAAAGGACCAATGGATATGAGGTGCTATTGTTTTTGATTTGTGGATTATAAAAATGCATTTGGTTCTATAATCATTTCTTCAGTGATTAAAGCATTAGAATATCAAAACATAGACCCAGGATATTATCATATTCTGAAGATTTATCAAAATCCAACAGCCATGATTAAATTGCATAAATATAATAACATTGAGAATTTTTAATTTGTTGATAACATTGAGAAGTGTAAGTAACAGGGTGACTTCTTATATCCAAAACATTTGATAGCAGATTAAAATGGATAACTAAGGGATTAAAAATAAAGAGATTAATTAATTCATCTAGATTTTTCGGAAGATGTAATTGTTTTTTGCAAATAATACTTTAGAGTGTCAGTACATACTGCAAGAATGACTAAAGCTAAATGGTAATAAGATTAAAGGAGTACTCAATAGATTTTTTCAAAAGAAAATAATAAAGATTGATAATGATGAATTATGAGAAGTTAACAATAGCAAATATCTTAAGTCAAATTATTAATACATAGGGAAATTAAAGGAGGGTTTGACTGATAAATTCTGCATTTTATATTATATGTATTTTTAGCAATACCTGTATATGATATTTGAAATTAAATAAAGATCCACTCATTCCAAATCTAAAGAAAAAATTACAATAATAATAGCAGTTACCATATTTGCCAATAATATATAACTCTCGTATTTGGGTAAAGTTAAATTCTGAGGGGAAAAATCCAAATTAGATATAAATTTAAAGAAATTAAATATCTCAAAATTTATGCAGCATAGTAATATATTGTAATATAAAACAATAAGTTAACATTTTATCTATGATTAAACATAAAACAAAATTTTAACAATAAAACACAATAATAAACAAAATATAATATAATTTAAGTTGACGCTTTTTCTATGTATTTTCATATTAATGATTTTTAAGAGATTTTTAAAAACACTATGGGGTTGTATTTTTGAATAAGATGAACAATATTCCATAAATAATTTAAATAAGACAAAATATAGACTATTACAAAGATGCAAACTACAGCCATGTTATGCTAAACATAACTTCCTATTTTCTGAAGTAATTTTCTATTCCCAAATAGATTTATTTTGAAAAGTTACTTCAACTAGTATTTATACATGAAGTAAAATTATGCCATTATGAAAAAAATGTTATCAGCGCAAAGCATTTTGAAAACAACAATACATTATTCAATGGATCAGTTAGAATAAAGAAGAAAAAAAGTTTGTCTGAAGGTTTATGATGACAGCATTTTAGCAGTAAATGTCTGATGGACTATTTCAATTATCTAATATTAAATACTGAATGTATTTAGCAAAATAATTTATTTAAATTTACCAAATACATTCAACTATTAATAACAGCATCCAGATTAATATATATCACAATGTTTCAAATGGGAAAAACTCTCTATATAGTAGTGCCACCCTGTGCCAACCAGAGTAATCAATGGATGCCAGAAGTAAGAGATGGCGATCATGTGATGCTTAATGGTTTCAAATGGGATTATTGTCATCTCTTCTCCAGATGTTGCTGACTTAATAGTAACAGTACTAACATGGGAATTGATTCTGGATTTTTAGATTCTGAATATTGAATTTAAGGTAAGGCTGCAACCAATTGAGCTATCCTGCCAAAGGCAACATTTTTGACCTTGTCATTTTTTTAATAAAAAAAGTTAAACTTATAAAATATAATAAATATGAATAAAATTGTTATTTAAAAAAAATCATAATTATTAAAGTAAAGCAATGTCTTCCTTACATACGTAAACTAAAAGCTACTGATCTTCTCCAGGTGTGAAATGTATTAAATTCATAAAAATGATCTAAGGAATTCAAAAGAATTTTCAGGTAGTCGATCTATAAGTAAATCACCTACTAATTTTAATTATTGTTCAATAAATGGATATATAAATAATTTTAAATAAATAAATTATAAAAATTCTCACAATGTTTTGAATTGGTGAAATAGATGTCAGTAATATTCCTGTATAATAAAATATAAATCAGCCTTAAAAAGTAGTCAAATAAATAGCTTTATTGGTTCAATGTTCATAGGAGGTTTGAGCACTGGAAGGGCCAGCACTGGATTAATCTAAAAACATTGCACTCTATAGTGTGACATTGTAACACTGCACTGAACCATGCAGGATTTGCAGTCTTTATCTCTGGTGAAACAATAACATCAATTTTAATGTTGAATTCATGATTTACTTTTATCCTTTATACCCAAATAGCTTACACAAATAACATGCAGTGTTAAAAAAATGCACCCTAGATTTTTATAAATATATATTTTTACAAAGATTCTACTATATATATATATATATATATATATTTATAAATAAATAAATAAATATATATATATAAACATTCATTTATATAATATCAGATGAACCTGGCCTATGGAAACACTATGGATGCAATTACTTCCATTGCATAAAATGTTTATAATATAGATTACTATTTAGTTAGGTATAGTTATATATTTATAAAATTAAATTTAAATTTTTTATTTATTTATAAAAACACACATAAAAGTTATTTTTTGTACGTGATTTTTCAATTATAAATTTGACAGCATTACAGAAAAACATAATAATTTTTTAATTGGTTGTAAATTTGACATGTGACAGCATTATGGACAAACATACATTCACATAGAAACATGACAGCATTACTAATAAACATACATTTACATGAATTATATATATACTAGACTGCATCCAGGTTACGTAAAGTCTGGTGTTTTTTGATTGCTTTAACAAATTTTTTTAAAATTTAATATAAATTAAACAAATGATTTTAATATTATATATTAAACATGAGAAATGTAGTCAGCCAGAATGCCATCATTTCAACTTCAATTATATGCTAGCCAAAACTTTTTATGATGTAATGTAAATTAAACAAAAGATTTTAATATTATATATTAAACATAAAAAATATAGTCGCCCTGAAAGTCCGAAGTTTCAATTTCAATTATATGCTAATGAAAACCAAAAGTAAATATGGTATTAAAACATTTATTTTAAATATTAACTTATTATTGCACACAGAGCACTATCTACAATTTTGTAATAGAAATAAAAATAATAAGAACAATAATAAAATATAACATGAATGAAACAAAATAAAATTATGATACAGCAATTCAGATTGTTAAAAAATTATTAAAAATTGAAACAAATTAATTATATAATGTAATAATACACAAAATAAAATCATGGTTTATATAGCTCCATATATATATAATATAAAGAGCATGAGAATAGCTCTAAATGAGCTTATTTTTTTATTTTTATGGTAAACGCTACAAGCAAAAAGCATTCAAATCATCTTTAACTAGGATGTCTCCATCGCCAGACCGGTTTCAAGCTATGGTTCTCTAATCATCTAATTTTTGATTCATTTTTAACTGCCATGTTATTAACTAAATTTATTGAAGTTTATAAATATTTATATAATTATTTTATTATTCTTAATATATAAGTGGAAGGATTTGAATTTAGGATTTTCAGTCTATATTCCTCAATTTCAAAAAAATGATCTACATGACTACCTACATGCAAAAAAGATAAATGATCTCCAATATATGTATTTCATGCAGAACCAGCACTCATCAGTTGGGCCAGATCTTAATCTCCCAAACATATATACATTCAGTGCTCAGTTTATATTAAGATAGCAATTCCTTGAAATTATTGGATCAGCTTCACTGCCTTTCAACTATTCAACCACCCACTTCATTAAAAAACTGACAATGGAAAGCTCAAATGTCTTATTGGATTTGATATTGTAATCATACCCAAGTAAACATCACATCAGTCTAATTCTTCATATTACCAGACCATTACATATCCATATATATTAATAGGAGATGGATGGACTGAACTTATACTATGATGTAATCTATTTCCAAGGCAATAGTCTGGTAATATGAGAGGTTAGATTGATATGGTATCTACATAGTTATGACTAGAATATTAAATTGAATAAGGGGTTTGAGCATTCTATCATTGATTTTTCAATGAAATGGACAGACGAATAGTGGAAAGGGTAAGAAGATTGAAGCATGTTCAGTAAAGTATAAGGAATTGCTATTTTAATATAAATTGAGTACTGATTATATATATGTGTGTATGTGTGTGTGTGTGTGTGGGAAATTATGATATGGCCTAATTGATGAGTTCTGTATGAAATAGTCATGTGTATTGGTTGCTTAAGATAGAATGGAGGACAAATGTAGACTGAAAAATCCTAAATCGAAATCCTTCTACTTACATATATACGAAATATTTAGTATAAGCAAATTACATACTATTAATATAGTGTTTCATCCATTTGTCTTCTTTTTTAATCTTTAATATAATTTAAAGGTTTAATATTTTTATATAATGTATTTTATGTTCATATATTAAGTAATTTTATAAAACAGATTTATTGTGGGTTTTTTTTTACTCTTTCACCTGTTTCCTGTATTGTTATGTTATATAGTTAATTAGTTTCAACTTTTAATAAATTTTTAACAATCTGGATTGCGGTATCATGATTTTATTTTGTTTTATTCATGTTTTATTTTAGTATTGCTATTTTTGATATTTTTACTTTTATTATAAAAGTCCAGAGAGAAATTTGTGTACAATAATAGCTTAATATTTAGATTATATATTCAAGAACATAAAATCATGTGCTGAAAAAGCCTTTTTATGTATAGTTATTAACACAAAATAAAATAAAAATTCATATAACATTATAATACTAACCAAAAAACTAAACTTTACAAAAATTCTTTCACAATCAAGGTTTTATCTATTAACAAATAGATCTTTTCAAAAGAAATTCAGCTAAACACATCACATATTTATACCAAACAAAATAGCATTCCCATCATTCATTTCAAAATCCAATTTCTTTTTAATCAAAGAATGCCTTCATGATCTAGCCTATAATCATAAAACTTTAATTTTTCATCAAATGACATCATAAAAACAGAACATGACAGATAGCATGTTCAGAGAATAGAGAATATATAGAGAATACTTGATAACTTTTTATTTCAAGTAACAATAACTTTTAATCAGAATCCTTTAGTATGAATAACAATAATCATTCTTCAATTTTGTTTAATTTATCTATCCAAAGGTACTGGATTAGAAATAGGTAAAAGAAACTGCCAAATCGTAGTAGATATGATCTATTTTTTATATTACATTTTTATTATTTTTATGATCTTGAACAATTTCAGAACATTAATTATTTTGTTTTCTGCCTGTTTACAATTCAATAGTAAAATATTCTCATTTAAATACAGTAAATATCTCTTTCAATAATTTTACCCATACTTACTGATTTACTTGCTTAATTAATTTTTAAATAACTAATAACGATCTCACATAAAAATCAGTCATTGGGATCATCATCATCATCGTCAACCATTATCAATCCACTGCAGGATTAAGGTCTCTCCAAGTTTAATCTATCTTCTCCACAACACCCCTGCACATTTTCTTATTTCTTCCATCCATCTCACACGTGGCCTCTTTCTGGGTCTTTTACAATCTCTTGGAATCCAGTATAAAATTTCAATTGTCCATCTATTATCATCTCTTCTAGCAATATGTCCAGCCCAACTCCATTTCAATCTTTTAATTTTTTCAATAAGGTCAGTAACACCTGTTTGTTGTCTTACCCATACATTGCGTTTTCGATCTCTTCTTGTTACTCCCAACATACATCTCTCCATACTCCTTTGAGTGCTCTGAAGTCTCTGTATTGCTCTTCTATTAAGTGTCCAAGTCTCAGATCCATAAGTAAGAACTGGTAAAACACATTTGTTAAAAACCATCCTTTTCAAACACATAGGCATATTTCCTTTTAGTATCAAGTTACTTCTACCAAAAGCACTCCAACCAAGTTTAATTCTATGATTAATTTCCTCCATTATGTTTCCATCTGTATTAATAATCTGACCAAGGTATTTGTAACTGTGAACGTCTTCTAATTCTTCATAATCAATCTTTATTTTCATATTTTGAGCAAATCGATTAAACATTACTTTAGTCTTTTTAACATTTATCTTTAGTTCTACTTTTCTACTTTCATCTGCTAACTCCTGCAACATTTCCTGCAGCTCTGAAGCATTATTTGCAAAAACAACTACATCATCTGCGAAATCTAAATGACTTAAATACTCTCCATTTACTTTCACTCCTTTAGTTTCCCATTTTAATCCACAAAATACTTCTTGCAGCACTGCTGTAAAAAGTTTTGGAGATATGGAGTCACCTTGTCTTACACCTTTCTCAATGTTGATTTTTCCAGTATCATTATGTAATCTAACTGTTGCTGTTGCATTTTTATAAATATTCTTTAAAATATGACAATATCCTCGATCTATACCTTGATGATCCAATGCTTTAATCACTGAAGAAATGTGTATAGAATCGAATGCCTTTTCATAATCTACAAATCCAAAACATAATGACAACTCATATTCGCTTGTCCTTTCTATGACTTCTCTCAATACCTGGATATGATCTATTGTACTAAAACCACTTTTAAATCCAGCTTGTTCTCTTGGTTGGTGGAAATCCAAAGTTCTTTGTAGACGAGTTGTAATTATCTTGGTAAAAATTTTATATAAAACTGATAAAAGGCTGATAGGTCTGTAATTTCTAATATCTTCTTTATCACCTTTTTTAAATATTAATATTATTACTGCATTCTTCCAATCTTCCGGTATATCTTTATCATTTAGACATTTGGTATATAACTTTGCTAAAATTGTTTCTATTTCTTCACCTGCTTCTTTTAATATATCAATTATAATTCCATCATTTCCTGGAGCCTTTCCTTTCTTCATACACTTAATTGCATGTCTCACTTCTTCATTTAAAATTCTGGGCAATTCGGAAGATGTAATAGATATAGGAGGTACTTGTTCTTTATTACTATATAATTCTTGATAAAAATCTTCTACCAATTTTATGATGTCATCTCTCTTTTTAGTAATAATTCCATCTTTTTTTCTTATTGCAGATATAAATTTCCTACCAATACCAAAATGTTGTTTAACATTTTTGAGATTTTTATTTTCTTCTACAGATTTCCTTGCTATTTCACAGTTATACTTTCTTATATCATTTTCAACTCTTTTCCGTACCATTTTACAAAATTCGAGATATTCAATTCTTTTTAATACATCATTTTTGTATATCTTCATATTCCTTCTTTTCTTCATAAATTCTCTAGTCTCAGTAGAAATTTTATTAGTCAATTGCTGCTTTTTTCTACCAGCTATGTTTGTTGCAGTTTTTAAAAGTGTATCAACTATTTTCATATTAATTTCATTCAAATCTGAATCATGTTCAAAATCTCCTAACACTTGAAACCTATTTGTAAGTTCTAATTTAAATTCATTAGAATGTTTCTGAAGATTAGGAATATCAACTGTAAATATTGTTTTTCTTAATAATTTTTGTCTCTCTAGTTTTACATTAACACATAACTTACACCTTACTAATCGATAATCACTTCCTGTGTTAAATTTATTAAGAACATTACAATCTTGAAATATGTATTTTCTGATAGCCAAAATATAATCCAATTCTGCTGTACCTTCATTTGGCTGCTTCCATGTCCATTTCCTTTTAACATTTTTCTCAAAAAATGAATTCATAATATAAAGTTTTTCTTTTTCTGCAAACTCCACAAGTCTATGTCCTCTCTCATTTCTATTACCATAACCAAAATTACCTACAGCAATTTCATCTTTCATTTGTCTACCAATTCTAGCATTAAAGTCTCCCATAACAATTTTAAAATGTTGTTTACTCTGATCAAAAGCCTTTTGTACATCCATATAAAAATCTTTTACTACTTCATCACTATGAGAACTTGTTGGGGCATAAACCTGAATTATCTGCATTTGGTATCTGCTATTAAGTTGTATAACTAACCTTGCCACTCTGTCCGATACACCATCAATCTCCACAATATTGTTCTTCCACTTTTTATTTATAATGAATCCTACTCCACTTGTATTTCCAATATGTGTGCCTTTATAATAGAGTATATGTCCACTTTTTAAATCAATTGTTTCTTCTCCTTTTCTTCTAACTTCACAAAGTCCAATAATGTCCCATTTAATATAAGACAGTTCTTCTTCTAATTCTTGCAATCTTCCTTCACTTGAAAGTGATCTGCAGTTGTAAGTACTTAAATAAAAAGTTGTCATCAAATGGCAGCCTGGGTCCGCAATCAGGGGATTCTTAGCACCCTCCATCTTTGGCCACTGACCGCTGCCTTGGTTGGTGACTTTACAGCCTCCCGGGAATAAGGGCCATGCTTTATTTTTGTCTGTCATAATTGTATATATGTACTGGAAAAATATCATTTATACAAACATTCATTCTGCCTTATCAGGCACTGAGAAGAAAGACCATGGTGTTTCTTGATCTTAAACTCAGAGGTAAAAAGCCAATAAACTTACCACGCTGGCTAATGCGTGTATGTGAGCAGCCCATCCATGTTTGTATACTATATGAATAATCACATAGCAATAACAGCTGCAACGACAAGAATGTATGGAGTGGACATTAGGAATTTGCCCTGCTCAGTTCCTTTAAGGCCTCCAAGAAGAATCAAAGGGTCTCCTTTCAGTTAATAGCAAACTCCTTTCTGCAGCCAGTCATTGGGATATATTTAAATATGTATTACTTATAAAATTTATAACAAATAATGTGTACATTTCTACATTCCGGCACTCCAGTGAATGTCTATTGCCAATAATCAACATATTTTATTGATTCAAAAATTATATAAGCAAGTAAACCTGCTTTAAATATCTTAAACTCACATATGCTTATCTGTAATATCTTAAACCGGATTCCAAGAGATTGTAAAAGACCCAGATAAAAAAAGTAAATTATTACTTTTAATTACTGTTGTAAAAATTTGCACTAATAAAAGTATAAACCAATATTGCAAAATATGTATATTATTATTAATAAAAAATGTATACAGAATTAGAATACAAAGAAAAAATTATATATATAAAATTAAATTTATTTAAAATTTTAACAGATTTTCCAATGCTTTAATCTTTTTATTCCGAACTTTTTTGCACCCTCAAGTGGCTATTTGTATTAAATTTTCAATTTTTTATTTCAATTACTAAAACTTTATTTGGAATGCATTATTACGATTTTAAATTTATTTCTTAGAAAAAGAACATTACAAATAAAAAGTCATCTTTAAAAATAATATTTCAACATAACAAATACAGAAAAAAATAAAGCCATAGTAATAACTTTGGTCATTTCACTATTGCTGATAAAAATATGTTTTTAACAAACTCCATTTCTATATTTTAAAGAAAATTTTTTTAGACTATATAAAGTGATGAAATTATATTTTAAAATTTATATTTTAACTTATAATTATTAAAAAATGACAAAAAACATGACTTCGGTGATTATAAAACAATGCCTTTTTTAACAAATCACAATTACCTGCTTAGGTTATCATTCTATGATTTCTTTTATCAAACAAATATTTTCAAATAAAATATTAATCTAAATATTATATTCTCATCAAAATAAATATTTCATAAATATTTTCTAAAATAGACAAATATATAAATAAATTATGAAAAATATATGCTTTTTTTTCAAATGTCAAACAAAAAATAAATACTCTTAAATATTCTTGTAAGTAATCTTGAGATCTGAGAATAAAGTACTAATCATTGATGTTTTTGACTTGTTACATTATGAAAATCTTTAGATTGTTTTGAAATAATAAATCAGTATATATTTTAATTATAGTTTTAATCATAAAATAAAAGTAAAACTGGAAAATGAGAGCTATGTATAGCAAGTACCCTGTACTATGTGTAAAATAGTGCTAGGAAAATAACTGATAAACAAACAAAATATATAATGAAATAATAAAAGTCTATTATTGAAATTATCTTGTGATATTTCATAAAAGTTAAGAGCAAGCATAAGAAATGGTGATCATGTGATGTTTATTGGCTTAAAACCAATCCTGCCTACTAGGATAGTGGTGGCTATGGTTATTAAAAAACCAAAGACACCAAAATGTATAGGTACTGAACTAGTTCAGACCTATATGACTATATAAGCTGATGAGCTTGGATTGGAAATATTATGGTGTTTTCAATTTAAGTCTTATAGTAGTTAAGTGGAGATAAAAGATGGCTGCTGGAAGGTTGCATTGGATCCTAATATCTAGATGCAGTGCTCTCAGATCTAAGACTCATCAATGATGAGGGCCACAAGCCAGAAACTAGTCTGGTGCTATTGGATGAGTAGGCACTAGATGGGGATTTTATGCACAAGCCTTCTGGAATCTATTGATTAGTCTGTCTTGCATTGAGTGGCAATATGTATAGAGAGTTTTGCCTGTTATAATCAAAGCATCTAGCAATTATTAAAAAATTAAAATGTAAATTTTTTTTAAAATTAACTTTTAACTTTTTAATTTTTTTTTTTTGTAATAATTTTTGGAATCATGGTTATTTAAAATTATGAACATAAAAAAAAATTAACTTTTAACTTTGAAAAAAATTGAAAATCTTTTTTTGTAATCATGGTTATTTAAAATTATGAACATGGAAAACATAGGAACATAAAAAGAACTTTATTACAAATAATTATAAGAGGTAAAATAATGTTCTTAATTTAATTCGGTTTGGGGATAAATACTTTTAAACCTTCAACAGGTTCAACAGTTTCATTGTGTTTTCTTGTGGTCATTTGTGTAACATTCAATATCTGCTTTATAATTTAAATATTTGTTTGTGATATTAAAATTTAATATACTGGGCTTGATTTATTAAAAATATAAATTTACAATTGAAAAACTTCCCCAAAAATCATATATGAACTTTGAAAGTGCAGAAAGAAAATTAATAAAATATGTAATGAAAAGAATAACTTTTTTGTTATTGTTATATTATTGCAATATTGTGAAAAAATATTTTTTTGTTGATAATATTTATTTTATAAAGTGCAGACAGTATTGAAATTAAACTGAAAGAGTGCAAATTTTTCAAGCGCTTTAGACTGGCTTGGATATATAGAAAGACAAGTAAAGAAGAAGGTGGAACCACCTTTTTCTTGTTAAATTCTCTGTCTTAGTGCTTGATCTGATTGGCTGGTGATAGTCATAAGCACTTGAGAAGTTTGCACTCTCTCAGTTTAATTTTTTGTTGATTGAATTTTATTTGTGAAACACAAACAAATTAATATTAAGTCATCATAAATCTATGATTATCTGTTTTAAAATTTAAAATTGTATTTATAATTATTAAAATAGCACAAAAGTACTGTAATGCCATGTTTAACAAATGATTATCAATTATAGTTTCATTTTCATAGTTATAACAAGTTTTTTTATTTTTTATTTTTTTTCATGTGTCACAGCATCAGCCGGGAAGCGAACCCACTAACCCAGGACAACTTCTTGTAAAGTAGCTGTTGCTGACCTCTCAACCACCAATGCTTTGTATTCTTTTTAAAAAACATATTCAATTAAAATCAAAGTGTAATCATGTATACTTCTGTATTTAAATAATTTTCTTAAAAATATTTTGTAAAAATAGTCATAAATATTTAAATGAACTATGGAAAATGTACAATTTTTTGCTAATCAATAAAAAGTTTACAATTATTTTTATAACAGCTCTCAAAGATCAAAAAGAAAGAAATTTCCAATCAGGGACTTTGTAGAAAGGGTTTGAAAGCTTTATGTTCTAATGTCTTCTTATTTTTTGAGCTAGTAAATTGATATATTTTATTTTGAGTTTTTGCCATTAAAATGAATATAAAATTGGCAGACACTATTACATGTAGAAAAAGAAGAGTTAACAAAGCTGAATGCCTATCAGTACCATCTCCAAATGAAGTACTTTGTACATATTAAATTAGTCAATAGGTTAATGAAGGGGGTCTCATTAAACTTATGATGTAGCTTTATAATTCAGTTACAAATTAGGTTCAAGAATCACAAGCAATAAAAAAAACTATCATTTACACTGATTATAAGACAAAACCAAATTAAACATAATTCATAATTTTATATAGCAAACAAGAATATTTCTTGTTGATTCTTATTAAATAATTAACATTCATTTTACGGATCACAATTTGCCTTTCATCTACCATCTTAAAATATTTACATCGAATAAACAAATAAATGATTTTGATAATATTTTGAAAATTAGACAAAAATAAGAATTTACATTTTTTTAATAAGTGTTATTTAAAAATATTTTAAAAACAAACAATATAAACAAAAAATAAAATAGAGAAAATATTAAATTTGTAAGAAAAAAATTGTTTTGTTTTTTAAAGAAAAATATAGTTCTTATATTATTATTATTTTAAAATGAATACTTTTGTCTGTTTTTTTTATATTAAGTTTAAATTTTTGCTAGTTTTTTTAATCATTCACTTTTTAAAAAGTATTATTAATAAAAGAGAAGTAAAATTGTGTTAATTTTTGTTGTTGATGTTGTTTATTTTTGCGCAAAATTTTTAAAACAAAAATTAAATGAAACCAAAAAATATTACTAAAAATATATGAGCAATAATTCTTTAGTCTACATTCTTTTTTAATTCCTTTTTTTATAGTTTTAAGTTAAATTCAAAAAGATATTTACTATTATAAAATATCTGTCAATAAATAATGACACTATATATATATAATTCAATCCAATAGAATTATAAATAATAAACGAATAATATAGGCAAATCTCTCACCGTATACATATATAATTAACTATAAATAATTCTGGCTTAAGGTATACATGAAATTAAAATAGCAGAAATTGCAATTTACAGTCAGTTCTATATAAACAAATAGTGAATTATTAATAAATTAAAAAAAAAAATAGAATGATATATTATTCTTTTAGCCTTGACAGTAATTTAAGCATTAATTTATTGATATTGTTATAAATCTGAGAATGCATTCTGTATATTTGTTTGATTTAATTAAGTTCAGCATAAATTATCTTAAATCATTATTCAAATTTTCAGAGGATAAAGACAATATCTTACTTTACTATCTTTAATTATCAAATGAAACATCAGTTTAATAATATTAGTGTAACATATATATATAATTTTTCAACCATTATTAGATTTACAGCAGAATGAAGATCTCTCCAAGTTCAATTTATCTTCTCCAATCTCTAGTCTTTATTCTCCACATCAACCTAGTGCACTAACTTATTTCATCCATTTATCTCACATGTGATCTTTTTTAGATCTTTTAAAATTTCTTGGAAGCTGGTTTAAGATTTCAACTGTCTATCTATCATCCTATCTTCTAACAATATATACAGCCCATCTCCATTTCAGTCTCTTAATTTTTTCAATTATATCAGTAAATCCTGTTTGTTCTCTCATCCACATATTTTGATTTCAATTTCTTGTTATGTCTAACATGCATATTTCCATACTTTTTTGAGTGGTCTGAAGTTTCTGTATTGCTTTTCTGTTAAGTATCCAAGTCTCAGATCTATATGAACTGATAAAGTAATATATATATATATAGTTTGTTAAGCTGGATTTGAAGACATTATGTGTCTGATAAATTTCATGCTTTGATAAACATGTTTGATAAATGCTGGCTTTAGAGTTGGTATTTAGATCTAGTTTCTAGTCTCCCAAGCCTTCACTGACATGAACCAATAAGCTTGAAACCAGCTGGTCTGGAGGAGGGTGACAACGATAGAGATTTTGAATGCTTATCTCTCTCGGCATTTATGTAAACAAAGCTTATTAGGAGTAATTAGTAAAGCTCCATCTAGTGATATATATATGAAATTGTATTAGAAGTAACTACAATTTACAGTGAGATATGTATAAATTAATAATCAAATTCAGTAAATTACAAAATCATTTCTTTAGCTTTGATGGTATTTAAGCATTGATTTATGGACATTTTTATTTATAATTAAATTCATTAAACTGATGGTTTACTTATATTTAGAAATTATTTCAAATGTTTACATAATTATTTCAGATAATTTATACTATACTTAAACTAATATACAGATTTCACTTGCTGATTTAAAATAACATCAAAAAATAAATATATGAATACGATCATAGTTAAAGAATAGATTATTGAATGTCATTAATTTAATTTATAATATCTATAGAATTTTTTGGATGTATCAAGAAGCATTCTTTCATGAGAAAATCAATCTCAACTGGATATGTGCTTCTGTTACTGGAAGTTTAGAAAAGAGCTGATAACTTCACCAAACCTAGCAACATGTTTTATTTAAATACTATCATAATATTCAATTCATTATCAAAAAGCAAACATGATTTAATGGTGATGTAACCAAAGTCTTCCTCATATCAGTTTAGTATTAATAGACAAAGCAGAAAATTTTAATTAAATTTATTTTCAAATAAACTTGATATACTATGAATATTTAAGTATGCAAATAACTAATTAAGACTATGTAAATATATAACAATTTTGAATAATGTTAACTTATGTCTACAGAAAGTTTTTAAGATTTTCCAATCTGCAGCTTTTTTTTATTTGGATAAATTATTACTAAAATTATTTTAAAATTATAATATAAAATTACATATTTTAATGGCATTTTAATACAAATTACATTGCTATGTGTGATGGAGTGTCAACTGGTTTCTAGGCCACTGTTGACATTGGATTATGACAGAAATATGAATCCAGTGGAAATTGATTTTTTCATTAAACATTGTTGTTGAAAGATTGTAAAAAAATTATAAATGGATAGTTGAGATTAACATTATTAAGTATAAAAGTAAATAGAGAATAATTAATTATTAACATATTTAAATGTGTATTTGAAAGCACGATTATTTTAAAATGATTTTGATTAAAAGCTCCACCTTAAGCCAATACAAAGGAGGCCTTAGTTAAATTATCATAAAATTATATTGAAATTTTAACCTTCTGTACAATGGTTATCCTAGATTTTTATTATGTCAGACACACAATGTATACTTTTAATGGTCACAATCCATTTTGATCACTTGATGATGAAAAGTATTATTAAAAGAAGACTGGATAATTTTAGATATTAAGAACCATTTAATAGATTAAAATTTTAAATCTAACTAAAATATCTAAATGTCACCAGCTATTTCCAATTTGAAGAAAATAAATATAATGACACAATGTTGAAGAGAATATATCTGTGTTCACACAACATATAAAAATAAAAATGATATATTTACAAATAATTTGTTTATTTGTTTATTGATTTTCTTTGTGTAAGTACATGATATTTATATTTAGCTTTTATTTGAATGTATTTGCTTTTTAGCAAAAAAAAAAAACTGATTTCAAACAAAAACAACTGTTGTCAAAACATTTTTATCAATTTTGTTGTTTTTTTATAATTAAGTGATAATTTTTAATATTTTAAAAAAATATTTTTGATATTTTAATTAATGATTTAATAACATTTGTCTTAAATATACAGATATAATGGACAATATGCTTTTTGAAAATAGATTTTTAGCCTAAAGAGTAAAATAAAATTTTGTGGTTTACTGATTTATTTCTGCTTATTCCGATTATTACTCTTTTTTTAATTTCCAAAACTGATACTTCATTTTTAAATTAATTTTACTTTTGAATTTATGTTTTAACAGAATTTCTCACAAAAATAAATATAAAATTGAAAAATAGTTGTTTTTCATTAAAAAAAATACAATTGAAAAAAAAAAATGGAAAAAATGAGTGAAAAAAAAAACATGAATGGGAAAAAAATAAAACATTTTAAATATCAACATCAAATTAAACTTTGTTATGTGCTTAAATAGAAGTTGTATTTTTATGTTTTATAGAATGGCAATTGTTTTCTCTACTACTGATGATATTGGTTATGAAAGAAACAGCAATTATATATAATACAATATTTTTGATGAATATTTAGATGGAAATCTTGAATGTGGGAGTTATCCATTTAAATCGACTTAATTAGAAAGCACTTAGCATAGAATAACTGCCCCATGCCAAGAGTAAAAGTAAACTGATAGACTGATGCATCCAAAAGGAGGACTATTATATAGTAAAAAAATTGAAACATTTGTTATACTTTGATTTCTTACACCTATATCAACATCAAATTAAACTTTGTTATGTGCTTAAATAGAAGTTGTATTTTTATGTTTTATAGAATGGCAATTGTTTTCTCTACTACTGATGATATTGGTTATGAAAGAAACAGCAATTATATATAATACAATATTTTTGATGAATGTTTAGATGGAAATCTTGAATGTGGGAGTTATCCATTTAAATCGACTTAATTAGAAAGACAGCCTAGAATAACTGCCCCATGCCAAGAGTAAAAGTAAACTAATAGACTAATGCATCCAAAAGGAGGACTATTATATAGTAAAAAAATTGAAACATTTGTTATACTTTGATTTCTTACACCTATAAATGTAAACTATATTTTGACCTCAATTTTACATCCAGAGCAGGGGTCCTCAACCCTTGATCCATGGACCAAAGCCACAGAAGTTTTCTGCTGGTCTGCAGTAGACTGGCAGGAAAGTTTGTAATAACAAAATAATAAGAGTTTAAACTTTTAATTAATATAAACAATTTTTATTTATTTTTTCATCTCATTTTTACCCAATTAAAAAAAAAGAAACAGAACAAAAAAAATATCTAATCAATCATACATAAATTAATTTGTTTTTCTAGTTATCACAGATGTTTATGGGGAGGGGGGTAGAATTAAATTTTTTATTTTTCTAAAAAAATTCAAATTAAAAAAAAAGTTTTTTTATTGTACAAACTCCATATATATATATATAACTTCATCTTGTATATTTAACATTAAAAAAAGATAGTACATTTATCATAATCATTGTCAGCTAATTATACTAGCTGTGATATTTCTCAACATTCAGGTGAATAACATTTTATTCTTGCATGTTTTAACAATGAAATAATAAATGCAGCAATGTAGGCACATTAATGAGAATGATTGTTATTGTACTGTTTTCTGTAACAGAATGATTGTGCAACTCAAGAAAGAGTGTTCAACATGTGAAGGTAAGCAACACCATTACTATACACAGTAGCTAGTGTGTTGTTTTGGTCAGTTATAACAATTATGCTCATCTAAGGCTAAGCAGTTTACATCTTTAAAAAAATTTATCTATAGACTTCTGCCAGTCCATGAAACCTTATCTTTATTTTTGTCAGTCTGCGAAAACTTATCCTTATTTTTGCCAGTCTGCAGGTGTGAAAAGGTTGAAGATTACTGATCTAGAGTGACATTTAAAATAGGGATACTTCTTTTGGATGTATCAGTCTGTCAGTTTACTTTGAGTTTTGGCCTGGGTCAGTTCCAGTTTAAGTGCTTTCTAATTAAGTTGATTTAAATGGATAACTTCCACATTCATCTCTATTTTAAATGGTATTCTAGCTCTAATATAGAGATCAAAGTATTATAGTTTACATTTATAGGTGTAACAAATCAAGGTATAACAAATGTTTCAATTTTCTTACTATATAATAAACTGCCTTTTGGATGCATCAGTCTATCAGTTTACTTTGACTCTTGGCCTCAGGCCATTGTTCTAGGTTAAGTGCTTTCTAATTAAGTTGATTTAAATGGATAACTCCCCACATTTAAGTTTTCCATCTTAACAGACATTAAAAATATTGTATCGCAGTGCATAACCTATCAGTGAAGAAGTTTATTTTGTAAGAAAAGTGAAGTTTGTTATACTTGGGTTTCTTATACATATAAATATAAACTGCATTACTTTTATCTCTATATTAGATCTAGAGTGGTAGTTAAAAGATGGATCCTTTTTTGGATGCATCAATCTATCAGTTTACATTGACTTTTGGCCAGGGTTAGTTATTTTAGAATAAGTGTTTTCTAATTAAGTTGATTTAAATAGATAACTCCACTCATTCAAGATATATATATATATATATATATATATATATATTGTACCTATATTGATATAGGCACATATAATTTTATCTAAAATTAAATTATTAAAGTAATTTTTCATAAAAGAGAAACATAAAATTAAATGTTGAGTTTATTGCAGCTTGTTTTCGGAAAAGATAAGAATCAAATAGTTTTCTATCGTTAATTTCAGAAGAGGAGGGGTGATTCATTAGAGAAATTAAACTAAGGGTTATAAAAGGAAGTAAAGAGTTTTTATTAGTATTCGTAAAAATATAATTTAAAAGGTTAAAACATACAAATCTCTTTTCATTCAAGTTTAATTAAAGAAAAAATAATGTTAAAACTAATATATGTGCGTATATATCTGCGATTGTCAACAATAGAATAAATGTTATTTTAAATAAATGAAAGTTAAAGAAGATTATCATTAAAAAACATGGCAATGGTTATTAATTAATATCAAACAACATTTTTGCATGGCTATTACTAATTAAGCAATCTTTCAAAACACGTTTATCAAATGATTATCACTGGAATTTGACAACAGATCTTTGCAGGAGATATTATGAAGACAACAAGGCGCAGGTATAAATAGACCTTTTTTTATCGGACAGTAGTCAGTTCACAAATTAGTTGAGTGAGTGCAGTTCACAAATTAATTGAATCAGTTGAGTTAATTATACCCAGAAACAAAATGCAGTGCTGAGAAGATTTTGGGAATTCACGCCTCTCCACAGCCTAAAAAGTCCGATGAAAACAGCAAGATCTGCCCGTGAAATAATGTCAACGTAACAACTTAGAAAATCTCCATCAGTATCTAATTGTCTCCAATAGTAATAATCGTGAATAATAAGGAAACTCATCAAGGAAATGTCCCAGCCGGCTGGAAGCATTCATACTGGAACCATTCATACTGGAAGAAACAACAAACAAGAAGAAAACAAAGTGTTAAATCTACATTCAAAATCCTAGGTAAAACATTTGCTTATTTTCGTTTATACTGTAATAGCCATTGCATTTCATTAATTCGTGCGAATCCTCCAAGAGTCTAATTATATGAACTCGATATCATACATAAATGAACTATTGATATGTGTGTTTAAATTTCAAATGCTATGTAATACTTTATTATTATTATGTGTGTGCATGAGTTAATATGTGCGTGATCCTTATATCAATATTATTGGTTAAATTAGATAAATACCAGTGTTCGGTTATGAAAATATACAAGAATATTTAAACTAGTTTAGAAATGTTAATTTAAAAATATGCATGTGTTTTTATTAGAATTATAAAATGTTTAAATTTAGTAAATAAATGTTAGTTAATAAATTGTCTTTAAAATTAAACTTTATTTGTCGGTCAATTCTTTTTATCAATTCTTTTACCAAATTCTTTTATCAATCTCTTTTATAAATTCCTTTTACAATTCTTTTATCAATTCTTTTAACCACTAATGAAGTATAATCTATTAGTGATTACAAACAGCTGAGCTAGTCGTGGATTTAGGCGTTGAGTTAGTGGCCACTGTTCAAAGTGCGTTGTCTATTCTTTTAGTATTCTTTTAGAATAAACAGCTGGCGCCCGTGTTTATACACAAACAAAAAAGTGCTTTGGATTTGGTGTTGAACTCAACAGCCAAGAAGAAGCTATGTCCTGGAAATGTAACGCTAGTTATATACTTTATAGCTATCGTTTGGGCATACATACTCTCTGAGTATGTTCTTCTCTGCCTAAGAGACCGGTGTTTCGAATCAACATATTCGAACACGGTTCAAATGGCTATACCCAACTGTGGGGCTGAACCTAAGAAACAATAGTAACGAAATACTATGTTTCTTGTTTAAAAATTTTTTTTATAAAAAGCTAAATTACGTTTGTGAAAGTGTTTTAATTTTTTTTTAAAAAAAAAAAGAATTGACCGATTTTTTTTTCTTTAAATGAAAAGAGATTTTGACATGTATGCTATCAAATCAGAGACAGTTGATATTTGGGCAGAGTTAAAGCATTAGATCGGGTAGAGAAAAGGACTAAAAGGGTGGAGTTAGCGTGAGTTTCCGTCTTAGTAAGAAAAAATAAATAAATAAGTCGTATTTAAATTTAGTTTAACATAAGCGCTAGTACTTTGAAATTGAAATTTTTGAAAATGGATCCGAAAGAAAGCCCAATATATTTTAAAAATCCCCAGTTAGTAGAAAAGGAGAAAGAAGAAGTATCTGAGATGTGAATGATGATGAAAATGATGATGAATATGATGGAAGAAATGCGTCAAGAAATTAAACAAAGTCAACAAGAATTGTGTCAGAAATTTGAGCAAAGCCAACAAGAGCTCAAAGAAGAACTCAAAGCAGAATTGAAGGCAGAAATTAGTCAGGTTAAAACAGAAATTAAAGAACTCAGAGCAGAAGTAAGAGAAATAAGATGTGAGATAACGGTAAAGGTAGAGAAGAACCAAGAAGTTATAGAGTTAGATTTAATTAAAGAAAGTCAGGAAGTTGAAAAGGAAGTTGAGGTGATAAAAGACATAGAAATTGAATTAGAATCAGATAGCGTTGTGATAAATAAAGTAGACAAACATAAGTTCAAGGTAGTAGATAGTGTAGAAAAGTTTTTACAAAAATTTAAAAAGGTTAAAGTAAACGTTCGCATTCGCTGTAGATGTAGATTTAAAACAAAGAGAAAGCATAGAAAAAATTTTTCCCAGATTGAAGTAATTCGGAGTTTGTCTAGGTATAAAGGTTTTCTGAGTTACGAAGTCGAAAACAGAATGGAAAGAGAAAGAGATAAAGCAATAAAATATAAAAGCAGAACCGATAAGAGAGGAAAGTTAGTTTATATTATAGAATTTGTAGAAAGAAAAAAGGAGCCACCGGACATAGTGTAAGAGTTAGTAATCGGGCGGAATAGTAAAGGAAATAAACAAAAAGGACCAGAAATGGACTATGAGTCTAATATAATTATTTTGACGTAGGTGAAAAGCCTGAATTAGAATTTCGCTATTTAAAATGATGGATTGTTTTGTCAAATAATAATAATGGAGGCTTCGCAAAATAAAAGATTTTTTTCTCCACGCACATATTAATTAAGGAAATGCTCGTAAATAAACAGTTCAAATAAATAAAAAATCAATAAAATCAAGTTAAATAAATGGATCAAATTAATGATATAAAAGTAAAGTTGTAGATTTAAATAAATGAAAAGATAACGGAATTTCTAGAATAAAATTAAGTTAGTCAAATAGATATTTGTATAATGATGAATTGTAATAAAGTAAAACAGTTTTTTTTTCTCTCTGAGTACACATACGTTAATATATAAGGTAAACAAATGTTTAAAAAATAATATTGTAATATAAATAATATTCGTAAGAGTTTAGAATAGTATTGTAAGATTAAATAAAATAAAAGTTTTTTTTTAGAATATATGCACGTAAATAAAGAAGTTAAAGTAATTGTTTAAAAATAATAGTGTAATTAAATAAAGATATGGATAATGTTCGTATGGGTTTAAAATAAGTATCGTAAAACTAATATTTAAAATGTTCGTACTGGTTTAAAGATAATATTATAAG
The DNA here is from genome assembly GCA_028023455.1 of Epiperipatus broadwayi. Classification (NCBI taxonomy): domain Eukaryota; kingdom Metazoa; phylum Onychophora; class Udeonychophora; order Euonychophora; family Peripatidae; genus Epiperipatus; species Epiperipatus broadwayi. The sequence continues at coordinate 360,813 of JAQFVV010000475.1, forward strand.
ATTAGTGTAAATAAATATTTTAAATAATGTTCATAAGGGATATAAGTAATGTTTGTAATGAATTTAAAAATAATATAAATGAAAGTCAATCGAAGTTGTATTAAGAGTGTAAGAGTTCGAAATTAAGGGATGAGGGTAGTATTGAAATAAGTTAGATAAGGATTAAGTTTAAAGCTCTCGACTGGATAAATTCTAGTACCTGCAACGGATTGGCCGGGATCATTCCTCTTTTAAAAAGTGCACTGGCAACAACCAGAGTAAGTCGTAAGTCACTTTTCAGGGGAGAATCCCCATATCTCGTACCTTGTTTTCCAAAGCGTAAGTCGGAAATGGACAGTTGAAAATTCCTGCCATTGCAGCTGCTTAGTCAAAGTCCGATCAAGAGAATCGGCAATCGTTTTCCAGGGCGTAAGTCGGAAATGGACAGTTGAAATTCCTGCCATTTGCAGCCACCTTTTCTTAGTCAAAGTCCGATCAAGAGAATCGACAGCCGAAGCTTCGTTTATAAAAGATACCTGTGCCACAAATTTAGTTTGTCCTCGTGGTCATTATCCAGGACAAATATTGTAAGCAATGTTACCAGCATAGAAGGAAGAAAAGCATAATTGGAGATTGCCCTTAGCATGGAAAAGGAAAAGATATCAAAAAGCAAACTTAGAAAGAATAATAAATTAAGATTTAATGTTGACAGAGATAAAATGGTCAAAAATGACGCATTTTACTCTCAAAAGGAAGGGCAGTGTAATGTACCTATATTGATATAGGCACATAGAATTTTATCTAAAATTAAATTATTAAAGTAATTTTTCATAAAAGAGAAACATAAAATTAAATGTTGAGTTTATTGCAGCTTGTTTTCGGAAAAGATAAGAATCAAATAGTTTTCTATCATTAATTTCAGAAGGGGAGAGGGGTGTTTCGTTAGAGAAATTAAACTAAGGGTTATAAAAGGAAGTAAAGAGTTTTTATTAGTATTCGTAAAAATATAATTTAAAAGGTTAAAACATATAAATTTCTTTTCATTCAGGTTTAATTAAAGAAAAAATAATGTTAAAACTAATATATGTGTGTATATATCTGCGATTGTCAACAATAGAATAAATGTTATTTTAAATAAATGAAAGTTAAAGAAGATTATCCTTAAAAAACATGACAATGGTTATTAATTAATATCAAACAACATTTTTGCATGGCTATTACTAATTAAGCAATCTTTCAAAACATGTTCATCAAATGATTATCACTGGAATTTGACAACAGATCTTTGAAGGAGATATTACAAAGACAACAAGGCGCAGGTATATATAGACCTTTTTTTATCGGACAATAGTCAGTTCACAAATTAGTTGAGTGAGTGCAGTTCACAAATTAATTGAATCAGTTGAGTTAATTATACCCAGAAACAAAATGCAGTGCTGAGAAGATTTTGGGAATTCACGCCTCTCCACAGCCTAAAAAGTCCGATGAAAACAGCAAGATCTGCCCGTGAAATAATGTCAGCATAACAACTTAGAAAATCTCCGTCAGTATCTAATTGTCTCCAATAGTAATAATCGTGAATAATAAGAAAACTCATCAAGGAAATGTCCCAGCCGGCTGGAAGCATTCATACTGGAACCATTCATACTGGAAGAAACAACAAACAAGAAGAAAACAAAGTGTTAAATCTACGTTCAAAATCCTAGGTAAAACATTTGCTTATTTTCGTTTATACTGTAATAGCCATTGCATTTCATTAATTCGTGCGAATCCTCCAAGAGTCTAATTATATGAACTCGATATCATACATAAATGAACTATTGATATGTGTGTTTAAATTTCAAATGCTATGTAATACTTTATTATTATTATTATTATTATTATTATGTGTGTGCATGAGTTAATATGTGCGTGATCCTTATATCAATATTATTGGTTAAATTAGATAAATACCAATGTTTGGTTATGAAAATATACAAGAATATTTAAGCTAGTTTAGAAATGTTAATTTAAAAATATGCGTGCATTTTTATTAGAATTATAAAATGTTTAAATTTAGTAAATAAATGTTAGTTAATAAATTGTCTTTAAAATTAAACTTTATTTGTTGGTCAATTCTTTTTATCAATTCTTTTACCAAATTCTTTTATCAATCTCTTTTATAAATTCCTTTTACAATTCTTTTATCAATTCTTTTAACCACTAATGAAGTATAATCTATTAGTGATTACAAACAGCTGAGCTAGTCGTGTATTTAGGCGTTGAGTTAGTGGCCACTATTCAAAGTGTGTTTTCTATTCTTTTAGTATTCTTTTAGAATAAACAGCTGGTGCCCGTGTTTATACACAAACAAAAAAGTGCTTTGGATTTGGTGTTGAACTCAACAGCCAAGAAGAAGCTATGTCCTGGAAATGTAACGCTAGTTATATACTTTATAGCTATCGTTTGGGCATACATACTCTCCGTGCCATTTGAACCGAGTTCGAATATATGCATTCGAAACACCGATCTCTTAGGCAGAGAAGAACATACTCGGAGAGTATGTATGCCCAAATGATAGCTATAAAGTATATAACTAGCATTACATTTCCAGGACATAGCTTCTTCTCGGCTGTTGAGTTCAACACCAAGTTCAAAGCACTTTTTTTTGTTTGTGTATAAACATGGGCACCAGCTGTTTATAGACAAACGAAAAAGTGCTTTGGATTTGGTGTTGAACTCAACAGCCAAGAAGTAGCTATGTCCTGGAAATGTAATGCTAGTTATATACTTTATAGCTATCGTTTGGGCATACATACTCTCCAAGTATGTTCTTCTCTGCCTAAGAGACCGGTGTTTCGAATCAACATATTCGAAAATGGTTCAATATATATATATGGATCTCAGATTATTAATAGAATCCACAAGTTATATATAAATTTCATATACAAAAGCTAATTGTGAATAATTAAAAAAAAATGACTAAATTTTGCTTTACAAAGTTAAGATGTTGACTCACTAAAAACTAATACAATTTTTCCAATACAAACAATTATTTTAATCTTCTTTCTGAGATATTTGTCCAATTTTCTCAATTAACTTTATTTTTGTATCTGATCCTAAATTTCTCCTTCCATCAGTTATGTCTCTGCCGTAAGTCCAAAATGAGATCATATATTTGTACATTTGTATTCTATATTTCAATTACATAGAAAGTTGTTCTGATTCGATTTCTTTGTATGCAAAATTGTACATTGAGAAAGTAATGATGAAGATAGGTTTAGAAAAATAAAAATCTTAATTATGATCATGCATAAGATATGAATCAGTTTGGATTAGGACAGAAATTTTTCTCAGAAAATTATTGTATATTTGGGCTATCATTATTACAAACCTTTCTGTCTATTACAAATATAGAAATCTATAAAATTGTTTATTTCACATATCTGGTGTTGAGTCATCATGATTGGTGAATAGTTTGTTGTACAATCTGTAATGGTATGGGATGAAACAGAACATGGCGATAATCATAATGGTAAATTATCAATTTTTTTAAATATGAGTACATGGAATGTGAAACATCTCTTTAAAATAAATATTTTTATAAATAAATAAACATTGCTAAGGAGATACCAATGTTTAAAATCTATGTAGCAGCACTTTGTGAAACTTATCATGTAGTGCTTCAAACATCAATTTAAGTAAATAGATAGTTGCAAAGAGGAGATCATTGATTAAAAAAGACTATGTAGTAATGGATATGCTCTAAGATCTAACTTGGTAGCTCTTTTATTTTTGGAACTTCTAAATGTATTAATGAAAAGCTAATAAAATTTAAACTTATTTTTATATAATTATATTTGTATGCATTTTATCAGTGCATATGTGCCAATTTTAAATTGAGAAATTTCAGAGAAACAAAAAAAAATAGTATTTTTTTAAAAAAATATTTTAATGCATTCAGAGTTATAATTATTTATTAAGCGCACAGGAAGTATGTGTAAATATTTTTAAGACAGGTTTTAACCTGCATCAAATGTGCCTTGAAATTTATAATAGTCAAGCATAGCTTCATGCTCCCAAATCAAAATTCTGCAGATTATCCTATATAAGTGGAAAGTTAGGCTAAAGATAAGATGACCGCTCGGAGCTTTGTAAGTCACTATCTGGTGTCGTGGTTTGAGAGTTCCCTCTAGTGGCAAAATAAAGATATTGCTTGACTATTATAAATTTCAAGGTGCATTTGATACAGGTTAAATCCTGTCTTAAAAGTATTTAATGCATTATATTATATAGCTGAGGACAGTGAAAGCATGATATAATTGAAAATTAAAGATCTATTAATTTACAGTCTTATCTATCATTTTCAGTATTTTGACATTATTTAGTCTCTTTTGAGTGAAAAGAATTCAATCCTTTTACTTTGCATGTGTATGATAGATTGATTAAATTAAAGAATTAAAAATCTGTTGATTGCATAATACATTTGCCATTTTTATGCTTAAATACCATATAACTTCTAGGATAAAAGCAAACCATTTATATACCTACAAATTATTCAAAATAATTGTATGCTCTATGAATTGTTATTGAGAATTCATCCAGTTCATGGATTGATTATCATATAAACATTTTGTCTAAGTAAAAACTTGCCATAAAGAACATTGGATGCATTGAGATTATGACTTAATCCAGAGTCATGATATAAAAAAGAAAATTCTCAAATACGTTCAGTCTGTTTGAAAAATTATAAATTAGCATATTCTAAAAGAAAACATATAGTTGATTGTTTTTTTATTAATTCTGAATCTATATTTGTCTTTGTCCGAACAAGTTTTTTTTTATTACATAATCAGAATATAATTTAGTGAGTAGAACTATATTATGCAGTCATGGCAACAGAGTAATACTGTATAGTTATGCTTAATTCCTTTAAATGCAAAATATGTCTGTTTTTCCATAGAGCACTTTAAATATATCTTTTAATGTCTCATAAAGATTTTTCATAAAAACAATGAAATATTCTGATACATTCATATTTTTTGATCATTGTACAGATTAATATGAATCAATTGAATAAAACGTTTTGCAAATCCGATATTATACCAACTTATATCTTATTTTAACCATAGATTTTCTATTAACCATCAAATATAAATAACTGTCTCTCTATTTCTACTATATTTTCTACACCAGCTTGTATAATTAAAAGTTTTCTTTCAAATAAATCTAATATGATCTATATTCTATAGTTTTCACAATAATCTGATTTAGATGTGATAAAAAAGTATAATATGATACGTGTCAGATTATCTTAACTTCTCTTTTTGTTTATTTAAAAAAGATTGATTGATTCTAGTATATAGATCATTGCTAGTTTTCTGTAATAAATAATATAATTTGCTTATTATTTTATTAATGCTTTTTCAGTATCCTGCAAATTTTTTGATGTTATACATCAGTTTAAATGCCTTCATCTTTAGCAATTATTTCATAGCTAATTTAATTTCACATTCTATTACTGAACGTTTTTCAATGTAAGATAATGTAGAAAAAGTCATTGTGATGCTGTGCTTCTATATGTTTTTTATTTGTAACTGTTACTTTATTTTAAGAAGCTACTTATAAATAAAACTTTTTTTTTTAAAATTCTTAAATCCCCTCCAAAGATAGTCTTTGCCTTTACCAAATTTATTTTTATTTTTAATGACTTTATAAATAAAATATATCTTTTCTGGATACTGTAAATGTAAGCTTGTGATTAAGACCTGTAGAGGTCCCTACTATTGCATTTTTATGCACACATTCTTGAGATTACAGCCTTAGTGAATATTACTTCAGCTCTTTAGTTTTGACTTCTGTTCTTCTTTTGTTTTTGCGTTCAACGTTGTATCTTCTGACATGATTTTTTTTAATTTTTAATTTATTAAAGTTTTTGCGGATTTCTACTTAATTATTATTTTTGTTATTTTCCAATCATATTTAATGCATTTCACTATCAATTACAATCAATACCTCAGCCTTATTTCTAGTGTGTAATTCTTAAAATGATAGTTAGGTCTATATGTTCTGAATGATTTTTTTTAAAGTGGCAAATGATAAGATGTATTTTATCATTGTTGCACGATTATCTCTAAACTACTTGCAGTTTAATAATTATTAATTTGTTTACATATGTGAAGCAAATGACCAAGGACATTTAAGATATAATTTATGCTTGAACTACCATGAAATGCAATCTATAAAATACAAATTATATACTTAATTGATAGAGAATTTATAATTACACAAGCTGGTGTAAAAAGGTTAAAGAATTACCGACACCCAATTGCTGATATTTGGTGAATAATAGTAAAGTTATGGTCAAAGCAAGATATAAATTGGTACAATGTGTAATTTACAGTTTAGCAGGTTTATGTTTTGTGTTTTTAAAAAGAGTTGCTTTCAAGTAAAGAGAAGTTTAATGTTTAATTTAGTGTTAATAGTTTTGTAAATTATATCCAGAGAATTGTACAAGCGTGTAGTTAATTTTTAGTGTTATTTGAAATTATATCATTATTAATTTTGGCTGTGATCAGCTTCTGTTTTTTTATATTAAAGATGTATACCAAAATTCAATAATATAATCAGTTTGATTTCTAATTACTTTATTTAGCAATGTCCATTTGTTTATTGAGTGTTTTAGTTTATTAAAATCTGTATTGATAATAAAAATATCATAGACATTACAAAAGTATATTAATCACTTTCCTGTTTTTCTTTCTGTACTTTTATAAAAAAAAATTTCACATAATTATAAAACTTTTTCTTCATTATTTTGTTTTGTTTGAGCACACTAATGTTAAATGGATGACCACAAAGTAATGTTGATGTTATATCATCATTCTCAGAAAAATATACATGATAGTTTTTACATAATATCTATCATAATAATGAAAATCACTTCATGTATTTTTGTTGATCTTGGTCTGAATAATAGTCAATATGAGTATGTTCCACTTACTTCATTAACTTTTAGTTTATCATCAATATGTTCATTATTCATTTCCATTTTGATAATCCTAAGTTTTGTTGGTTTATAAACCATACATATTTAATTTCAATGGAGAATATCTTTTTACAGATTTGATTTTTTTTTTTTTTTCATATAGAGATATCATTAGTCAAACATACAAATGTCTTTAATATATCCAAATCACATAAGAATACATAAAATATTATTGGCTCTTTCTCTATAAAATGTTGAATGCATGATTGTGTATCCTCACACACTTTGAAGCACTGCAAGCCATTGATTTGACATCCATCAAGTTGTATCATCATCATCGTTCTGTATTAGCACTGCCTAAAATAAATATTAGCAACGAATCATTAAAAAACAAAGCAAAGACATAATTTTCAGATAATATACAATCAATATTTAAAAATATAGATTTTACATATAAGGATTCTCAGAAAAGAAAAAATAAACGGCAGTATCGATTTCAATACAAAATATAAAATTATAATGACAAAAGATTATATGTATATAAATGTAAAATACCCACAATCATATAATGTACATTTTACTGCAGTAATTAATATAACACAGCTTTCTAATTAATAAGCCACTTATAAATGCATGAGTAATCAACTAATGTCAGATCTTAGGATCATTTGATTTGACTGAAGTCCATCAATAGTGGAAAACTAATCAGGGTTGGTTTGTCACTATCATATTGCATCCAATTAATTAACGTAATTTATGTAGACAGATCTAAAAAATGGTGGACTATATGTTGTTTAGTTATTTTCATATTAGAATAAAATACTATTTAATATAATTTTATTTAATAAGATTTTCATATTAGCACAATTAAAACTTGTTACTATATTTTTATCTAATATATATATAACAAAACACATTACTTTATAAAAACATATTTTATATATATATATATATATAACAAAACACAATTACTTTATTTAGACAGCTGCTTTTAATATTTCAACCAGATGACTGGTTTATACCAAAAAATAGAGCCAAATAAAGAAAAACACTGCGCTGTATTTTCTGATGAAATGCTGTTCTTTGGTTGAAATATCAAAAGCAGCTTTTTAATTAAGGACTTGTATTTTGTTTTTATTTATTTATATATTTTCTATAGTTAATTTATAAATTAATATACTGTACAGGTTTACCCACACCTGCACATATATAACATAATATATAAGGGATTTGAACTCAGACTTTTACATGCCCCTCAACTCTCCATGCCATCTCATATTGCTGACCCACCTGATCATACACATGTTGAAATGATAAATAATCACCAATATACATATTTCATGCTAAACCAGCAATTACCAGTTGGTCCAGATTACTATCTCCACACATATATAAATCAGTGCTCAGCTTTATATTAAGATAGCCAATCTTCATACTTTAATGGACAAGCTTCAAACTACTCCAACCTACAACTCTTCAACCATCCATTTTATTGAAAATCTGATGATGGAACATTCAAAGCCCACATTAGTGTGAAGGTTATCATCCTACCCATGTTCACCATTTAGTCATCCTGATCCCTCATGTACTGGAGAATAATCCATTTACATACATATGTGAGGGATCGTCAGACCTTTAATGCAATATGTTTTAATATGTAAATACACTGCACAGGCTTACACACACCTGCACATATGGGATTCAAATTCAGACTTTCACATGACCCCAACTCTCCATGCCATCTCATATTGCTGACCCATTAGAGAAGTACACTTTTAATGCTTGTATATACATATACATAAATTAATAAATTAAATGTTCACCAATTATTGTTTATTTTGATGGACCAATGTAGACTTCATGAATACATATATTGTTACCAGAAGTTTCACCTTTCTTAACTAATAAAATTTTAAATTACTAATGGCATTATTATTACAAAAAACAACTTCCTTACCTTTTTAACTGATAAATTTTTATTAACCTAAGCATTTTTGCAGAGTTTTATACTCTCCTGCATGATAATGTATTTATTAACAAACATTATTTTAAAAATTCTATACCTTCTTAACATATAAAATTTTTACTAACCTATGTATAAATTCTAGTAATTCTATATCTTTGTGACTGCTGAAGCTTTTATTTAACCTATGAATTATTTCAAGGAGTTTCACATTTTGCATAAAATCAATCACACCATAATATTGTTCCAAACAATAAGTAAATCTAAATATTACTCATCTTACCAATCCATCAATGAGTTACTACTGGACGATGATGATGTTATTTGTTTATTTAGGCTAAGTAATACAATTCTGAAATTTGGAATAAAGTAATTAGCAGTTTTATTTTTTATAATGCTGGCAAAGCACACCAGAACAGTTCGAACCTTAGTTTCAATACTAAAAGTAGTCAAAAATATAACTGAAGAAAAGATGACACACTTCAAAAACAAAAAAATCATATTATTTGCTATACAATAAAGATATATAATACACCATACATGGTTACAATACAAAAATATGATATTTCCAAGAGGAAAGATAAATAAAGGTAATGAACCTAGTGATGGCATAAACCCAAAATACATATCTATATTCTAAGGGTAAATATTATATAATTAGCTTTTCAGAATATCCCTCTCCTCAGACTGGTTTCCAGCTGTGGCTTTCATCAGTGAGATGCTAGATTATTCAAGCATTAGATTTAAAATACCAGGTCAAGCTCAGCACTTTATCTAATGTTTAACTATTATTTTCATACCTTCATATGTCTATATATCCAGCTATCTAACTTAAGTAGCCTTATGGGACAGGACTAAGTTCAGATACATCATATACTAATAACTTTAGCAATATAAAATCACCAAAGGCTTAAGAGCAATAACAATAATTGCAAGGAAATCAAGTCATATATCATGTGACTTAATTAAATAAGCATGTATTACAAATATTTTATAATGAGCATGCCAATATCTATTAACAAGTTTTTCAGAATATCCTTATTCTCAGACCAGTTTCTTGCTCTGGAGTTTATCAGTGCGGTGCTAGGATATTCAAGAATTAGACAGTTAAACATCAGATAAAGTGCTAGACCTGACTTGAATATTCTAGTGCCTTACTAATGAAAGCCAGAGCTAAAACTGATCTAAAGATAGGGATATTCTGAAAAGCTTGTTAAGAGCTATCAGCATACTCATTATATAACATTTTACTAAATTAAGTCATGTGATATATGACTTGATTTCCTTGCAATTATTGTTATTGCTCTTAAGGCTTTGGTGATTTATATGCCTAAAGCTATTAATATATTGTGTATCTGGACTTAGTTCAATCTCATATGGATATTTAAGTTAAATAGCTGGATTTGAAGATATATGGATGTCTGAAAATAATAGTTAAATATTAGATAAAGTGCTGGGTTTGGCCATTATTTTAAATCTAATGCTTGAATATTCTAGTGCTTTATTGATAAAAGCCAGAGCTAGAAACTGATCCAAGGATAGGGATATTTTGAAAATCTTGTTAAGAGCTTTTGGCATACTCATTGTATAACATTTGTAATACAAGCTTATTAAAATAAGTCATATGATATATGATTTGATTTCCTTGCAATTCTAACATCAAATAAATATGCTAGGACTTTGCCTATAAACATATGAGAAAAGTAACAATGGACCATCATTAAATACTAAAAACAATAAAAGTTGCCTCAAACAAAGCCTTTATACAAGCAATGAAATATAAAGATACATACCACTCAAGAAAAATATTAATAAGAGAGAGATCAGGCTAAAATCTCTTCATAAAATATATGGGCTATCTAAATCAGAATCATCAAAGAAGAGACAAAGACCCACCTCTCTTGAAAACATAAATTGGCAAAATAAGTTTATAGCAATACACAAGAGAGAAACTAATTCTAATCTCTTAATAAACATAATAATTATTAAATAAGGTATAAAATTGTTTTTGTGTTAAATCTGACTTAATAAAATGTAGACATAAATAATTAATAAAAATAAGAATATATAACATTTTTTCATGGCTTACATTTAAGTATTCACTAAAATAGATAAATTACTAACAGCAGGGAACAAAGCAATACTCTTAAAATGATATAATACTAAATTCATTATATAACATTAATAAAACACTCAATATTATATGAACTTCTGAATACTATCATGGACTGTAATGCATAAAGTATACTAAACAAGAATATATAAAAGAAGTATTTAATAATAAATTATAAATACATAAAACTATAACCCTAAATTATAACCAGTTTATCAAGTTTTTTAAAAGTATTAAAATTCTTTATCCTGGAAGCTTTACAATTTTCTAGATGACAATTTTACAAGCAAATAATATTTCTCCATTTTTTGGCAGTGAGGCAATCTGAAATAGATGCCCAACATTGAAAATTACTTTAGATTTATTTAAAGATGATACACACAAGTACATTAATAATGACCATTTAATTTCATGAAATATTTAAACATATATGTAAGTAAGGCAGGTTTTAATAATTTATACTTTAGCATTAATCTGGTTTTTCATTTACATCTTTTAAAAATTTTATTCAAATATAAAATTCCAAGAGCAAATATTTTTTTCTAAAGCTAGGCAGGTTTTCTTCCCAAAAGAAATAGAAAAAAAGAAAGAGCAGGTTTATACATTTATATTTTGAGTATTATAATAAGAGTTATAAAATATATGATAAATAAGTCTTATTAAATTAATGACATTTAAATTTTTAATTATAATGCATTCCCTTTAATTTGGTTTATTTTAAGTATAAAGTTGAAGTATAAACAAGTGACATTTTCCTCTTTTCATCAGCAAATTATTAAGAGCAATAAAAATGTCACTTTAATTTTACCATAAATGGATTATTTTTCTCAAATTCATAGTTCATTTATTACAAATAAATCTATCTAAGAGAAACCATTTATTGAAATAATATTTTAATGTATATCAAAATAAAACATTTTGAAAATTCTTGATAATTATTATTCACTCAAATATGTTAGTAAAAAAGACACATTTTTAAATATTAATGTGCTACTATAAATATTGCCAAAATATGAGCTTTCAATAATTCTATTTCCAGAATATAAGAATTATGATATTTATTATAGTTTATTACACTTATGAAATATAAAATAATGAAAAATTCTTATGAGAACAATACTAACCGTATGTAATTCCATTATTTGCTGATATTAAATAGATATACTTTAGCAATTAAGATTCAGTAATTGTTTGACATTTTCATTTTTTACTTTTCTTCCTTTTTAAGTAAGATTAACATTTCGATTTTCCAGTGATTTTAGAATAAATGTTGAAACTTGAATTTAAAGGCCTTAAAAGATACGTTACTTTAAAATAAATAATTTATAAAAAATTATAATGTAATTAATTCTATACCTAAGAAAATTTGAAATCTTTTTCTCCTTTGCATGTCTATTTTCTGCTAGAAGTTCAATGGTTTGTAGTGGTTTCTATAGCTCAGACAACATTGTTCAGACCAAGTATGCATGTGTATTGATCTTTTATATATCTAGTCATGTTACTCATTTTAATTGATGGAACAACATCATTTTACTACTTCCATTGACCTTCCCACGTTAGAGTTTAAAAGGTCAATTTTGGATTTGTGAAATTAAGCTAAAAATAGAAACTCATTTACATATTTTTCAGATGTTCTAATTAATATGTGTTGTCCAAAATAATTATATAACCCAAATTATTATTATGGTAAAATAAAATACAACAAAAGAAAATATATTGTTTTGAGAAAAATAACATTACATTACTCTTTTATGACTATTTTCAAACTATGTTAAAAAAATAAATCAAGAAGTCCACTAGGATTTAATTCAATATTTTTATTAAATTAAGTATTTAAAAACAACATCTATTATAAAACAAAAAAGTAATTACTTAAAGGTTTTAACCCTTGACCCTGTGCCCTGAATATATATATATATATATATATATATATTTAATGCTAGAGGGACCTCACCAAATCTTGACCCAAATTATGACTTTTTAAAGATAAGAATGGCTATCTTATCTTTAAATTAATTTTCTAATTAAATAGATGAATTGAAGCATCTTGATTTGAGAGTGTGAAGCTGTAAATTTCTTCACTGATTAAGTCCACTATTTCTTTTACAGACTAAGATTCACAAAATCTTGTGATTTAAATGTAGTTTATAAGATCTTTATTCTTAGAAATCTATAAGTTAATTAAAGTTGTAATTATATATTTTTATTAAGCACAAGTGAGTATATGTAATTACTTAAAGGTTTTAACCTTTGACACTGTGCTCTGAATATATTTTTTAACACTAGAGGGACCTCACCAAATCTTGACACAAGATTATGACTTTATAAAGATAGGAATGGCTGTCTTATCTTTAACCTAACTTTCTAATTAAATAGGTGAATTTGAAGCATCTTGATTTGGATTCACCTATTTAATTAGAAAGTTAGATGCATCAGATTTACCTATTTAATTAGAATGTTAGGTCAAAGATACAACTTATAAAGTCGTAATGTGTCAAGATTTGGTAAGGTCCCTCTAGTGTTAAAAATATATTCAGAGTGCAGTATAAAATGTTAAAAACCTTTAAGTAATTACATATACTCACTTGTGCTTAATAAAAATATATAATTACAACTTCAATTAACTTATAGATTTTTAAGAATAAAGATCTTCAATCTACTTCATTGTAAATTGCAAGCTTTTATGAATCTTAGTCTATGGAAGAAATAGCAGACTTAATCCATGAAGAAATTTAGTGCTTCACACTCTCAAACCAAGATGCTTCAGATTTGCCTATTTAATTAGAAAGTTAAGTTAAAGATAAGATGGCCATTCTTATTTTTATAAAGTCATAATCTTGTGTCAAGATTTGGTGAGGTATGTATAGCATTAAAGAAATATATTCAGGTGCAGTGTCAAAGGTTAAAACCTTTAAGTAATTACATATACTCACTTGTGCTTAACAAAAATATACAATTAAAACAAGGAAGTGTAAATTAAAATTAATAAATATAAGCACATGCACACACATGTACACTGAAGTAATTTCAATTGATAATCAATTATTTTAACAATAATAAATCAATTTTCTGTTTTTTAAGTTAACTAATCTAGTTTTATCTTTATCTATTTAATGCTAATGAACATATTACTGCTATTAGTTAATTTAAATTAAATGCTTTATTATAAGTAAGAAAATTCAACATTAAAATCTGATATTAAAATTTTAAGCCTAATTACAATTATAGCTTATTTAAACACTAAAATTTGGGACATCAAAGATTATATTAAAGCAATCTTGATTGTTTAGTACTAATTTCTTGCTAAATTGAAAACTACATATTTGGATTAAATATTTAAATATTAACATGGACTTAAAATTATGTCCAGGCCTCATAAAATACTTTAAATAATTTATAATTTAAATTGCATATACTTTTATAACTTTAATAAAATTAACTTACAATAAAATTAAGTTAATGAAAAATTTTCCTCTATAATTTTTTTATGCTTAAATGCCTTAGATGGTTGAAAGTCTAGCTTCACTGGAAAAGCCAAAGGTTACAATATATTGTAACCCAAAGTTCAAGTTGCAATCAGATAACAAGAAAAGGTGCCTGGTTGAAATGAATGTGTTTTTATGTGGAGTGTGTTTACAATTGGTTGCACACTTATGAATGTAAATTAAAATAAATGAATGTTTATTTTTTACATAAAATAAATAATAATAACTATTCCAGAATTAATCATACATTAAATTCAAGAACAACAAATTTCTCAGGGCATTCTTATAGATGTATGATAATAATCTTATTGTATTCTTATCGCATATATTCAGTTAAGATATCTTTTGTACAAAGAATTACTGTAATACAAATTAATGTATCTTGAATAGGGTTACCAATTTAACTTTATCTCATTCATAAATTAAATGTAATATTCAATTAATTATTTATCTCATGATTATTAACTAAATCAGTCTTAATTATTCAAGTAAAACTAATAAAAATGTGTAGATGTAAAGTTTACTAAATTATTCTATTATGATGAATGTAAAACGGAATTTTATTACACATTACCCTACCTTACTATTTTGTGTTTTAGATATCAATAGTTATAATAAATGGTGTATATAAATTTAATAATAAATTTGTAATATAATAACTTAGAAGTATCACCATAATGACAACTGATATATTTAAATATAACAATTGCTTTATTATAAATAACAAGTATAAAACAAAATAAAAATTATAAGTAAACAATAATAAACATAATTAAATACAAAATTCTGTAACAATATTAATAAAATATTATTGATTGTTTGCTGTCAATAAGCTAAGTTTGCGTTATGACTATGTGTTTAATTCTAAAGTGTTGCTCAGACAAAGTTCTCTATTGGAAAAGGTTGAGCAAATAAATCAAAATCTACTTTTACAGAAGAAAGATAATAATGTTTTATAAGGTCCTTAATTATTTTGGTAATAATAATTAAGAGAATATCAACCTCATTCATTCTATAAAAACTTGCTAGGTTTTTTTCTCTTTTTGAGTAAGTAAAATTTTTTATTTAGAACTCATAAATGATATGCAAAATACACAGCTTTATTTATAATACGTTCATATTCATTACAAGAATGACTTGCTATAATAATTAGTTAGAAGTGTACTTCTACTAAAAATACAATTTATTTTATTTGTACCATTAGAATGCCTTATTGCATAATATAGCATCTCAAACTTATATAAAAATCATAGGTGTTATACAAATAAATATTCTTTAGTCATTTAATCATCTATCTAAGAATAATTAGCTACCTATGAATCTGAAGCTAAATTTAAGAACTAATAAAACATAAAATAAATGGGTTTACATTGACTAAATGCAATCTGACTCCAATATAAAATTTAAATCACATATATTACATTCATACCCAATATCATTAATAACATATATAAAGTTGTTACCTGTACCTTCATTTCTCAGCATTACCTTGAGAATGTTATTATATATTTATTATTACTCTAATAATAAATATATACTAAATAATTCAATGATTATAAATAAAGTTTATTTATGTAATTTCTCAAATTGTAATCCCATTTTTATGAATGGGTGAGAATTATTCTGTAAAAATATTTACATTTTTCAGTTATTCCAATGTTTATAATTTACTGGCAGTACTTTTAATAAGCACTAGATATTATATTAGAAGCACAAGGTAATTTATTTTATAGAAATCATTAAGAACACTTAATATGGTTTTTTAAAAAAAATTTTAATAAGCACATTTAATAAACTAATTACAGATTGATAGTAAGCACATTAATCCATTTAGAATGTCTGCTGATCAATTTATGATGATTATCATATTTTCAAGTCATAGCATCTATAATCCTGAATCCATTATTGAAGGTCTGACAATGAATTGCAGTTTTTCTACAATGAGAGTGGTTTAACCCTTTAGAGAACACTTGCAGACTTATATCATTGTTAGATGGCATTTATCACATATTTTAAAAGCATTTATTTGCTATATAGTTTAGGCAATTTTAATAATTAATAGATTCTAGCAAATAATAATCCATAGACAATTTAACTTTATTGATTTTCATTAATAATTAAGCATTTTCTCCAAAGCTGCAAATTTTTATGTGGATGTAGATTTATAATTTTTTTAACTTTCAGTAATCCATAGTGATGTACACCTGGGTCTCATTTTATGCAGTAGATAGATTCCTCAGAAAATGCACACAAAAGAAATTGCACAAAAATAGACTTAACTTATTTTGAAAAATGGGGAATATGTACTGTAATTTTAAAAAATGGCATAAAAGCAAAGTAACAACGTAAAATTACTTTAAAATTCGCATAAAAAAAGGAAATAAAATATGACTAATAAAAAATTTCAAATTTGAAAAAAATTGATACAAGACAAACTTTTTTTACTTTTTTTTATTAACTACAGTATTTAATTTTATTCAAAACAATATATTTTTATGTGTAATTTACAGTATTTTATATTTTTTCATACATATACAGTATTTTAATCATTATTGCTATTTGACGATATACAGGTTCTTCTGTGCACTGGTAAGAGATCAGATTCATCACAAGAGGAAATACAACTAGTGCCAACTTCATTTTTTTAATTGCTCTTATAATGGACTTGCCCAAACTAAAATGTTTTCCAATCGCTGTTGACCCTTCCCATTTCGATAAGCAATCTAAAATTGAAATTTTTGTTTCCAAAGAAATTCATTTTCTTGGGTGTTTTTTCCTCTCCATTAGAGTAAACTAAAAGTTTAAAATAAAATTAAGAACTTAGACTTATGATAATAAAGACACCTACCCATCACTATTGGGCAAAATTTAATTAAAACTAAAAATTACATTTTTATTTTTGTTTTTAATTTTTTAATTTTCAATTCCATTTAAAAATCAAATTTCATTGTTTCACATCACATTACATAATTTTAAAATTGTTTATTATAATTAAACATCAGATTTTAATTTTTAATTGTGCACACAGCTGTTACTCACCTTTTAAAAATAAACTTGCAGACACTAAATGATTAATTGATTACGTACTCTTTTTTTAAAAAACAAAAATAAAATCTGATTTAAAATCAAAAACAACAACATGCATAGTATACACATCTATAACATTTGAACAGATTTACATCATAATCTTGTAAAATTTATTACTTGCGGACACTAAATAATTAATTGATTACATACACTTTTTAAAAAAAGCAAAAATAGAATGTGATTTAAAATGCAAAAACAACAATGTGCATAGTATAGACATCCATAATGTTTGAAGAGATTTACATTATAATCTTGTAAAATTTAATGTGTGTATATAAAATGGGGAAATTCTGACTTTAAGTGAATTATGAACTTCTTTACTGCATAAAATCTATTACAGTATTATTATAAAGTGCTGAAAATATTGAAATTATTAGATGGAAGTCAAACTCCGATAATGTGCTATTACTTTAAATATGATGTGTGAGTGCATGAAATTTATAATATTTGAAGTAATAGCACATTATCAGAGTTCGACTTCTGATCTAATAATTTTTATCGCATAAAAGAAAACCGCATACAATGATATTAAGAAAAAACATGAATCGCATAACTTCAAAATCGCATTTAAAAAATCTGCATAAAATGAGACCTGGGTGTAATCCGTACTTTCCAGACAAGTTATTTCACATTTATTTTAAAAAAAGAGACAAATGATTTGATTGAAGTTCTATTAAGCATTTTGTAAACTCTTCTTCAAAATTCTATTAACAATTGTAAACAGTAAATTAGATTTTCTTCAAAATACTATTTAGTGATAATCATTGTTGCTATCATTGTTTATCCATTTTACTGTGAGATGACATTTTATCAGCTAGGCAAAATGCCTAGAGTGAATTTGTCTACTCAGTCTTTCTGTAGAGGATGATCAAACTAACAATTTTAATATTTTAATTTGACCGAATCTTGAATGCACTAGAGCTTTAGAAAGACTGCTGAATTAGCCCAAGCAGTTACATTTATAGTTTCTATTCAGGTGATATATTAAATAGACACCTTTATCCACATAGCTTTTCTTCTTTTAAGTTATTCAGGGAAAATTTTGTTCAGTACTTTGAAGTTACAGTAAAACATATGTTTTAAAAATAAACTTCTTCATCAGATGTTCTCAGTGTATTTCTATATTAATACTAAATTAAAACTGACTTAACTGTGAACCATGAATAAATGTCATAGCTGTCTTATATATTGTGCCCTTTTCTTTAGGTCAGAATTAATTCATCATAGCCATTTACTAAAAAATTTTAAATTTAGGATATGTTCTCTTTGTACAATAATTATATTATATTAATAATCTTTTAAAAGTTCAATTTAAAGCAAAATAAAGATATTTAATGGCTAAAATTGTGCTAAATAACATCAAAACAGTTAAATAAAGCTAAATGTATTAATTGCATATGGTTGGGAAAGCTGGCCATAATAAATAATGTAGCAATAAATGTTTAAAATATGTTTTAAAAGTTAAATTTTAATAGCTAAAACTTGTAATTAAATAAATACTATATTTTAAAGTATAAATTACATCTAATAATTATATTTAATATTATATGTTTTAAAAGTAATCTTTGTGGTAGGAAAATTTATAATTAATTCTATGTTTTCAAAATTATTATTCCAAATTTTATTATTATATTATTTATTTAATATAATAATTGTTGCAATTAACATTTAATATTTTCCAGACAGAATTCTGATACAGTCTGTCTCAGTTGTAAGTCATGTGACCTGTATACAGTTATACATGCATGCTTACTAATATTTGTGTTAACAGAGTTTCAAAATTAATTTTTAAAAAGTACACTATAGAATTGAATACATTTATTTATCTATCACAAGAGAAAATATTAAAATTAGCTATTATAAAGTGTTTTTATAAAATGGATGTAGTTAGTTAAAATTAAATATTTTGTTTTAAATGGAATAGATATGTTAAAAATAAAAGGTGGAATAAATTGATAAAATATTGTTTTTAAAAGTCATTTTAAAGTGTTTAGTTATTTTTAATAAAGTACAAAATTGATTTAAAATTAATATCTTAAGTAATATTTTAAATAAAAATGAGTCATATTTTATTTTTTAAATTTAATTGTGTGATACTGAAGTTGTATGCAAATTAAGTTATCAGATGAAAAGCAAAATCCACTAATAAGATGATGTATTTTGTTGGGTATAAATACTGATGCACAATTAGTTCAGTGGTAATTCTTTCTAAAATTTTGTGCTTCTTCTAAAAATTTTTGTTTTATTAGTAAATTCAGTGCTATAATAGCACTCTTATAAGTTATTTGCAACTGATAAAGATACCAATTTTTAAGTATTTTGCAAAGAGAGTATTATAAATAAATTATAATAAGTTTTATCTAAAGGATGCAATGCTAAAAGTTAAATTCCCTTGCCAGAATTTTCATTGAAACTTTATTCAACTTCACATTAAAATATAGAAATACCAACGAGTAATAGTTATCTATTTGAAAATATTTTAAAAGTAAAAATTAAAATTATTAATATAGTATTAATAGTTTTAACAAGGAGGACTCTTTCATTAAGTAAGGATGTATATTGGACATTATATAGAGAGCTTAAAAGGAAATCTATTTGCAAGTTAAAATTAATAATGCATTTTCTAGTATTGAGATAGTTGTATCAGAAACTGATAAATAATATGACAAACTCTTAATAAATTTTATGAGGAAAGTAAAGCTATGGAGGTAAAATGTTTTATCTTTTTGAAGAAAACATTATGGATAATTTTTAAAAAACTGTCATGAATAATAGCTAAATGAAAAGTATTTTAAAGTGTATGTAATAAATCTATAATTTTATAAGATTATACGCATTACAATAATTTATTGAAAAAAAAAACGGTAATTGAAATTATGATGAAAATAACTATACTTGGATAAAGAAGTAATTTATTCAGACATCGTATAGAGTAATTTAAAGTGACTGTTCTATCATCACGCTTTCTTTTCCAGTACTTCAGATTTGCTCATATATAAATATTTGAGCTGTAGGAATAAGAGGATTCCTTTTATTCCTGCATAAATACTATATCTTGTATTGGTGAGAAAGTATTCATTTATTAATACTCGCAAAGCATTTGCACAATTAGATTGAAAGGCTGATATTCGAATGTAAATACAATTGTATACAGATACTATATAAAATAAATGCTTATTTACATATGGTTAAGTTTCAGTTGGAATGATGTTCAGTAAATTCTAGACAATTTCATCGACGTCATTCATTCAGACATCGTATAGAGTAATTTAAAGTGACTGTTCTATCGTCACGCTTTTTTTTCCAGTACTTCAGATTTGCTCATATATAAATATTTGAGTTGTAGGAATAAGAGGATTCCTTTTATTCCTGCATAAATACTATATCTTGTATTGGTGAGAAAGTATTCATTTATTATTAACACTCACAAAGTGTTTGCACAATTAGCTTGAAAGACTGATATTCAAATGTAAATACATTTGTATACAGACGCTATATAAAATAAATGCTTATTTAAAAGAAAGATAGTGGATGGACAGTTAAAATCTTAAACTGGATCATAAAAGATTGTAAAATATTTATTAAAAGTTTATATGTGAAATGGATGAATGAAATAAGAAAATTTTCTGGCATGATTTACAGAAGAGAGGTATCAGAGAAATGGGACTTAACATGGAAAGACTTTAATTCTGCAGTGAATTGATTATGAAGATGATGAAAACATGGGGTAGTATTTTATATCAAGGTATAACATAAAGATTTGTACTATTAGTAGATATATATCATTCTTATCACAAATAAGCTGTATTCTATTAAAAACATATTTTATTTTATATGAGTAATATCAAATTATTTTTAAACTAATCATTCCATATAATTGTAGCCAGACACACATTTATCAGTCAATAATTAAATAGCTAATAGATTTGATTAGACCTGTCTATCAGAAAAAAAATTATTGTCTACTTGAACAGTCTACTTGGATTTGAATATTAAGTCTTGGGTAAGGCAGATTAAAAATTGATTTCTAGTACATGAGGTTTTTGCATTTTATTTTATATTATACTAATATTAGTAAAGCATTAAAACTAATTAAACGCAATATAATATTGCAATCATGTGTTTAGTACTTTAGTTTATGAAGGGTTATTATTTTGAAATAACTCGTAAGTTTTTACCTGATTATTTTCTTCTACCATTAGTGACTGTAGCTAGTAACGGGCCTCCTTCAAAGATCAGCACACGAGAAAAGCGGAAAAAATGAAAATAAATGCTTTTCTCGTATTTGCTAATGGATGTTGATAACATTATTTGTTATCTTAAAAGTTACAAAAGATTGACATTTCACAGTAGGCGGGCATTATAAATAGAGCTAATTCTGTTAAAATTCAACAGGGTTAAGCAATTTTCACTTTTATACTATATTTATTTCTTCTAAGTAAAATTAAACTGCATAAAAAACTCTAACAGTCAATCATAAAGAAATGGTAAAGAGAAGATATGCACCAGACTTGTTAGTTGCCAGGAACGACAATTTGAACAGTTTTCCATCCTTGTTTCACTCCTTAGTCAAGGATAGCAATCAATAATTGATGATTTTTTAAGTTGGCTGTGGGTCGGATAACTGAGTGAAAAACAATAAGCCTCTTGAAAAAACTTCATTAGGTTCAGATTCAAACCTCCAGATCATACCCAAGGTAGGCAGATATGTTATTTCTACACAATGAGGCCCTTAATTTAGTTTGCATAGTATATTTTATATAAAATGAACAGCCAACTATAAAATTTATATACTTTTCTGTTTAAGTTTTTCTATTCCTACATAAACATCGCTTTGCTAGCCGAGAGGTCAGCGCAGCTGCCTTGCAAGCAAGCAGTTGCTTGCAGACGGTTGTTGCGGGTTCGCCTTTAGCGAAGCTATGACATATGGAAAAAAAAAAGAATCTTTTCGTTTTAATAATTAAGTTTTAAATTCCAGAGCTGATTTGATTAAGGAATTTGGTGCAAATATAACCATGAACTTGCTAAAATAAATTGGAATTAAAGATGATCATCAATTATATATATCGTTTCCAATGATGATCAAATATTATTGATTGATCATTGCATATTATTGTTTAGTTATTTATACCTATCTTCAAATAGGCAACTTTGCTTTAATCTTAAAATGGTAGAAAAACCTAACAAAATCTACATTCAAAGTTTTAAGGCTTTGATCATATATATATATATATATAAACTCAACATATATTTAGATAAAATTAGTTATGCTTCCCTTTATTAAAGAAAATAACTATTCTTTTCGGTTAATACAGCGAGGCATGGTACATTTAATCAAAATATGAGTTGCTTATTTGTAATAAGCGTCTGACTATCAATATGCAGTAAGTATATATATGTACAGATAAAATTTCAGTTATAAAATATAATCAGACAACTACTAATTAGAATTCACAATACAAATTGAAAGGACATAATTTAGTAATAAATATGACATTAATCTAATCTACAATATGTGTGATACTTTAGTTGACATAAGAGCAATGAATCAGTAGATATAGAGATTTTATATGTATGAAAATTTGAAGTATAACATCTAAAATTTAACAATCAGACAAACCTCTACTATAGAGAATTATATATGTTAATTGGATGTTTTCATGAACTTATATGTGGTAGATATAAGCACTAATATATAAAAGGGATTATTCTATTTAGTATTTTAGATATAATTTCAGTGATGATGTAATGAATCAATAATCCCTTAAAACTAAAATTGCAAGCTGAAATCATATAATCTTGTAATAATAATATTTGTCTTATCTATATTAAGCCTAAAATGGAACTGCATTTAGTTTAATTTTTTAATGGATTTCAATGTTTAAGTAGATACTTTAAAATTTAAAGTATATCATCTGAATTTTTACAAGCAACAAGCATCTCCCACAGAAATTTTTATGGGCTTTTAGTTGTAAGCATTGAAATAAAGTGAGAAATTTTATTTTAACTGTGATGTAACCAGGCAACAAACTAACACTGGAAGGGCAAACAGAAAGTACATGATTTAGTAATAATAATAATATAGATCTGCTCCATGTTATATTAACAATTGAAATGCTTTTAACTCAATACTCTAATTGATATAATAAAAATAAATCAGATATAGATATTTTGTATGTGCATTTAAGTTTTTTGAATTTTCATAAGCAAAGAATTATTGGGAGAAGTTTGTTCTATATCTGATTCACTATTCTTAAATTGGATAAAGTGTTATTGCAAATGTGTCTTTATTTTTTTTGGCCTTATATGAATCAAAAAAGTGTTGTAACTGCATCCCATGGTTTCAGCATACACTGCCAGTTTTATTCTGCTATTGTCTAGTTATATCATAGTTAAAATTTTATCTAGATTATTTCATAGAAAATTTGGCCTATATTTCAATTTTTACATCTATAACTCCATAAAAATCCTTAGATTATATATATATAAAGATAAAATAACTTAGTGTTTTCCTGAAGATTTATGATGATGGTGTTCTAGTTGTATTTTTATATTGGACTATTTTCATCATCTAATATGTGCATTAAATGTCTTTAGAAAAAATTAACTTTATTTAAATATTCCAAATACATTTAACTGTTAGTAATAGCACATTAAACAGGTTAGTACATGCACAATATTTTGAGAGGTATTATTCTCCCTCCTTCAGGCATTGCTGGCCTGACCAGTCACAGTATTAGCATGGAAATCAAACTTGACTTCTTCTTCAGGCCAGCAACACCTGAAGAAGAGGAGAGACTAATACCTCTTGAAACATTGTGCATATACTAACTGGTTTGATGTACTATTACTAACAGTTGAATGTATTTGGAATATTTAAATAAAGTTAAATTTTTCTAAAGACATTTAATAAACATATTAGATAATGGAAATAGTCCAATATAAAGATACAAATAAAATAACTTCCTTTAAATTAGTGTTGGGCCAGGTTATCTAAAAATGTCATTAAATTGTTTAGAAATATAAACAAAAATAAGATAAATTCAAAGCTGAATGCCAGAATGTATTGATATGTGCCATGAAAATTTCAACGAATTGTGCTTTTTTTGTAGCAGTTAATTTTTTTTGTGTGTGTTGTTCATAAAGTATCAGTTATCTTTTTACTGATTTCAATCAAGTCTAAACTACTTTCAAAATCTCTTTAATATTTTAAAACAATTTGCAATCTCTAATTTAAATTCATTGGACTATTTCTGAAGATTAGGCATTTCATCTGTTAATATTGTTTTTCTTAATCGTTTTCATTAACAAGTATTTTATTATCTCACTAGTCAATTATCACTTCCTGTATTTATTTTATTAACGGCATTGTACTTTCAAAATATATATTTTCTGTTATTGAAAGTATAATTCATTTATGCTGCAACATAGTTCAATGTTTATTTCCATTTAACATTGGTTTCAAAAAAAGGATTCATAATATGCATTTTTTCTCTTTCTGCAAACTTCACAAGACTATGTCCTCTTTTGATTTACAGCATGCCAATTTTAAAATGTTGTATAGTCTAATCAAGAGCTAATTGTATATCTGTATAAACATCCTCTACTTTTTTATTACAATGAAAACTTGTTGGGGCATAAACTTAAATTATATCCATTTAGTATCTTCCTTTAATTTAAATAACCGATCATGATATTTTGTCTGATATGGCATCAATCTTCATATTGTTCTTCCACTTTTTATTTATAATAAATCTCATTCTATTTGTGCTTTCAATATTTGTCCCTTTGGATTAAAGATTATATCTGCTTTAAAATCCTCTCTTCATGTTTTCTTCCAATTTATGCAATCTTTTTCCACTGAAAAATGAGCTGCAGTTGCAAGTTCTTAAATAAAAGATGTCATTAAATGGCAGCCTGAAGTCAGAACTAAGAGATTTTTAGTACCCTCAATCTTCAGCTGTTATTTACTGCCTTAGCTGTGATTTTACAGATTCCTGGGAATAACCACCATAGTTTGCCTTTAAAACAATGTTCATTAATACATCATATTTATAAAATTTATCTCTGATTTTTCTTCCCCAAATTTTTCCATGTACATAAAAAAAAAGGATTGTCAAAAAAATAATACCCGTGGTGAATATTTTAATGTCTGCAAACTTAGATTTAAATTTATTCATAGAACAAAAATATATTTTTATACAATAGTAAAAATAAAATATGTTATATGATCATTTCATGTAAATAGTAGAGTCTGTGCTATTATACACGAATTACTTTTCACATTTTAATTTGCATCTAGTATAGCATTAAGTAGGAGTAGGTTAATTTTAAACGAAAAGATGTTAAAAAGTGCAATTTTTTGGTAAAATTTCTAATGTTATAAAATGGTGAACAAGTATAAGTCAAAGTATATTGGTGAGTCAAAAGGTGAAAATAAAAACAAATTTTAAACATGCGCAGTTCTATATAAAATTACATTATTCCTGAATAGATTTAAATTTATGCTCATGGAATATTCTATTATTTGAAAAATAAATATTTGTTTGTACAATACTTTTTATTTTGGCATGTGGAAAATGATTTGTGGAAAAAAGAAATCATAAAAACACATTTTATAAATATGAGAGATAATTTATTATAAACAATATAATTAAGTTATATTTAATTTATATAGCGCGATGTTTTTATAAATTAATAATAACTGTAGCTTACTCCACTGCACATGCGCTTTACAGGTCGAACGCTAATTATAATGAATACTCTAAGCTACACTTATTATTAATTTATAAAAAAATTGAGCTATATAAATTAAATATTTACTTATGTTTAAGGTTTCATTTAATAATGACGTTTGGTAAATTGTAAAAAGCTTCGTCAATAAAAATCAGATTATAAGTAATTTAAAGTGATCAATTAAATCTTCAGCTCTCAGTTCCAAATGCTTCAGATTTGCCTATACATATAGTTTGAGAGAAAAGGATAAAGTGATCTATCCTATCTTTTAAAAAGTCTTTATCTTGTGTTTGGAAAAGAGAATATTCATTATAATTCAAGAGTCTAATATACAAGTTGTAAGTGATCCAATACTCCATGCCATGCAATACTCTATACCAGAGATACTCAACCTATAACTTTCCAGACACATTTATCTTGATTTATGAATGATGTAAACTTCATGTAATGGCTCTAAGTGGCTCTGCTTTTGCACCCCCCCAAAACACAACTCAGAATTATAGTGCCTAGAGAGAAATTAGTTGAGTTATTTTGTACACAAAGTGGATTTTTTAAGTTGTATGAGAACTGACAGTAGTTTGATCCAAATATAAAAATAAATGCATGTTCTATGTATGTTAAACTTTAATGTATTAATAATTATTTTGTAGTTAGCTTAATAATGTCTGCATATGAACCAGAGAAAATGACAAAAGAGACACACACACAAATATATATATATACAACTATCATTTTCGCGAGGAATGGAAAGAGAAATATTTTTATATTTATTTGAAGAACAAATGCATTTGTTTGATTTGTGATTTAACAATTGCTAGGGTATAAAATGCAACATAGAACCATATTTTATAGCAGTTTATGAAAAACATGATACTGAATTCCTTCTAACAGCAATTTAAGAAAATCTAAAGTGAAAGAATTGAAAACCGCATTAGTTGCCCAACAATAAATGTTTACCATGACAGTGAATAAAACAAAAGCTGTTACAATTGCATCATTTAAGGATGCACATATACTTCCAATATACAGAAAATCTTTTGAGAATAGCAAAATATTAAAGAAACAATGCATGCTGTATCGAGATATTATTTTAATAATTTAAAATAAGAATGAAATTACCTCAGCTTTCCAAAAAATTCAATTATTTAGAAATTCAGTCACTCATAGAATAGAAGCAATTTATGAAAATACCAGAGTACCAGTAAAAAATGATTTACAAAAACATCTGCTTCTAAGTTTACAATGTGATGAATCAACAGTAATCTGCAATTTAGCTCAAATAAATATTTGTATAAAGTTGGTCTTTAACATTACTCAGTAAAAGAAGATATACTGTCAGCTTTGCCATTAAAAGAAAATGCATATAGAGAGGACAAATAAAACCAACATCAAAGAAATTAATATCTTATTTCAAAAACTCATGTCCATGATAGTTGACAACAGATGGTGCATTTACCATGATTAATTCTGATGTTAATTTCATCATATTATGTAAGAATGATATCGAGTTTCTAAACTTTTTTCAGTATAACTGCATCATCAAATATTATGTACAAAAGTGCTGCATTGTGAACACATCATAAAAGTTGTTTTAAAATTATAAATTGTATTCTTTCCATACCACTTCAGAACACATTATTCAAAATAGTGACGGATGAATTTATTGTTGAATATGGAATTTTAATGTTGCATTGTGAAGTTTGATGGCTTAGTGTGGATATAAAAAAATCAATTTTAGAACAAAATCCAAAAACTAATTGTCAGCACTTGAATAAGATTAATATTTGTTCTTGTAATATATCTCAAATATTGTTAAATTTAGATTCTTTTTTAATTAAATATAGTAATTGTGTTCCCATAAATTCATCAATTAGAAAAAGAAATTCTATAACTGTATTGAAAATTTCGATTAATCTTTGCAAACAATCACTTTTAGACATCCAACTCATATCTGTATGGGGCAGCAAATTACTATATGTATCATCATAACTATCACACAATTTGCATAAAAATGATCATTTAAAGATTTTGTAAAATCTAAAACATCATGAAGTTTTTTATTATTATTATTATTTTTATGTTTATTTATTTTATATTTATATTTATTATTATTTTTTTCAACTAAATAGTGTCAGTGCAAAATACAACCTACTATTTAATTCCTGGATATTTCCTTTCAGATGAGCCAAAACCTTTTTTTTATTAGCCAATTATTGCAGATGCTTATTTGCACACCACAATTACATTTAAAAATAGGTATTATATATTTATCTAATGTTTCTTTTAAAACAATCAAAAATTATTTCATCGGTGTTAATAAGTTTCTAACTGTTCAGCTACAATTTTTTTTATTCCTTCTTTTATAATCAAACAATAATATTCTGTTCCATAGATAGATCCAGAGAGTAGTCACATTATTAATTTATCCATTTCCTATTCCATTCTCATTTTCCAGCCCTTCAATTTCAGGTAACTCTTCTCATCTCTTTTATCACCTGACAATGTCAATCTTTTCCACGTTTTCTTCTTGCTTCCATTCACCATTCCCTCCAGAATGTCTTTCATTAAACTATATTTTCTTCTTAATATATATCCAATTTAGTTTCTTTTTTTAATTTCTCTAATCAATCTTCTGTTTTCATTTACTCTTTTCAAAATGTCTTCATTTGTTATTTTATTCATCCATTTATTTTTTTTCATTTTCTCTATGTCCACATGTCAAAGCTATTCCTAATTCATTGATATAGATATTTTTCAGAAAGTTGCCTCTTTGAACTGAAAGGCAAATTTATTTGTTTGCAGGTCAAATAACAAAGGCCTTTTAATAATATCAGTCATTTAATTTCATCTATAGAAAATTGCAATGTGTTAATATTACTCAAGGAATATTTTTTAATATTAGATTGCACCCATCTTCATTACAGAATTTACTGCTTATTTTTCATCAAATGTTGGAAAATATCTTTCCATGCACTTAAAAGTGATATATTGTAAGAGACTTCCATTTTATCTTCAACATTTTTAATAGTGGATGGTTTTGAAATATTTTAAGTATTTTTAGATATAAAAAATTTAAAAATTTTTTTTTTTAACATCATCATTATTGCCAACCATTATCAATCCACTGCAGGATGAAGGTCTATCCAAGTTCAATCCATCTCCTCTGATCTGTAGTCTCTCTTCTCCACATCACCCCTGCATAGTTTTTATTTCATCCATCCATATCACATGTGATCTCTTTCTGGGTCTTTTAAAGTCTCTTGGAATCCAGTTTAAGATTTCAATTATCTATCTATTATTATCTATTCTTATTATTAACATACTATAAATTATTTCATTTTTATTAGGATATGTTCTTTGATCTTTGTTGGCTTTTTGCCATCATTAGTAAGTGTTTATCACAGATGAAATATAGAGGTATTATATCATTTCAAGTTGTAGAAATAAGATCTAAGCTTAGATATTATTGAGAATACTGAACTGCATTTACTTTTCTATTTCAACAAATCAATATATTTTTATAAACTGTGCATACCATAAAATAAAAGTAAAACTAATATATTTAAATATCGACCATACTCTCACTCTAAATCTATTCACCAAACAAAAAAAAAATTAGATGGTCACGTAAACAATAGAGGGCCTAAAATGCATTGTACAATTTGTAGCTGCATTAAATATTAAATAAAACTTCTAAACATTAGGAAAGTTTTAAAATAAATGAATTATAATTTAAATACATATATATACAGTACATAAAATTAATTAGTAAATAACTCAGATTATATGTAACTGAACAGGAAGCAACTGGAACTTCCGGTGGGTGATTTTATATGTAAATAAAATCTTTGAAAGGCAGATGCTAAATATAATAATACAATAAAGATCTTATTTAATCAATCTTCAATCAAATACTTACCTGAGACTCTGTTAATTAGCATTATTTTATAATTTTTATTAGTTATTTATTAAAATAAGAATTTTACTTTCATTTTTGTTAATTTTTAATGGTATACAAAAAATATTTTTCTTGATTTATATCCAACTTCTTTGCTATTACTTAGATTACACAGACCTGCTTGTTTTTCTATTTCCAAATTCCTATATTCATATTAAATTTTATTTTCAGAATTTATATATATGATTCAAGAACTAGTTAGTATTTATCTATAGTTTTTATATGTCTTTCTTGTCATTTTTATGAATTCTTGTCATAGAGTCTAGAGCAGTTTTTATTTTTAACTATTTCAAATCGAATTTCTCCAAAGTCAGAAGTCTTTCTATTTTTAGTCATTTATTTACCATTATCAATTGTAGTATCTTTCAGTATTATAGGATATTCTATCATTTGTGTATTTTTTTCATCCATATTCTCAAATTTCACCCTAACCTTTATTAATAAATTTTTAAGATAGAATTCTATTATTGGTCAAGACATGTTAGCCAATTAAGAATAAAGTTTTGCAGTTGTATAACAATTATTTAGTTTGTCTCTCAAACTTTACTCTTATTATATAAATTTTACTTGATATAATGAGAATAAATATTTTAATTAGATTTGTTAAAAATGTTGCACAGTATCCAAGCTTTTAGTATTTTGGCAAATATAATCCATTTTACAATTAATTCTTACTTTACACATTTTGATTTGAATTTATATCTTTTTTAATTAAAAAAAACAGACACATATTAAGAGGATTAAAGATGAAATTAAATATCTTAAAGATTAATATTTTAAAAATGAAAAGAAATGAATGGTGGATCGTGATGTGTCGCTGTTATAAAACATTTTATAAAAATAATCTTTGTATATATAAACAAATAAGAATACAGAAGAATAAAAAATTTTTTTTTATAAATATTTGCTTTTATTGTTTGTAAAACTTCATTGCTTTTAAATTGGTTTTAATTTCGATTTTATTTAATAAACAGAATATCTACTAAATTACAGCATTAGTAAGAATTAATGATTGAAAATATAAGGCTTTGAAATAGATGCTGTTATAAGTAGAGACATGCCGTTTTTGGAAGAGTTTGTATGAGGTTTGAATTTAGGATTAAAAGCAGGAGCAACTCCTATATTAAAATACATTTATTTTTAAAGATTATCTACACAATGTTTCCAAAGCTTTAAATGTAACTGATAAATTTAGTTTAATAATTAAACTTAAAAGGACTAGACACTTTTTGAATCATTGATTGAGAATGTGGATCAAACTTTAAGCAAAATGGCTCTCTTTAATCACGAAACGCGCAGCGCAAACTTTAGTATGTTGCTGCCATAATCAACAGGTTCATCATAATAGTGTAACCAAATAAAAACAGGTAGAGTGCTATTATTCTGCGATAGCAATCATCGGATTTTACAAAAATTTGCTTGTTGTTTACCATTCTCTTTATTTTAGTAAATCGTCATTAGAATGATCTGCGTAGTTTTTCGGGAACACATTATCCGGAGATCACGGGTTCAGCATTGCCATTTTCGTTTGACGAACTTATGAGTTTCCAAATAAACGATTTGATACGATCATTATTGCCCTTCCTGTCATAGCGCTGTTGTACAGCGTCGGACAAAGATGTCGTGACCTTTCCGGAACTCGAACATTTTATGAACTTTCAAACATTAAAATCGTTCGATCATTTATTTATTTTAAAACTATTTATATATTTAAAATTTATAAAAATAAAAAATTAACGATAATAAATAAATTTAAAAAAAGGGTTCGAAATTATTAAATTTTTCTATTTTTTCCGTTAGGAAAATAGTTATTTTCCCCCTCACTTGCAAAAAAATGTCAAAAATGAAATATTCGTATAATTTTCTTCTTTCCAAGTGTCAGTACTCAATTTTTAGAGTTATTTATATAAATTTATGACTTTACGCTAATAAAAATTAATTTTATTTAAAAGCAATCCAGCAGAAGCAAATATTGATAGTTCAAGAGTGGGACCAGAAAATCATCAACGAGTCGGCGATGCAGATAAATCCAATGTTTTTGTATACATTAGCTAAGATAGTGGAAATTTAAAATTTAGTTAGTTGCAGAAAATATGACGCTGTATGCCATTTCTGATTTAAAATCAAAATATTTATTTGCACTACTTGATCTATAATGTAATAAACCATCGGAAGTTGACAAAAATAAATAGTTGTAATACGCCATAGATTTTAAACATAAACTTCTATATTTCTTCTGCCAAGAATATTAGATTTTTAACGTGAATTTTATATTCTCTTATTCTGACAAAATATTATCTCAAATCGAGTAGCGTTAAGGCTTCTGAACTGAAATTATCTTTTATTCTTTATCTTTATCACGCCTTTTGTCCTTATCAGTGTACACATTATTAAAACATAAAAGTTAAATTATAACGTTAATTGAAAATTAATTGGTTCTTATAATGTATATCAGCATACGCACATATATGAGCATTATATAATTTCCTATTATATATATAGACGTCTACTAATAAAATTTTCATTAAGATTATTCAGACTTGATTATCCGATGATTGATGGAAGATGTGATCTAACTATAATGGCTGCTGTAGTAGTAGTAGTAGTAGTAGTAGTAGTAGTAGTAGTAGTAGTAGTAGTAGTAGTAGTAGTAGTAGTAGTAGTAGTAGTAGTAGTAGTAGTAGTAGTAGTAGTAGTAGTAGTAGTAGTAGTAGTAGTAGTAGTAATAATAATTAACAACAAGGACAATTTAGCAACAATTTTTTCCCTTCTGTTATAAGTAATTGATTTGCTAATGGCGTTCAAATGATAATGGACAATCCAGGATATTATATGTAGATGAACTATGTAAAGGCAAAATTTGTAATTATTTTGAGATTATAAAGGCCTTTTGAAACATAATAATAATAATAATAATAAAATCAATGTAAAAAACTATGTATTTCTTTGATTAATAAACTTCCTTTTTTTTTAAACATAATAATAATAATAATAATAATAATAATAATAATAATAATAATAATAATAATTCAATTCAATTCATTTATTTACCATACAAAACTACAGCATAAAGCCAATTATAGTATTGCACCATAACAAATATATAAATACATAAATGAGTTTAAATGACAAATTATTAATATAATTATGTGCCATATTTCAATAAAAGATAATTAACACATTTAAAAATCTAAAGTAAAATTAAATATCAGCATATAAACAATTATTATTAAGGCATTAATAGTAACAAATAAATAAAAGGGATAAATATAAAGCACATAACAAAATAAAAATAAAAAAAACAATTTAATATATATATAAACAAAATCAAGTTAAACCAATCAAATGTGACATTTAAATTTAATAACATTACAAAATTGATTATAATCTAAATTGAAGTAATTAATATTGCTACAAATCTGATTATATAAAGATGGTAGCCTAAACAAAGAAGAAAATCTAAGAACATTGGAATGACAAGTTTTAATGTAACAAACAGAAGCAGACCGAGTATCATGCACATGAGATCTAATTATAACAGTAGAAATTGTATTAGATAAAAGAACTATTTTATAAACAAGTTTATAAAGATATTTAATATCTCTATATTGTCTTCTAGAAGAAAGATGAACAACAGTTTTATTTCCCCCCCAAAAAAAAAAACATATTTAGAAAACTTATTATACACTGATTGTAATAAATTACATCCCCGTTTAGAGCTAGGATTCCAAATGACTGAACAATATTCAATGATGGGAAAAACCAATGATAAAAATAATTTAAATTTTGTATCATCACTGAAATGATAACCAAACCTTAGAATAGTACCTATAATTTTTAAAGCCTTACTAATAATCATTTCCAAATGAGGAAGAAAGGATCCATTACTAGAAAATATAACTCCCAAATCATTTTGGGATTCAACAGAAATAATTTTGTGAGAATTAATAAAATAAGAAAAATGCAAAACTTCAGATTTTTTAGAATACGAGACTAAGAAACATTTACTGAAATTAACAATCATATTATTTAGATCAAACCAAGCACTAAAATTATCTATATCATTTTGAAGAAGAGTGCAATCAAACACAGATGTGATTCTTCTAAAGATTTTACAGTCATCTGCATAGCACAAAAGATAATAATAATAATAATAATAATAATAATAATAATAATAATAATAATAATAATAATAATAATTATTATTATTATTATTATTATTATTATTTGTATTTAGTTATTTTATAAACTAATAGCAATAATAATTTAAAATAAGCATACAAACACTCCAAACAAGAATAATCTTGAATGAGGAACTTATAATATAACAATTAAGAAGAATTAAAATGTATCTAGCCAAAAAAGAGCAGTGGAAGTGTAGTAACCATACAAATAGTAATTTACAGAATACAGTATAAAATACATGCTTTAAAATAATTAAATAAGTTTACGGAAATGTAATAAATAATCTGTTATTTATAACAGTGCAGATCTCGCGCGGGTGATCGCATGTAAATTCGGAAAAGCGCTTGACGAGGAAGTTTATGCCTTCTATAAGAAGTTTGAATCCCTTATATATTACATTATATATATGCAGGTGTGTGTAAGCCTGTACAGTGTATTAATTTACATAATAAACAGATGTAAAAAATTGTGAGTAACAATAAATTAATATAACAAATTAACATTTACTTTATAACTAATGTCTCAAACATTATTTTGAAAATCAAATATGCAGTATTACATACATTTAAAGAATACTCATATATAAACATATTCAACATTTTAAGATAAAAATAAACACATTATATCTTACTTGAATCCTTGAAGTTTGTAAAGTTAGTTAATAATGGAGAGATTAACATTATTTTGAATGGTAAAAATAAATTGGCAAAATAAGTTAATTGGTTTCATTTTTGCTGCTCATCTTCATTTTTGTGGTGCTTCAGAAAGAAGTAGAGATGAGTGAAGATGACTACTATTTTTATTTTAGGTGAATCAAAAAACTTTCTAATGCACTGTTAAGCTGTCCCTAGCTTTTGCCTAGGCATAGAGCCTGCTTTATTAAGAATGGTTTTCCATAGCAACTAATCAACTATAAGTCACTTATTATTTATCTTTTCAACATATATGTGTTCAACTGTATCAGTGCTATGAGATAGCGTGGAGAGTGGTGGGTTGTGTGAAAGTCTTGTGCTCATATGTCCTATATATTATAAGTCATTTATGTAAATCATTCATGAGAAAAAATAAAAATAAAATAATCTTTCAAAACTAAAACAGATGTCAATTTCGTGTCAAATATAGTTGTATATATTCCATTACAGAAAAGAAAGGGTCTTTCATAAAACATATTCTTATCTAACACAGATCTCTGCAACAATGTAAACAACAAAAAAACAAATAAATATTTAAATTGCTGCAAAGAATTACTGGGAAAACCACTGAATGTTAAATCAAGGTAAGAGTTGTCAATCCTTCAAGAAGATTACATATTTGTTAAAAATCATTTTTGAATTTTTGGACTGGATGAACTTTGCATAAATTTCAAAATGAACTTTTCTTTTTTATAAAGTCTAAAGACTTTATTCAACATGTTTTTTTTTTTTTGGGGGGGGGGAGGGGGCTTTACAATATGTATGGGCAATGTCATTTGAATTAAAGATTATTTCTTTATGAGTTAAGTTCAATATTATTAATCTCTTTAAAGACATATTTAAGCTTACTTTAAATATTATTAAATTTTAAAATGAGAGAATAAATTTTGGAAGTTACACTTCATATATAATTTTTTTTTAACAAGTTAAAAGGTTAAAATTAAAAATAAGTTTAGCAGTGAGGAGGTCACTTATCCTGACAAAGTAAATCCAATCATTAAAATGCTTTTATACAATATTAACCTGTCTGTGTTTCTGACAGTATGTTCATATTTTTGAATTACCAGTGGAAAAAAATCCATTCCTGTTTAAAACTCAAACATCCCAAGAAAACTTCTTAACAACTGAACCAATGGAAATATTATATTTGTATAATAAAATTTTGTTAATATTGATTTCATTATTAAGATAATTAAAATAATATATATATTTAACAACTGAACCAATGGAAATATTATATTTGTATAATAAAATTTTGTTAATATTGATTTCATTATTAAGATAATTAAAATAATATATATATATATGATGGAAAGATTATCTTTGTAGAATAAAATATTGCTTTAATTCATACTTATTTACAAAACCAATATATAAATATTTTTATATAGTAGGTGTTGATCATATGATATTTAAATTTTAGAATGTTTGTTAAAGGACGTATTTTTTATTTTTACATCTTATTATTAAATTATAAATTCGGTCAGATTTTTTTTGCAGATTTAATTATTTTTTAAAATTATATTTAAATATAACTAAAAAATAAAAAATCAGATATTAAAAATATATATATTAAATAATGCTTTTATTATGAGATATTTTATATAGCGCTATGTTTTAATACTGTAATAGCGATTAAGCTAATGCACATGCGCTTTAAAGATAAATTATAAATGAATACTCTCACTTTTTCCAGACACGAGATATAGTATTTTAGAAAGAATGGAATGAATCCATCCATTCTTTCGACCCAAACATTTATGTATGGGCAAATCTTAAGCGCTATATAAAATAATATCTCATTATATGTGTTTAATTTTAACTAAAGAATGACACATTATAAATTGTAAAGATTTCGCAGGCGTCATTCGTTCAGACACAACAAATGTAATTTAAAGTGAGTGCTCAACACCTTCACTCTCTCATTTCCATACGCTTAAGATTTTCCCATACATAAATATTTGGGTCGAAAGAATAGGTGGATCCATTCCATTCTTTCTAAACACTATATCTCGTGTCTGGAAAAAGTGAGAGTATTCATTTATAATTTATCTTTAAAGCCCATGTGCATTGGCTTAATCGCCAATATCACTATAATGCTTTCATGTAAATAGCCGACTAAAAAGTACAAAATAACAAAGCAATCTTTTCTGGATTAATTTGTCATTCTATGAAAAATCTAGGCTTGTGTAAAACAATTGGAAATTGCAGAAATATTGTTAATTTATAAAAGCATTTGAGGCTCAAATAAATTATAAAAATGGAAAAGGTTTCAAATGCTTTTATGAAACAACAATCTTTCTGCAATTTTTTATTGTTGTATAGCAAGTCTAGATTATTAAAATGTTTGATATTTTTAAAGAATGGCAAATTAATTGAGAGGGGATTACATTGTTATTTTATAATTTTTTGTTGACTATTTACATAAAAGCATTATTTAAAAATTTTTTTTTTTTTTTTACATTTTATTATACAATTATGTAAAAATATTTAATTAGTCTTTTATTAGCATACATAATCTAGGTCATATAAATTTAAATGAAAAATTATTAAGAATACCCTTATATAAGCTTAGGATATGATTTAAATGAATTCATATATATATAAGTGGGTTATATAAATAAGAATTGAAGCAAATATCCAATAATACTATCAGATAATTATTTAGCAGGTGCTGATGGATATTTGATAACATTTGGGGGCAATTTTACATCACATTATATACAAAGCAATAAATGGAGCAAATAATAGGAACATGCTTTTTTTTTTGCTGTTTGCAAATGAAATAAAAGAAAAGTTCTGTTGTGATGTAAACAAATTAAATAAAAATAAAATATGTTATATGTGCTTTTTTTTTTTTTTTTTTTACAAATGATATTATAACTGAAAAAACACAGGCTTATTCTATACCTGTGTCTATATTTGTAATATATAGGGTATATGAGCACAGACTTTCAGATGACCCATCACTCTCCACTCAATCTAATAACACTGATACACTCAAGCACATATATGCTGAAAAGATAAATAATCACCAATATACGTATTTCATGCTAAACCAGCAATCATCAGTTGGTCCAGGTTATCATCTCCCACACATATATACTATAAGTGCTCAGATATATATTAAGATAGACAATCCTCATACTTTAATGGACAGGCTCCAATTTTCTACACTCTCCAACTCTTCAACCGTCCATCCAATTGAAAATCTGATGATGGAATGCTCGAAGACCACCCTGAGGCCGAGATTCTTGTCACACCCATGTTGACCTAAGATCAATCTGAACCCCACATGTACAGGACATAATCCATTTAATACATATATAGACACAGGTATAGAATAAGCCTGTGTTTCAGTTATTACATTGTAGAGATGTCTGCCCATCCTTGCATATGTATTAAATGGATTATGTCCTGTACATGTGGGGTTCAGATTGACCTTAGGTCAACATGGGTGTGACAAGAATCTCGGCCTCAGGGTGGCCTTTGAGCATTCCATCATCAGATTTTCAATTGGATGGACAGTTGAAGAGTTGGAGAGTGTAGAAAATTGGAGCCTGTCCATTAAAGTATGAGGATTGTCTATCTTAATATATATCTGAGCACTTATAGTATATATGTGTGGGAGATGATAATCTGGACCAACTGATGATTGCTGGTTTAGCATGAAATATGTATATTGGTGATTATTTATCTTTTCAGCATATATGTGCTTGAGTGTATCAGTGTTATTAGATTGAATGGAGAGTGATGGGTCATCTGAAAGTCTGTGCTCATATACCCTATATATTACAAATGATATTACAATTGATAGAGGGTTTTTAGTTGTACAAAATAATTAAACAAACAAATAAGAAGTAACGTTATAAATGAGTTCCAAAGTTGTTTTTTTAGAATAAATAAATAAAATATTTCAGCAGAATGTTTAAATCCTATGGAGTTGATGAGTAGTGTTTATTTTTTTGGATTAATCGCCATTTTCAGGTCAATCTAAATTTTGTTAGTTTGAAGAATTGTCTTGTATAAAGATTTATCATTACCATTTTTTGGTAAGATCAATCATCTGCTAGAGTTTGTTAGTTTATATAAGTATTCTTTTTGGGAGTTTAACACTGCTTTCTTGTCAAATGTCATATACATTTTTCACATGATCAAGTAGATGACATGTATCAAAAATTGATATGTGGAAGTTTTCTGTAAGATTACAGGGAAAGAGAAAAATAAAACCAAAGGTAGTAATCAATTTCTTTCCTGACCAAAATAAAGTGAACACAATGATTTTCTATGTGTGTTTCAATTGAAACAGTAAAATGACAAACATATTTATCTGGTCTATAAAAAATGTAAAGAAAAATAGATAATGCGATTAAGTGTAATGTTTTTTGCAAGTAAATAAAGTCAAAATAATTATTTTGTGTGTATGTTTGCAAAATAATATACAGGCAGTTTTAAATAAATTTAAACCCTTTTTAGGGAGAAAATATTAGTGTCTACTTTTTAAAATGTTAGTGTGTGTTAGGGGGCGGGGAAGTCCACTATTTCTCTCAGATGGTTGTTTCACTGATATCTGGAAAACAACATCTTAATTTCAAATTACATATCAAATTTATTGAAAAGAAATGGATTGATTACTTTCTGATTTTTTTCTTACTTATTCATAATCCTTTTTTGTTTAAAAAAATTAATTTGTATTAATTTCTAAAATTAAATTCATATATGCATAACTAATTCATATTTTTGTTGTTCCTGTTTATCTATTTAGTTAAATTAATTATAGTATCATTTTTGAAAAAAGTACACATTTTTAAAAAAAATTAATTTGTTTGCTTTATTTTTGTTTGTACTTTCACTAATCACTTCATTTATCACTTAATATTTTCAGTAGTGGTATCTGCCTACTAAATGATTATCATACCATCATTATAAACAATGAGCATTGCCAATTCCTCAACAAGCTTGGTGATAAATGCTTAGCTAGAGAAAGCATTTAAAATATATCTGTCAGGACCCCCCAACCTCTGACCATGATTTCGTGCTCTGGCACTCCTCAGAGAGGTGCTAGGGTAGGTTCAGACACTAGATCTAAAAACACTAACCCAAAGCCATTTGAGTTGGATAGCTGGGTTTGAATACATGTAGGTGTCTGAAAATTTCAGATTTTCCACTCAATAGATAACTTTTAGTTAAAATGCTGGCTTTGGGTTAGTGTTTTTAGATCTAGTGTCTGAACCTATTCTAGCACCTCTCTGAGGAGTGCCAGAGCACAAAACCATGGTCAGAGGTTTGAGGGGGGTCCTGACAGAGATATTTTAAATGCTTTCTCTAGCTAAGCATTTATCACAAAGCTTGTTGAAGAATTGGCAATCCTCATTGTTTATAACTTACAAGCTTAAGAATGTAGGGTCATGTGATCTATGACTCTTATTTTGATCATCATTATGTTTATTAAAAATTATACCACTAAATTAAAATCAAAACATAATAAAAGTGTGCATAGAAATCTGTTGGTAGACTATTAAAACTGACATTGGTAGGTTAATATATTGATTATTTCAAAGAGAGTAAGTTTGAATTAAAAATTAAATTTCAAAATCAGATTCTACATTTCAAACTATATATATGTTATTTATACATTCATATTGCAAATAAGATATTTGAATATACAATGATGAAGTTTATTTGTAAGGTTTTTAAGAATAATTTCTTTGTGTCAGTTATTTATATATTACTTGAAGCCTATTATATTGTACTTAACAATGATTTGTGCACATCAGTTACTTATATGCATTTTGAAACATATTTGTAGTTGTTTAATGCACATGTATTTATATATTTTTAAAGTATTCTGACTAGGTTATTTAATGATAATGTATATATGATAATTTCCTAGCATCATTCTTGAGTGTGTATTAAGATGATGAATAAAAGATGAAAATATGTATGTAGGTAATTATTATAAATTTGATAATGAAACAGATTTTATGTTACATTTTGCTACTGTAATGTTATGTTCTGGCATAATAGTTACATGTATATGTCGAACTTCATTTTGATATGTCAAACCAACTTATAGATAAAACCAACTATATGATTTATAGAATAGGATCACATGATTTATTAAAGTATAGAGGAGTAGGCAAAGAAAATATTATGTACATTAAGGATTTCTAAAGTTTTGAATTATAAAAGTTAATTACAAAACCCTTAATCTCAAAAATTAATTTATGTTAAATTCTAAATATATTGATTATTGATTTGAAATAAAATATTTATTATCTATTTATTTGTTACCTGAAGTCGTTTCATTATTCTTCATTATATATATCACACAATCTTATTCTATTATAAATAAAGCCATAATATATTCATTCTTCATATTATGGAAAGTCTCACAAGGATCTCAAAGTTTTCTCAGATCTAGGATATATATAATGAAGATGTTAGTAATGATTGAAGATTTTGTTGAAATGTTTGTTGAGATATATTCCCCCAATAAATTTTAAATTTTTTATATCCATATTATCAGTACCACGTACAATTCAAAACAAAAAATTATATAAATCTAGTGACATCCTCTTGGGAGTAATATCAACCATATCCATGGATCTTCAAAATAACCTCTGCAGTATATCATATACTGTATTTCCATTTGCATCATTTGTATAAAATTTGATTTTTTTTAGTTTAAGATAAAATTTCTGCATTTGGTGGACAGCCATTCCCAGTTTTTTTAGACATCAATAAGACCTCTGACTACTATCTATCTTTGTGGATATATTGATTTTATATACATTTACTGTTAGTAGATATAGATCTGAGAGACATTGAATATATATCAACTGTGTGTTTTTTTTTTAAATTCTATGCTTAATTTACTTTTTCAATTGCCTTCTGACAATCTTTCATCAGGCATTCTTCATTTTTGAATATCTCATACTTTACATTCATGCATTTGCAATTATATGCTAAATACCTTTCTTTTCCACAATAAAATAAAAAAATAAAAAAATTTCTACTTGTTGATATCATACTCTCTTTTTCCCTATTTTTCTTAAGTTTCAACCTTAAAAATGTAAGCATTCTGCTTTTCTGTTGAATAATTTTTTTGAAAGTTTTTGCATTGATTTAACACTAACTAAAGCACAAACCCCCGTTATTACATCCCTCATTTTTTTTATTTGTCATTCTCTGTAAGAATTGTCATAGGAGTTTCTTCTTTATGAAATTTTAATGCACCATCATCATTAGCTTGATCTCTGAATGAGATCGTTTCTCTTATATTTTCCCCTTTGAATTACTTTCTATTTTAGAAATGTAGTGATTTTTGTTTAAGACTGACAAATTTTAAGAAAATGTTTTGCTTCATTTGAAAGAAAATGGGTTCTTTTAAGAAATGTAATGAACTATAGATACACTATTAACAGTGGAAATAATTGCTAATTTTATCATTTTCAGATAAAAATAGCTTACTTTTTTTCAATTTATTTTTTAATTACAACTCAAAAAAATTTCCATTAATAAAATAAAAAAAATTAAAAATATTTTATAACAACCATTTTCCCCAGCGAGAAATATTTTAAATGTTTCCCAAAACCTTATCTATGCTGAGTTTTACAATCATTAAAAAAGTTATTCATCACGACATATTTAATTTTTCTGCAATGGGCTTCACACTATTCTTAAGAGAAAGAAATAATATTGATTTCACTAACAGTCACTTTATTTATTAGCTGGGCTTAACAAAATGATCTGCACTAATACATTATATATGATTGGGATCTACACAGACTAAGATATAATTCATGGAAAGAGATTGATTTTAAGCCCCCCTCCCACAAAAAGACTTGACAAGTTATAAGGCCAATACGTTTAACAGCAACAATAATAATATTTCAATACACAATAATACAATTATATAAATTGATATCTATTACACATAAAAAAGTATTCTAATCATTTATTAACCCAAAGGCTTACACAGATAATACTAAAGGTATATATAGAACTTGTAACGTTTTTTCTGTAACCATTTATTAATCTACAGGGATGGATACCCTGTGACTTGAGCTTTTTCAAAATCTTACTTTTGAATTTACTTATATTTTTTTTTAGTATCTGGAGTAATCACATAGAAAATGGGGATGGGGTGAGGGGTTTAGAATAGTTATTAATAAAAGGTATTTTAATAAACAACTTCAGCTTAGTTTTTGATTATTAACTTTTCAAATTTCTTTACGCACTGAGCTAAACGTATTCCCTTGTTTATTCTTTATTCCATGAAAAAATATTGTATTTTTTTTAGTAAATATTACATGTGAAAATTAATTAATTTTGTATTTTACAAAATCTACACAATATAAAATATATAACAACATTTTAATAAAATTCGATTTGTGTCTATATCTATTATCATAAATATCTATATTCAAACAACAATAATAATTGTAGATGATCACATATGTTGAGAATTTAAAGGTTTTCTGCCTGATAATAGTTGGAATAAAGTAGGCAAGAAAATGTTAAAATTGACAATATTTGACTCATTGGCAGATGGTAGTTTGTCTTTAATTTGTCACTTTGTTAAAATTTATTATAGTATTTTGATAAAGGAACCCTGTGATTTTGAGTGTATACATATATTATACAACTTATTGTTTTACATCACGCGAATATACATATATATATATAATTATTATGTAAGGAGCTTGCCAATAGCTCTTAATAAGCTTTTCAGAATATTCCCAACCTTAGACCGGTTTCTGCTTCTGACTTCCTCAGTGAAGTGCTAGGATATTTAAGAATTAGATTTAAAATACCAGGTCAAACCCAGCACTTTGTCTAATGGCTAACTATTAAGTAGAATATCTGAAATTTTCAGACATTAATCCAGTTACCTAACTTAAATAGCCACATGGGACTGAACTAAGTTCAGATACACCATATATAATAACTTTAGCATTATGAAATCATCAAAACCTTAATAGCAAAAAATATAATTGCAAAGAAATCAATTCATATATCACATGACCTAATTTAAAAAGTTTGTATTACAAATGTTATCCAATGAGCTTAGCAATAGCTCTTAACAAGCTTTTCAGAATATCGCTAACCCCAAACCAGGTTTCTGCTTCTGGCTTTCTCTGTGATGTGCTAGGATATAAAAGCATTAGATTTAAAGTACCAGGTCAAGCCCAGAACTTTATCTAATGGTTAACTATTAAGTAAAAAATCTGAAAATTTCAGAAAAATCCATGTCTTCAAGACCAGCTATCTAACCTAAATAGCTATATGGGACTGAACTAAATTCAGATACACC
The DNA here is from genome assembly GCA_028023455.1 of Epiperipatus broadwayi. Classification (NCBI taxonomy): domain Eukaryota; kingdom Metazoa; phylum Onychophora; class Udeonychophora; order Euonychophora; family Peripatidae; genus Epiperipatus; species Epiperipatus broadwayi. Next base: position 405,297 of record JAQFVV010000475.1, read on the forward strand.
ATACATTAATAGCTTTAGCAATATAAAATCATCAAAGCCTTAATAGAAAAAAATATAATTGTGAAGAAATCAAGTCATATATCACATGACCTAATTTCACAACCTTGTATTACAAATGTTATCTAATGAGCTTGCCAATAAAATATCCCCAAGCCCAGACTGGTTTCTGTTTCTGGCTTTCTCAGTGATGTTCTAGAATATTCAAGCATTAGATTTAAAGTATCAAGTCATGCCCAGCAGTTTATCTACTGGTTAATTATTAAGTCAAAAATCTGAAATTTTTGGACATCCACATGTTTTCAAATCCAGTTATCAAACTTAAATAGCCATATGGGACTGAACTATGTTCATATACATCATATATTAATAGCTTAATAAAATCACCAAAGCCTTAATAGCAAAAAATATAATTGCAAAGAAATCAAGTCATATATCACATGATGTAATTTAACTAGCTTGTATTACAAAGGTTATCTAATGAGCTTTCCAATACCTCTTAACAAGCTTTTTAAAACATCCAACCTCAGACTGATTTCTGCTTCTGGATTCCTCAGTGAGATGCTAGAATATTTAAGTATTAAATTTTAAATTAGATTTGAAATACCAGGTCAAGCCCAGAACTTTATCGAATGGTTAACTATTAAGTAGAAAATCTGAAATTTTCAAACATCAATTAGGGAAAGTGTTGGGCTTAATATGTATTTTAAATCTAATGCTTGAATACCTAGCACTAGAAACAAAAACCAGTCTGGAGTTGGGGATATTATGAAAAGGTTATTAAAATCTATTGACAAGCTCATTAGATAACTTTTGTAATGCAGGCTAATTAAATTAGGTCATGTGATATATGACTTGATTTCTTTGCAATTATATTTTTTGCTATTAAGGCATTGGTAATTTTATATTACTAAAGCTATTCATATATGATGTATCTGAACTTAGTTCAGTCCCATATGGCTATTTAAGTTAGATAATTGGATTTGAAGACATGTGGATGACTGAAAATTTCAGATTTTTTACTTAATAATTAACAATTAGATAAAGTGCTGGGCTTGACCTGATATTTTAAATCTAATGCTTGAATATTCTAGTACTTGATTGAAAAAGCCAGAAACAGAAACCAGTCTGGGAATGGGGATATTCTGAAAAGCTTGTTAAGAACTATTGACAAGCTCAATGGATAACATTTGTAATACAAGCTAGTTAAATTAAGTCATGTGATATATGACTTGATTTTTTTTTGCAAATATATATAACTAGCACAAAAATATATAAAAATAAACTATAATCAATGATTGTTGTACTTTTTGGACAAGAAAAATTTTGTTTTGATAAGCTTAATATGTATTTTGTACTAATAACTATATTTAAGAATTAGTTATATTTGAGTGATATGCATGGTGCTTTAGATCAGAAAAAAAAATTTTTTTTAACCAACATAAAATATTATTCGATAAATTGTTTATTTATCTACTACTGCACACAATTATGAATTCTATTTTTGACATTATGTATATATAACTTTCATAATTATTAACACATGTGCTTTCTACTTTGAAATAACTCTGGGCTGGTACAGCAATTACTGAGATGAATCACCGGTAATAACATGGAATTTGTTGTGTCAGTACTACAGTAAAATCTGCCATCAATATTGCTTCATAAGCTTGGATTTTAATGCTATTGAAATGATAATTTAATTTTTGGTTTTAGATTACAGCTGTAATTGGGAAATAATAACAGTTCTAAAGTGCGAGTGTTTTATTCGTAATTCAGAAGAAAATTTTTTGTGTTACATTTGTAAAGATGAAAGATACTTTTGTATATCTAAAAGTAATTTTTTTTATTTATTTTCAAAGTTATTTTTATTTTTTTAAAAGATATTCGGAAAGTATATAATATATATTATTTTGATAATTTCTTAATACTGTTTGAAGCATTAAAAACTTAATTGATGAGATAATTGATAATCACTTTTTTTAATTGCTCAATATCTCCATAATATTTTTTAAATATTTAAAAAAAACTTTATCTTAAATTTAAAATGTTTTAAATTTTATTTACTAAAAATAATTCCAATTTACTATAAATCTTATTTAAAATAAAAACGATATTTATAATGTATTTGGATTAACTTTTGATATCCCACTGTTAATATAAATAATTGAAATGTCCTCTAACTACAGTATATGATACCTCTATTGGTAAAAGGAGTAATACCATCTGTATACCTGCTATTTTTCTCTATATAGAAAAGTGTCTCAACCAACTAGGCTAAAAAGAATGAAATTTTATATTACTCAAGAATTTTATTTTTAATTATTTAATTGAAAATTTTTAGTTGACAAATCTGAAAACATTTTTAATTTAAATCTTATCAACAATAAATCAAATGATAAAATAAGCATTATATTTTAATTTTACAGTATCTATTATATATCTATTGAAATAAATATTTTCATGGGCATATGATATTTTATAAGTTATGTTTTCAGGAGAAACTGTGTTTAATAAAGTAAAAATACTAATGTTTCGATAAAATAGCATTTCTTGATATTCTTGTTTCTAAAACTAACAATGATACCTTAACATTTTCTATATACAATAAATTTATCCATAAATTTCTAAAGACATTATCTCATCATCAAGCATTCTAAATCTTCTCTGAAGCTAAGCCATTCTTCAAAGGAGCATTCCTACCACATTTGCGTTAAAAAGTAGGTCAAACACACACACATATTAATAATGAATCGTTGCAATACCATCTCTAAAAATAAAACAATGTGCAAATCAAACAAAATATTAATAGCATTCTGATAAAAAATTAAAAATATAATCACTCTGGAAGCTCAAGGAGTCTATGAGATCCTATGTGGCATGTAATCAACCACATACATAAGAAGGAGTAATTAACCTATACGAGCTGGAAGAGATGACTAAGGCAGTGAAAAAAACTAAAAATCTTAAGAACTTGCTTTCCATAATTTAGACAAGCCATTTCATAGACTTTTTAAATACTAAAAGCATATCCACATGCAACAGCCATTATCAAAAAATATTTAGGGAGACTATAGAAATATTAAAAAAAAAAAACAAATTGTATTAACAAATATTATAAAATAATAAAATTACCAATTGAATGGAGTTTTCTTATAAAAATAAATAAAATTTTTTAAAAAAACATATCAAATTTAATTTAATATATTCAATAATCATGTAATACAATTATCTCTGTTGAAACCATGTGAGTATTACTGTTTTTTCTTTCAGGTGAGAACAAGTTCTGTCTAAATATCTGGTATTTTTATTTTATTAAATATGTGTGCTCTGAAAATATGATGAATTAAAGTCAACATAAGCATGACAAGAATATTGACATCATCAGATTTTCAATGGTATGAATAACTGAAGAGTTGGAGGGTGAAGTAGATTGAAGTATATCCATTAAAGTTTGAAGAATTGCTATCTTAATATAAACCAAGCACTGATTATATATATATATGTGTGTATGTGTGTGTGTGATAGTGATCTGAACCAACTGATGAGTGCTGGTTCAGCACAAAATACATATATTGGAAATCATTTATCTTTTTCGCATGTATGTGGTCTTGTGTATCAGTTATATGAGATAGAGTGGATAGTTAAAGGATGCTTGAAATTCTGTGTTCAAGTCCCTTATGGTTATGTATAAATCAATCATACATTTTAAGCCTTAACTAATTAAAAAATATATATTTAATATTTTTAAATATTATCTTGAGTTAATATTTTGATTTATTAATTTTTACATTGAAAAAAAAAGGATATACATGTTCTTTCACTGCAGTTTTAAATATTCAATTCTATAATGACATTTGATGTACTTTTTAAGTGCTTGTTATTCATTATTAATAACAATAATATTTTATTAAAATATGGCATATTAGATAATTCAGTCAAATATATAAGCAAATATAATTTATTTATAATAAAAATGTTTATATACTCTTATTTAATTTAAATATACTATTATTAAAATATATAAATAAATATTAGCTATAACAAGATTAGGTTACATTTATCACATCTTTCAAAAAAAAAAAAAAAAAAATCTTCAATAGATATCTGGAGTGTAATTCCATTTTTATAATTCGGGTTTTTTTCTCCTCATTCCAAAAATCTATTTATATTATTCATTGATTTTACATATTGTCTTTTTCTAGGTCTTTTAATTTATTTTGAATTTTATTATTGCCCTTTTCTAACAGCATGATCACCTAAGTATCGTTTCAGTTTTCTAATTCATTTATTAACTTCAGTATTGTAATTTCTATGTTACGTAACACATATATACATTCAAATATTATCAACGATAAGTACTTTGCTTGCATTTATTAATAAAAACTTGTATGTGTATGATAGAAAATCGATTTACAATTTCACGGTGTATATAAAATGCATGTCCTGGTTGTTTCCTTTCATGTGGCTGAAAAAATTACTGAAAAATACGATGTATCAATTATTTATGACCACATTAAATTTAAAAAATCATAATGCAATTGTAGACAAAATAGTAATTTGGAGAAAACTGTTCAACGTGATCGGAGTTTATTAAAACAAGATGTGTAGATATTTTATAAAGTCCAATCAAAAGCTCAAATGAAATTTGCAAAACAAATAAATATTGTTTTGAAAAAAAAAAATATAAAAGAAAAGATCCGTTTATGGCATTTAGGCGGGTGTGAAAATAAAAAAGAAATAAATATTTGCATCTACTTATATTCTTATAATTTACAAAAGTTAAACTGTAGAAAAGTAAATGCATCATCCCAAAACTGACAGTCGAATTACATTTTTTATTATTAATAAAATGACTATAATATATTGTTTCTGGTCCAAAATACATAGTGAAGAAGTACATCAATGTAATGTCTCTCTCTTTCAAAGGATTTAAGTTATTCCGAGAAATTTAGACATGTTGTTATCGTTTCCTATTTTAAAAATGTACGCAAACGCACACACATCTATATATTCTCACAAACAGTATATATGGATAAAACACTGAAAGGATCATTCTTTCTAAATATTATCAACTCCAGCCTCTTTATTAAACTATCAAACAAACACGACCATTCATAATTGCTTTGCAGTTTGATAAAAGACTGGCGCATTAATATTAACAGTGCATGGAAAGGTAATTATTCTAGTATTTACTTAAGGATTTAAAGTGCTATGTTAATTATTTATATACATGTGAAAAGACCCTGAATAGTTTAATGCCATTGTAAATTAGCTGAGTCTAGAGTTAAAGATTCATGGATTACAGCTCAGTATTCAAACACCATATGTTCTCTTAAACAAGAAATAATTTGAATATTCTACTTTAATATGAAAAAATATATTGTTTATAGTGCACATTTTAAATGTGTAAACCAAACTATTCTGACAATTACATACCTGCAATTTCATGTAAAATAATTCACCTGATATTCTAGTTTCATATATTTTATTTTAAAGTGTGAGGATATCATACCATTTCCAACTTTCTTATACACTTCAACAATACTATTTTTTATATCAAATATTTATTCTTACAATTTTGATTCTCCTGCAGTCATTACCAGAGCTACAATATCCAAATATATAATCATACAATTAATACATTTTATACATTAACGGAAAGTACTTCTGCAGATTTAAAGAATGTTTTTAATAGTTTATTATTGTTAAATTTATTATTTTTATTATAATTATATATTTACATACATAATCAAACATACATCTAAAACTGACTATTATAAATAATCAATTCCATTTTATTATTTTACTCTTAACTAATCTCATTTTACATTTATTTATATTATTTTATTTTTAATTCATTATAATAATAATAAAGTTGTGCTAACACACATATGACATAAAGCTGTATAAATTAACAAATTAATTGTAGTGAACAAATTATAATGGCTTCAAGAAAGTGTATTTTCTCATAATCATAATTTTAATTTTCAAATATGAATTTTCCCCCTACAGTATAGGCTTTTTTATACCTGCACTTCTATATATAATATATAGGGGCTTTGAAGTCAGACTTTCACATGACTGTCAACCATCCATGCTATCTCATGCTGCTGATACACTTGATCACACACATGTTGAAAAGATAAATAATCACCAACATACGTATTTTGTGTTAAACCAGTACTCATCAGTTGGTCCAGATTATCATCTCCACATCTTTTCAAAACTTTAACTTTTGAATTCTACTATTGAATACTATTATTTTATTCTTATCTTTTTACATCTATTTTTAATTAACTTCTAACTTTTTTTTATTTTTATATATTTTTTATAACTAACCATTAACTTTTTTTCATTACAAATTATTTTTTTACATTACAAATTATTTTTTTTACATTACAAATTATTCATCTCCTTAAAATTTATTCTTTATATATCCTATTTCTAAAATCCAACTGACAATTTTTTTAAAATTTTTTTTATATTTGTTTAACACCTCCCTCTATCTTCATTTTCCTCAACTTTATTTTTTTAGCCTTTTTATATTCATAATGATCAGGTTAAATGTATGTTTGGTTATGTATATAAAAATGAGTATAAAATGTATTAATTGTATGATTATATATTGGTTATTGTATCACTGATGATGACTGCAAGACAGTTGAAACAGTATGAAAAAAATTTGATATAAAAAATAGTATTGTTGAGGTTTTATAAGAAAGTTGGAAGTCGTATGATATGTAAATATAAAAATGAATACATAAGAAAAGGAAGAAAAATAAAATTATATTATTTTCATAAAGCATGAAGAAATTTTTATGTGATTAAAATTTTTAAGCATTACATAATTGTAAACACCTATCATGTAAGTCAGAGGCAGTTTTACTTTCATTTCAAATTCTATATAATTGCAATTATTAGAATAATGAATTATACATATAACAATTATTAATTAGATTGAAGATTAATTGCATAAGCATAGTGAAAATTTTAAACTTTAGTAAATCTAGATAGATACTTGTTGCAGCATAAAGTACGTTTTAATATTATTATGTTAAAGCTAGGAACAAATTTTATTAGCTTTGTCAAAGTCCTAATCACTTCTTCACTATGTTAAAATAGCAGCTAGATGGTTATATAAAACTTTAGCTTTATGCCACATAATTGATACAATGTGAAGATATTTCATATATAATTACAATGTTAAATTATATTTATATCAATCACTCATAATGTAAACACCATATAGGACAGGAATGATATAATTTTATTTTAAGCTCAAAATTAATCAAATAGTTATTGTAAATATTATATTACAACAATTTTAACAAACCTGTAAATAAATCATGACTTATCAAATATGTAAAGTTGATAACACAATTCTAATTACTGAACAATCAAATCTAAAAAACATTACTATTTTATTTCGCAAACCAGTTTTGAAAGAATTTAATGAACTTACAAATAATGCTTGTAAGCTTATATCTCATATATGATCTAAATTGATTATAAAGAACTAAATTCATAAAAAAAACCATGAAGGTAGGTCTAAAATATTTAGACATTATTACTTTTTGATTAGATTTGGAATGTCATTATTTATCACATGATCACCATCTCCATATTAGCACATAATTGTTGTAAACAAAGGCAAAACTCTCCATACAGTAGTGCCACCCTGTGCCAAATAGAGTAATCAATGGATGCCAGAAGGCTTGTGCATAAAATTCCTATCTAGTGACTACTCATCCAATATCCCCAGACTAGTTTCTGGCTAACAGAGTAATCAATGGATGCCAGAAGGCTTGTGCATAAAATCCCTATCTAGTGCCTTTGTCATTATTTATCTTCATAAAAAACTGATTGGCATTGATGTAAGAAAGAGGCATTATTTACAAGTTCATTAAACTACAAAGAAATCAAGTCATATGTCACATGACCTAATTTAACAAGCTTGTATTACAAATGTTATTCTGAAAAGCTTGTTAAGAGCTTATTTGCGAGTTCATTATATAAGTTCATTAAAATAATTATTGGAGAATTTAACATGTGAATTAATATAATAACATTTTCAGACTTGGTTCTTCTATGACTAGGTTTTTGTTGTGTTATATGTTATTTTATTAAGGTGAACATCTACTTAGAACAACAGCATATCCAAAAAAGCTAAGTTGTAGATGAAGCATACATCAGATGAAATTAGTATAATTTATTTTATGACAGATTGCCAAAAAATAACCAGAATTTTGTAATAAAAATGTGTATTTATTTATAGATATTACAAATTAAATCTCCTCCAAAGTACTGTCCATTTGATACAATCTATTGGTCTAAATGAGTTTTCTACTTTTTGAAGTAGTCCTGAAAATCTGGCAATGTGATGCATTTTAATGCTTCTGTGATTTATGTTTCACCACTTTCTAGTCTGAAAAAGTTTCTTTTGAGAATTTTTTTATTCAGAGTAATAAAAGAAAGTCATATGAAAAGATCTGGTTAATATGGCTGATGGATAAGCTGGGTCATGTTGTTTTTAATTAAACATTGTTTCATACTCCAGACTTTGTGCATTGCCATAGTCAACTTGTGCTTTCAATATTGCCACAAATTGGGGTGTTTTAAATTTAGTGCATCATGAAAATGTTTCAAAAGTTGTAGATAAAATATTTAATCATTATGAATAAATGCTGAATAAATAATGTCATTTACATAAAAAAAAAAGAAAACAGAATTTCATTAACACTAAACTTCACTCCATACTTTTTAAAGATGTAATGAATTTGACATTTCCATTAAATCACTCATAAACTTATGTTTTCTGCAAAGTGGTTTGTAAGTGAATAACTTCAAATTGATCTAAATGGATTATAAAGAACTAAATCCATAAAATAATGAAAGCAAGACTAAAATATTTAGTCATTATCATTTTTTGATTATATTTACTTCTTTAGATATATTTAAATTAAAAAATAAATATTGGAAAGGACACAAGTTCGCCTTTAAAAAAAAGCAAAATATCTCAATAGATAGCTGTTCAAACATAATTTAAGGATCACAACAATAGAAATTTCTCTGACATTGTGTCACTCTAAGGAAGAGTTAACAGAATAACATTTGTAAAAATGAATAACAACTGACACATAATATACTTCATTCTCTTATAATTTGTGAATTTTTATCATTATGATTTATATGCACTTCTATTGCTCATCTTCATTTTCCATTCTTGATTTGATTACTGCCATATTGCTTATTATTAAACCAATCCAAATTTTGAAAAATATAAGCTTTTTGTTGAATAATGTATCTATTAATTATCCTGCCATCTGTTCTGATTATAATCAAATTGGCTAAAAGTCTGGTAATTTTTATGTTATCATAGCAAATTTATACTCATTTTAAAGCTTAAAAAGTATTGTAAGATGCTGTTTTCTCTAGAATTATTTTACAAGTAAAAAATCAATAATATTTACATTCACAGCTATAACAATGGCAGAAGGAAGGTTTTCCTAGTTACTGATTGGCTGGTTCTCATTTCAAACAAAAGTGAGCACCTGATAATTTTCACAACTCCAACTTCTTTGTTTTGATTTTGAAAATGAATGCTTTTTAGTATTTTTTTTACATATTATAAATTATTTAGATAAAATATGCTGAAAATAAAATTATTTTAGAAAATTAGTTAAGATTTTAGTAAAAATTATTTACTTTTACATTAACATAAATTGAGAAAGAAAATCACTAATGTACTCAACATTTTCTAATAAATTACAAATGTTCTTTTTAGGTTCTTGCTATAAAATATTTTTATAATTATAAGTAGAAATTTATTTTTGAAAAAACATTTGTTCACTTTCACATTCTAACAAATTATTTATTTGCTTTTTACAAACAAACTAAAATGAAAATAATATTAAAAGATGAATATATTTTTATTGTTGATTCTGTAATTGACCAATCAAAAGTTTATAGTTTAACTTAGTAAACCAAGCAGATTTTTGTATGATAAAAAGGTTACTCTCAAGTAAACTCATTAATGGCTTTAACTCACTTTAAAATGGGCAATTTTTACATTATTGTAGTGAATTTAGGTTAATTTTAAAGCTTAAAAAGTACCATAAGATGCTGCCCTCTCTAGAATTGTTTTACGAGTAAAAAATTAATAGCATATAGATTTGAAGTTACAACAATGGGAGAAGGCAGACTTTCCTAGATTCTGATTGGTTGGTTCTCATATCGAACAAAAGAAGAGTGCCTATCAATAATTTTCACTGCTCCAACTTTTTGTTTTGATTTTGAAAATAAAAGTGAATGTTTTAGAGTGATTTTTAGTATTTTTTTAACATATTATAAACTATTTTGATAAAATATACTGATAATAAAATTATTTTAGTAAATAGTTAAGATTTTAGTAAAAATTCTTTACTTTTACATGAATGTAAATTGAAAAAGAAATCAGTGCTAACAACAACTTTGACAGTTGTCAACAATTTTCACTGCCCCAAGATCTTTATTTGATTTTCAAATATAAATAAATGATTAAGAGTATTTTGTTGGTATTTTTTTACATATTATAAATTATTTTGATAAAATATGCTGAAAATATAATTGTTTTAGAAAAATAGTAAGATTTTAGTAAAAAATTCTTATTTGTATGTGAACGTAAATTGAGAAAGAAAATCACTGACATACTCAATATTTTCTAATAGGTTACAAACCTTCTTTTGATGTTCTCCACTATAAAATATTTTTATGATTATAAATAGAAATTTATTTTTGAAAAAAAACTTTCGTTCACTTTCATATTCTGACAAGTTATTAATTTGCTTTTTACAAATGAAACTAAAACAAATATAATATTAAAAGATGAATATATTTTTCCTGCTGATTTTGTAATTGACCAATCAAAAGTTTAGAGTTTTAACTCACTCGACCAAGTATATTTTGTATAACAAAAAGGTTAAGGTTTATGTATCTTACATAATTTTTTTTTGTTTTAGAATCATATAGACTATGGACTTTTACTTTATGGTACTTGTTTTAAAAACTTTGTCATGCAATATAAAAAAGTGTAATGTAAAAAGAAGGCAACATTTTTAAAAGATTACAGATGTTTAAAAAATTTTTTAAATGAAATTTATAGTTTTTGGTAAAATGAAGTAAAATTTGATTTTACAAATATATTTTAAATTCACTAAATAGCATTTGTGCTACATATTTAATTTCTTATTTAAATAACTAATGAATTTGAAAAACTTTTAGGATTTCAGTTTAAATGCATTTAACACACAAAAAAGTAAATTTTCAAATGGCATGAATGCAGCAAGAGAAAACAAAGTAATGAATAAATCATTTTCTACTATTTCCTTTTAAGTATGTTTTCACATAATAAAATAAATTTTAAAATGGCTTGGAATTTTTGTGATAAATTAAATACATGGTAACATTTCATAAAAAATGTCTTTGGCAAAGTATGGTAAAACTTGTTTTTGTAAATATATTTTAGAAGAATTAATTTGCTTTTGTACCACATATTTAATTTATTTGAATAATTAAAATTGCAATCTAAAGTGATTTGGAAGTTTTGTCACAATTTGTTTACTGTGCATAGGTTACCAATAATTCTTTATTGTTCAACCTTTCTTTTATTCTTATACTTATATATAAACTTGGAAATGTTGTTGGTTGCGCTGTGGATTTTTGCTTTATGATACTTAATTTTTTTTTTAAAAATTTCTATTTTTTTATTAACATGAATGAAATTGTAAAGACAGCTATCTATATAATATATAAAAAAAATAAAAGAAATAGACTGCATATTGTGTTATTACGGCTACAGAAATAAATTCTTTAAGAAGAACACACATTTTTGCTAAAATTTGGTGTTTTATCTTATCTTACTTTTACAAGTAGATTCTGGAATTATAACAAGGAAATATATACTGTAAATAGAAAAATTATTTAGTGGGAAAAGAACACATACTTCTCATCATTTGATATCTTTATGATTAAAATGGAATGATTGAACAAATGCTATGTTGAACCACCATTATATATATAATTTCAAATTTACAGTGGAAACAGAAACTGACGGAAAACTTCCTTTTCTTGTTATACTTGTCACCGAGAAAAATAATAATTTTTATCTTTTTCAATTTTCAGAAAATCTACACACACTGACAGATATTTAAAATTTTCATCCCATCTTCATCCATCTCAAATCTTTTCTCTCGCAAAAACTCTTTTCACTAGAGCTATTAATCTTTGTTCATATAAATCAAATCTCAAAGATGAAATAAATCACAGCTAATAGCTATAATAATAAAACAATACATCAAGCCTTAATTCAAACCCTGAACAATTAAAATAAAAAACAAAAAGAAACAACTATTAGAGTTTGTATTCCAACTATAAAAAGAACTACAGACAATATTGGATGTATTCTAAAACATTATAATATAAAAACAATATATACTACTGATCATAAAATTAATAGCATTGTAACAAAGTCTCAAGACTCAATCTCTCTTGAGGCACACGGGGTTTATGAAATTCCACACAATATTTGTAACGTTTCCTATATAGGCATGAGTAATTATCACATCAGTGGTAAAAGAGATGTTCATATTAATGTAATTAAAAAAGTCTCATCATCGGCAGCATTATCTCTTCATGATATAGATGTAGGTCATAGCATTGATTTTTCTAATACAAGAATACTATCCAAATATGACACTCTCCAAGAATTTCAGATCAGACAAGCTATTGAGATCTTTAAAAGGCCAGAATGTATCAACAAACGTGACCATATAAACAAATTATCTTCTATTTGGAATTGTTTTAAAAAGTCATTAATCTAAATAGTTTTTCATAATTATTATTTTTATTTTCTATTAATAGAATATTCATTATTGTTATACATCAGTGTTTACAGTGCCTCTACAATTATTTTAAAATGTTTGGTACCCAGTTAAAGACCAGTGTAACCTGGTCGGGACGTCAGTTTATATATATATTAAATAAATTATACATGTATGTATCTGGATAATATTTCATTTATATCTGTAGTCCGTGAAAATCTTCGATTTAATATATATATTATTTAGTAAGCAAAGTGTTCTAGATCAATTTTTTTAGCAAAATAACTTTTAAAAATATGCAGTATCTTTCAACTTAATTCAGTTTTTTTTATTTAAAAAAATGTAATGTGTTGATTTAAATTAAATTTACATATATATATAATTCACTGTTATGTATGCAAATATAACACATATATTCATACATAATTCATTTACACATATGTTCTAAGTATTATTATTATTTTTTTCATGTGTCAAAGCATCGGCCGGAAAGCGAACCGCGACAACTGCTTGTAAGGCAGCTGTGATGACCACTCGGCTACCAACGCCTGACAAAAAAAAAAAAAAAAGCTAATTTCCTAATACTTACATTTTATTTTGTTATTCAATTTATAACCATAAACAAATGATTAAAGTTGTTGGCATATTTAAAAATTAAAGTTAAATTGTAGAATAATAATTTTAATACTTTTAAACTCATTATCTTTACTTTCTTTTCCTTAGTTTATTTTAAATATAAACCCATATTTATGCTATTGCTATGGTGTAATATTTTAATTACACAGCACACATGTATAAATGAATATTAAACTGGAGCAATCTATATAAATAAACAAATTTTGATTTTAGGGTGAACTCCTTAATTGAAGTTTATTTTTTCATAAATCATTTCTGCTATAAAAAGTTTAATTTACTCACTTTTTTATACATTACTAAGGGAGGCTAAAGGCTCAGACCACTTAAATTTTATAACTAGAAAAAAGTCACATAAATACAAGTTAGACTGCCTTTTTGGGATAAAGTTTAGGTGTTTTAAACCTCTACTTAACCTGATAAACGTGGGTTCATATTTAGAATGTGTGTATAATGATTATCGCAGTTGGAGACAATTTTTAATATGACAAACTTTAAATAAAAAGTACGTTATAAAATTTGAAATTTGATTGGTTGCACGCATATACACATACATATAATTTTCTAAGTATATGTTACATAATATATTTGTAGTAATGAATTCTTTAAGGTGCTCTATATAGTTAACATGCAAAGTTTTCCTGTATTAACATACAACTGCTAAGCATAATATATATATATACAAATAAAATGTCCGTCAATTAAAAAAACCATTGTAATAACAATAAAAGTAAGTATATCTCTGGCTAAGCATTTAACACAAAGCTTGTTGAGGAATTGGCAATCCTTTTTGTTTATAACTTACAAGCTTAAGAGAATAGGGTCATGTGATCTATGACTCTTATTTTGACTATTATAAACAGTCTTTCAATATGCAAAAATGCTTTTGGTTAATTGCTTAACCTGCCTAAACTGCCATTAAATTCAAATAACAAAACAGAAGGCAAACTCATCAACTCAAATCCCATGAATCCCAAATTTTAATGTTAGCAGCTTGTCTATTAATAAAATTTATTTTTTTCATATTTATTAAAATTGCCTCCTTAATTTTTCTTTTATTGTTGGTTTCTCTCTTGATGAATAATCTTCATACTTTCAATATCAAACTTAAATTTATGTTTACATGTTCTTTCATGATTCCAAGAAGACTGAAAAAGTTATTAAACCACTATTATTTTTACTTTACGCATGCTTATATAACAAGTCATGCTCCTTTAATCTTTTTTCAATACTGCATCTCTATTCATCTATATATATGATAACTTACATCCACAAACATTTGATATACAGCATTACTTTTCTGTTTACAGGTAAGACATTTTTAGAATTATTCACTAATTTATTAACATTATTTGGAACACAGAATGAAACATTAAACACATTCTTCTATATATCCTTAAAACAGATTACTTGAGCATTTGAAATATATATCGAATAGATATCCATTTTATTATCAATCAAATAGATAAACAATTATTAATATGTTCAATCTTATAACTTTAAACAATTCCTTGGCAAATATTTCAATATTTTTTAATTTATCATATTGGCAACAACATAATTTTCCATTACAAAACAAAAAAGATCTAAAACTTGCTATTTTATACATATTTTGATACTTTTGATTTACAATTTAAATACCCCCTTTTTGTAATGGTTTGATTATTAATTTATAACTTAATATACTATTATCTCTTGTAATAATTAAATTCAAATACTTAATACTTTTATCCTATTCTTTTTCAATAGTCCATTTCAAGCCATTCAAATTATTTAATTCATCTACAAGAAAATTTATAGCATTGGTATTTATACAAACAAAAACATCATCCACATATTTTTTGCAAATTTTAATATCTTTAAAAGAACACATATTAAAATACTACTCTCATATGTAAACAAAATATGCAGGCCCATTGGATAGCCTTTAGACATTTTCTAATATTCACCTTTAAAAGAAGCTACAATGTTATCATCAAAAAAATTTTAAGAATCAATAATAAATTTTACCACATATTTACAACATCTTTACTTTTTAATGCATGTTCAATTATTTTTATGGAATCCACTCTATCAATAGAATCATACATTTCTGTTAAACTAATGAAGCAATAACATCATTCTCATTAATCACTATATTTTTAATTCTATCTACAAAGTCAAAAGATGAAGCAATAGTATTTTCCCCAAATCCTAAAAACTCTTGTAACAGCTTATCAATATATTGAGAAGTCTGATGTGTAAATGAACCTGCAAAAGCAATCATAATTTGCAAATGATTATCTTCTTTATGTACCTTAATATTTTGCAAAAATACAAAGACATACATTACAGGAAGGATATATCTTATAGTACACATTATTACTAAAGGTTTTAGTTTTAGCATTTTTAAAATATTGCTAATAAATTTTATTCTCTGACCATATGATTTGTTTGAAAGAAGATAAAGGGCTGCAGATGTGTTTAATGATTAAATGTCAGTATATTGAGAAAGTTAAAATCCAAATGGAGAAATTTGTGTTCTTTTTGATTGAAGAATACAATATGGATGAGCAGATTATTTTAAAAGAACATCTTATTATGATATAATATCCCAATACTTGTATTCAAAATTTAGAAGTTTCCTTAATTATGTTATAATGACTTAAAAGCAATTTATAGCACTTTTTTTTTGTATTTTTGGAAGTGCAGATTTATTTTGTGAGTATATAGATCATCTATTTTTTCTTTGAAAAGAATATAATATATAGGTGAAAGCAGTAGATAAAAGATTAAAAGCAATAGGACTTTTCTTTGAAGCAAAAATTAGTCCATTAGTCCATACTAAGTATAGTTTAAAGGTCAGATGGAGATTGGAATGGTCAGTGTCATTGAAATATTTCCACCTCCGATTCCTCTTAAAAAGTCAAACCAATCAAGATAATTATCAAAAACTAGATGATAAATTGATGTCTAATTACCAGTAGCTAGATAAAAAAATAATTCTCATACTAAGTAGAAAAAATATAATTAATATAAGACATAATGTTCGCAAATGGTGCGAAAGAATTTTATATCTTTATGTCAAACTCATGATCTAAGATGCTTTAGCTTAACTCTTTTAGAAATTATTTATCAATAGGAAAAATACTTTGAAAAATTAATTAAAATATGATGTATTTGTACGAATGTATTTGTATATACATACATGTAATGTCCCCTGTAGGAAACTAAGATGAGGATTAGACTGAAAATCTACTAGATGTTACACTATCATTATATATATTAATATATCAGAAATTGTCGATGTAAGATTGTATAATTAGAAAATAGAAAGCTATGGCTCAGCAACATGATTTGACTATCTTTGATGATATGATAAATACGATATGTTGGACTATTTCCATCATCTATTATTAAATGTTGAATGTTTTGTTATCTTTTTAATATCTCGACATTTAAAGATTCACCGTTTACGTTAATAACATGTATATATTTTGTGAGTATGTGTGTGCATTTAAATAGACATTTGTTATAGCAAAGGGCATCAGCTGTTACTTAAAAAGGAAAACAATACTTTCCGTATTTCAAGCAATTTTTCTTTTAACAAGTAATGAAAATCTCTGGCTGTTCTAAAAAATATTTTTATAAGAAAAAATCTTATTAGATTTTAAAAAAGGTAGTTTTTTTTAATTCTAAAATAAAAAAGTCTAATTATAGGAACCATCTGATCTATTTGCTTTTTTTTTTTTTAAAGATAATATCTGCTTTTTTCAGCGCTACT
This sequence comes from Epiperipatus broadwayi, assembly GCA_028023455.1. Classification (NCBI taxonomy): domain Eukaryota; kingdom Metazoa; phylum Onychophora; class Udeonychophora; order Euonychophora; family Peripatidae; genus Epiperipatus; species Epiperipatus broadwayi. The sequence goes on from JAQFVV010000475.1 coordinate 422,550, forward strand.
GTGACAAACTAATTTTCTAAAGTTAAATGAACGGTTTGAAGTTAGCATTAATCTTGAGTAAATAAAACGGTTTTGTTGAACCAAAATTACCTTTTTTTATGCAACACCTTTAACAAGTTTTACCAATATAAAACCTGATTAGCATTAACTACATATAGTAAACAACAATAATGTGCTTAAATGTTTTGTTAGAAGCTAGAATGGCATTAGCATGCAAATCAGTTAAACTTATGCTAGCTTTGCTATTAACTGGTTCACAACCTTATCTTCACTTTTTTTTTTAATTAAAAAAATAATTTTAAAAAGTGAAAAATGAGTGTATATACAAGATTGGATTTATCTATAAAGTAAAAATAATCTTTTACAACCGTTGGATGAACCTTTATTAAAAGTATTATTATATAAAATGTATATGATATAGAAACAATCAAAATATTTTAAATATTTAATGCGGAATATATTTTGAACAAATATTAGAAATTGAATGGAATTAAGTATGCTCTGAGTGATTTTGCTTGATGGCTGAAATAACGGTAAATTTGTTGTGGGAATTTGATAACCCGTCAATAAGGCAGAACATTATGAGTTGTTACAATAGCATTATAATGAAGTCAGATTATATTTAAGATTTTATTTTTTTATTATAAATGATTTTTTCTGGTTTGGTACAGATGTAGACTGTCAGATTCTAGAACTCAAACTCTTTGGATTGGAGTCAATCTCTGTCCATATCTGGTATTCATATTTCACAAATTTCTAACCCAATAACCCATTTGATGATTTTTTTAATTAAATATATGAGTTTATAATCTGAAAAGCTCTTTAACTTTAAAAGAAATTCTTGGACTTTCAAAGAATCTTTAAATCTCACTATGGATAAAAGCTAACTTATCAGGCTGAGAAAAAAAAATCTTTAATTTTTAACTCTAGACTTTATGAGAAAAATATTCAAATGTGTCTTTTTTAAAAAAATAAAAAATATCAGTTATGATCAGTTATAGAAAACTATTGCCCCAAAATGAAAAACAGTTGCAAGATATATAAAACAATTGCATAACTATAGATAAAATGTTTTAAAAATACAAATTGATGTGATAAGAGACCAAAAACAAAGATATATTCTAAGTCTTTATTTAACAAATATAAAAAAGTAAAGCAAAAGATAAAATGTTAGAGCTGTCTTTAAATAGTTCTTTAATGTAATAATCAGTAGCTTGGTGACTTGCTGTAGAATAGTTTGAGTGTTTTTGTCATTTTTGTTACCCTTAAATGAAGAATATATACACACCCATTTACCAACATACTTTTAAGTTTTATCTGCCCCAGATTTAAAATCAATAAGATCTACGAATTGTAAAAGGATGTTCTAAACATTACAAATAAAGCTTTTCTATAAATATTAAGGCATTAAAATAACTAGAATATTATTACTTTATTTTATTTTAGTTAAATAAAAGACTTTTAAATGCCATTCTCTAGAAATGTCAACAAGGAATTTTTTTTTCTCAGTAATGAAAGTTTTTATTTATCAAAAAGACAAAATACACAACAGTTAAAAAAGGTTTACAAAGAGATGATTACATGGCAAAATGAAACTCAAGTACAATATGGTGAAGGGGAAGAGAATACATATAAAATGGGAAGGGGATATGGAAAGTGTGTGTAGTTCAGGCAAAAAAGAGTCTTTGGTAAGGAGCAATATTGATGGGATTGGTTGAGCTGGTGGATTGATAGGAGATAATATGTGACATTAACTTTGGAGGAATTGCTATATGTTAAGTCTTTAGAGATTTTAGGGATGAATGAGGAGATTTCTGAGTTATGCTTAGATGCAACAGGCTGATTTTTGTCCTTTGTATATGAGTAATTTTAGTTTTCCCTGTTGTACTTGGAATAACATTATGGTTGGTCATATTGTTTTTTTGACTTGCTTTTTACCTTTTAATATATTCTGCTAAAAGTTGACAGAAAACTTCTTATTAATTGTTTCAAAGAAAGTATTACCAACTTAGTCTATTGTTATTAAAAACTCTATACAAGCTACTAAAACAATCACTCTTAGCAAATAGTAAAATGTATCAAAGATATGATGGTTGAAGATGAATTATCAACAATGATTTGCTGATGATGATAGGTTATCAATATTTAGCTGCTGTTTTTAAATACAAAAAAAATATTTTCTACCTTTTCTTTATGCTACTTTACTTAATCTTTCTTTTTTATCTTACTTTTTCTTGTAATTATGTTAGTATAAAATCTCCATGTCATCAGTTTTTTAAGATATAAATGAATACATTAGATAGAAAAATGAGTTGTTTCTTTGTACAAGTACATTATCATTTTTTTTTTCTTGTATATATTTTTGCTTATTGGCTGAATTGAAATAGGAATTAAATAGACATTTTATTTAAACAATGATTATACCATTGGAAAGATTTTTCAGAAATTTTTTTGTTATTAACAAATTATAAAAGAATTAAACAAAGAGGGAGACACCTAAAATGTTTTACATTACAATATCTACATAGGTTATTATTTTTGATAGATTGGTCATATAAGCAATAAAATGTTAATAATATTCCTTAAACCGCTAATTATATTATTGGTTGTATGAGGTAAAAATGAAATCTTTTAATTGACCAACTCACAAACTGAAGACAAAGCCTATTGTTAAAACATATTCGCCTATAATATTAAATTCAACTCAGATACGTTTATAAAAAGTATATTACTAATTTTTTAGGTTATGAAAGAGAATGAAAGTTCTTTCAAAAATAAATTGCTATTTATTTATTATAAAATATATTCAATTTCGGCAAATATAAAGCGAATGTCTAAACAAAAAAGTGCTGACGCAAACGCTTTTTTTCAATTTTATGTTATCGAAAAGTAAAGATTTCTTTTTGCTAAATCTTAAATATTTTTACTAAAATCTTCAATATTTTTCGAAAATAATTTTGTTTTTTTGGTATATTTTTTAAAAAACTAGTTTAATTTCTCAAATTATATTTTTTTAATACTTAAATTGCATTCGAAATGAAAATCTCAGCGTTTTTCTTTATTTTCTTTGATCAGGTGGTTTCTTTGTTCTTTCCAGCCAATCAGAATGTCTTTTTCAGCTGAGAGCTGGCTGACAACCAATCACTGACAATGTTCTTTCTTTGATTAGTTTTAAATGCGGTTCTTTTGATTTTTTACTTGTAAAATAATTTGGAAGAGGGCACCATCTTACAGAACTTTTAAAAACCTAATCAATACCTGTCAAACGAATATTTTAGCATAAGAACTAGCAGAGTTAGAGTGATGTCAGATGTTGACGAGATGCCTCGTAAGAGGCGGTTGAAGAAATATTAGTAATGGTCATGATACCAATGTAGAGAAAATAGAGTGAATAATAGTGAAACTTTTTTTTTTATAAATAAAATATAGATTCATATGCTCACTAAAAAGTGCAAAACTTGCCTAATTATAATGTCTTAAAATGGAAAATGTAAGATAATAAATAATACATCTATTGAATTATCAAGTTTCAACATTGACAGGGCCACTCTTTAATAAAACTCATTTTGCAGAGAAAGTAAGATTAAATGACCAAGTAGATAGTTATAATTTTTTGTTTTTCAAACTACTTGTTTATTCACTACAAATAACTGCATACTTTATTATGAACTTTAATTTTGTGTTTTATAATCTTCTCATTATTTCATATACTAAAAATATTACTAACAGAATAAAAATTGTTTAAATAATAGTAGCTTTATGAATGATTATACTTTGGCATTACATTCAGAAAAGTCAGAGATAATTTATTCCTCATTGAAAAATGTTACTGCATTAATGATAATAAAATAAAAAAATTTTCTGCTTAAAAATATAATATCACATGCTCAAAAATGTGGTGAAAGTTTCTGAAAATATTAGTATAGCTCTGCTAATTTTCTCTGTTCATTTAACACTCTACCACATGAAATTTACAAATACCTTGATTTATATTATAAAATAAACAAATATGTCTCAATACCTTTGCAAGCATTTCTGTATTTTGCAAAAAAATAATTAGTGTGAATTTTTCTTGCATAGTGTATGTAACAATTTCTACTTTTTGTATTGCAATAGAGGTATCTTATACTCATTGTAGTCTAAATGTAAGTGATTTTATTTTTTCCATTTTTCATGATTTTATGTTATTTTGTATTTTTTTATACAAATATTATACTATTTTTTAAAGTAAAATTTATAATAAAAAATTAAATTTATTTCATTATAATAACTGATTTTTCTAAAAAAAAAAACTTCTAACTGATCTCAGTTATAAGCACCATTGATTGTATTCTAAAGATAAACAATATATTTTTCCATTTTTTGTGATTTTATTTTTCTACTTTTTAATACAAATATTGTAACATTTTTCTGTAAATAATGTTTATAATTAAAAAAAATTTAGAATTTTAATTTTATCACAAAATAACCTTTTTTTTTTTCATAAACAACATTAGATACTTGTTGTAATATTTACATTATAGAACCAAGTTGTTGTTGTAGTTTAAATAATTTTCTGTTGTTGAGTTTCAGAGCAACAATTTTGAATTGATTATTATAAATAAGATATTCACATAGAAAATGTTTTATGAAAGAATTTGAATGTATTCACTCTCAAAAAGCATATTGGGGATTATGTTATAGTTAAGAATTAGAAGCTAAAATAAGTTAATATTAAAAGAAAGACACTACTTATAGATACATTATATTGGACATATTACAAATATGTACATTACATGATTAAAATTACTGGGTCATTAAAATCTATTACTAAAAAAACCATGTATTTAATAAGAAATTTGATATTAGTTTTTCAAAATGAGATTTACTTATCCCAGTTTTAAAAACTGATAAAACAAAAATTATTGTTTTGAATATTTAAGTCATATTAGCCCACAGAGTATGATAGGATGCAAATAGAATTGTTCTTTGATTCACTAAAAATAATGACTGTTTCTATAATAATAACAATGGTAGTATAAGTCATTTTATTAAAAAGATATGTAAAAGTTTCTTCAGATAAAGTATTGAATGATTTAGAAACTTGATATATATATATTGTAACCTAGTGTTATTGACACTTGGTCTATTTAGCATCGTTTCCATAGGAAAACAATGCTATTTTTTTTCTAGAAAATAAAGAAATAAAATAGTAATAATATTAAGTGATTAATAAAGTATTCTAGTTACTCACTTTAACGTATTTTAAGCAAATAACTAATAAATTTAGTAATTTAATGTCATTTTGGAAAAGAGCATAAATAGTTTAATTAAAAATAATAACCATAAGAGCAATTTAATATAGTATAAAAGCATATTATAAATAGTAATTGATTGTAGATGGACAGGGGGGGGATAGATGAGTATCTTATCATAACAACATAGCTTCTGGTAATTTTATTTTTTAAATTATTTTAGACAATAATGTATACAGAAATATACACCACTAATAAACAGTGTCAATTACATGTATTTATTATTTTACATTAGTTGTCAAATTACCTTGTAATCCATTTAAACCATACAGAACAAAATATAACTGTAATAAGTTTGTTTTTTTTTCCTTTCTTTTGTTTATGTATAATTAAATGATTTTTTCTCTGTAAGAGGTCGCTAAAATAAAACAAGACCGCCAAAAAACTGGAAAAAAAAATTAGTCTGCTATTAGTCCAAGGAGGAGTCAGTACTGAAATTCGGTAACCAATTTTTTTTTTATAATTTTTATTGCAGAAATAAATATCAGTCCATTAAATGTTTGATAATATCATGTTTGGCTAATCTTAATTGATAGGATATTCTGCCTTTCTATGTCCATCGATCTATTATAAAGTTTTTTTATACTAAAAGATTATACTATCGTGTGCTAAAGTTTAAAATGACCGTATTGACTACAGTAATCACTGAAAGCGTCATTATGTTTAAAGTAAATAATATAAATAATTTCCAGCAAATAAACAATTATTTATTAACTTTACCTTATTTGATAATTTTTTCTTGGTATAAAAGAAAAATTTATAATTTAAAAGACATATTATAAAAGCTAAGGAAAGTTAACTATAAAATTTCGCGCTCTTTTTAACTGACATTGTCTGCATTTAAAAATAATGAAAGCTCCTCACATTAAAATATAATTTATTCAATGAAAATTATCTAGAAATAATATGAATGATAAAGGATATTTACTTATGCACCTGCATAATTTTTAAAAGGAAAATATAAATTTTCTCAAGGCAAGTATTGAAAATTTTGTATGCGTGCATATTACGGAAATTCATTATTAAAGAAGACTTATAATTCCTAGAGTAGGAATAAAAATTACCAATATAAGTGACTTAATTATAACTTTATAATATAATGTTATATTATACCTCAACTAGAGTCCTTAAAATTCTATCTACGTAAGTCAGCTGCAGTCTTTATAATTATAATATTTCCTAAAAGTCGCGCATTAGTTTATTCTTAAACCAGCTAGCTAAATAAAATGGTACGTATCGCCAATATTAAAAAGGAAAAGAATTGTATATATGTGATCGTCAAGCGTCAAAATATTCGTCATGTTAAGTTATGTATTGTCTTTCTTGGATCCCAAAATTATATAAGTTAATTCAAAGAAGAATTAATATCCAACGCTATTATGTTTTCTTTGCTTAATTATTAAATGCGCCAGAATAGAAGAAACTTTTATCAAAATGAAATAATAAATGTGTTTCTTATTTCAAAAAAAAATTTTACTTCGTGAACTACGAAAGGATCAAATTCTTCATCTAAATAAATTGCCAACGGAAAAACATTTTTCTAGAAAGATAATAAACACTTGTTAAGTAATATTTTTTATTTGAAAAAATTATGTATATTTTTTTTATCAACAGGTTAAAAGATGTATATTCAAGTAGTATTTAAATGACCTTGTAATCATAAAGGTATGTTTTCTTTTAATTATTCTAGGTTAAATTTATATTTGACATGGAAAATAATTTTATAAAATGTGTTTACTTATGATAGGCAATTATGGGTATAAATTTATATGTTAAATACGTAAAAGTATAAAAGTTCAGATACTTAATAGATAAAATATCCAGTTAAAATTATCAGAAGTAATTAAAGAGAAGTGCTATACAGAATCTTATTTATTTAAAGTTTAAAACAAATTTATACTATGTTAATTGCGGAATTTATTCCCAATTATTTTTTTTATTAACGCATTCACTTAATTTAGTTCAAAATACTATATAACCAATTACTTGTTGAATGTTTCTTTGGCAAAGGTAAAAATTATTATGTTTATTTTGTATTATCCATTGATTACAGACGTTGATTTAAATATACCCCGGAATATAAATTTTGTGTAATTAGTGTATTTGCTTATCTTGCCCCGAATAGCATCAGTATATGATTAATATTCACATTAGTAACAATTGTATGTATTTATTTGTGGGATGGAAAATAATCTCCCCAAAAGCTTTATTTTCCATGAGGGGAATAAATAAATCTAGAATTCGGGTATGGTTATAACCCAAGCGATCGCTTCCCAGAGCCAGGACGATCAGCATTTATACCGTATTTAGTTCATTTCGTTCGTTAAAATCCCATGAGAGAATTATATTGGTGTGTGTTCCTATTATGCCCAGGTAAGAGGCAAGGACCCACCAAACTATTTTAAGATAGTCGTTAACTCTTCGTATCTACGGTATTATTCCCTTTTCCTCATGAGAAATAGAGATAATTCCACCACGGAAGGTGTAGAATATTGTGTTTTATTTAAAAGTTATGGCAAGATAACGGGTATACTGGAGGTAAATTCTTCACGATCCATTTAGTAAAAATAGAGTGCTAGTATATATAATCAAAGTCTGGACTGTGCGTCGGAATAGTGCGGGTAATCTACACATGAGTCAATGGAGAAAATAAGTTTAAAATTGTGTGATTTATAAATTTTATTTGCCAAAGGAGGGTTCAAATACTAAGTTTAATTCAAGTTAATTATTAAGTAGCACTCACAATATAACTTATACGGAGGAAACAGTGTGTATAACAACTTCAGTTGTTATTCAGGTAAACATTAAAATAATAAATGTAATTTCTGATAAATAACCCATAAATTATAATAAGTTATTTAAATAAAAACTGTCATTTAGTTAAAGATACGATGATAATAATCGTTTGTACGCATTGCCTAGAATCCAATTATTTTTATTTTAAAACAAATAGTCAGAATAAAGTTAAGCAGCCGTTCATATAAGATACACTAAACTGATAAGTTAGTGTATCGACAATAATATTTATTTTGTTATATTTTATCTAAATAAATGTACAGCAAAGATGACGAAGTAGTTCAAATCCCAGTCTAAAAGCATAGACTAATTACTATTAGTTATTATTTTATTTTATCCATATGGGATCAACTAAAGTGTATAATTTTGGTTTATTATGTTAATCCTAAGGGATTGTTTTTGTTAAATTGTAAGAATAAATTGGAATATTGTTAGAATTTAATAATAAATATAGTCTTATTAAAAGCTGTTTTGAGTCATTTTCTTATGTGCTAAATAAAAGTGTATCTGCATAATACTTGCAATACTTTCTTGAGTCCAAAATTATTTATGAAATCTCAAATTCAATACACAAGATAGACAATTTTAAGCAGATCAGAATATTTCATTATATTTTTAATGTAATAATTATTTATGGAATTGAAACTTCAGACCAAAACATTTTATTTTATGTGTGTGTAAAATCACTTTATTCCCAAACTAGTATATTTGATTGCATATTGTTCCATACACATGTAAGTGAAGTGTCTAAATATTAAATCTTAGTTAAATTATTGTGTTGTCATGGGTGATGGAAGGACACAAAAGCACCCTTGTCTTTTCATCATTCCGACCGAGATTCTGGATTATAAATTGGCAGTATTATTCAAAATTATGCGTTGTTATTGAATAGGGTCATCATCTCGTTAAATATTATAATAGTTGATATGTGGATGAAGACACCTGGAATTTAAATAAGTTAAATGTTTTTTATAGCCAACCAGAATGTCAGTTCTATTGGACAACACAATACTGCCGAGCATTTTTATAAAGATATCAGAGAACCCTGAGATTAGTGTCAGTATTATAAGTGCTCTTAAAGAAAGAATTAATTCAGTATGATTAATATTACAAGTGTGGCATGGTTAAAGAGATGGAAACTTTTAAATTGTATAATAATAAAATATTGAGATCATATTGACAAATTGCTGAATGTTTTATTGAGTCAGTAATATTAACAATGAAGTAAAATCATCATCATCATTGTCGAATAGTGCAAGTACTTATAGCTCAGAGAATGTATTTAGATAGAGAGAGAATGTTAGTTTATTCTAAATGGTTTTATTAAATCTATTTTATTAATGATAATTATTTTTATTCGATCTCTGTCTGAGCTGCATATCTCTGTAGCCGAATTATATAACTAACCTAACGAAGAGTTTTCAAATATCATATTAGATAATAGAGGGTTGGAGGCGTCCGTATTATATTTAATAATACCGCTCACTGATTTTACTAGGTTATAGGAATGGCCCGTACGTACGTCGTTTTATCTTGTTTCTGTTAAGTGTCACGTTACGTTCCTATCATACAAATAAGGTTAGAATATATATATATAATATGATTTAAAGACATAAATAACTGATCACAAAACATAAAAATGATTAGTTAATTATAAATGCAAAGGATATATAATAATTTATTTATTTTGATAATTCTGAATGTTTTTGACATTGAATTATTGTATGGACTTAAAAACTAATAAAACAAATATTATTTCACACAGAATGGCATTTATTTCTACCATAGTAGTGATATTTTAATAGTTGAAGAAAATATTTTTCATCTTCTGAAATCAAAGATAAAATTAAAACTTTATTTTTAATCTTAAAAATGAATATGGTTGAGATCTAGTTTTAAAGTATATAATTCCTTGAAAAATACAGATTTTTAAAAGATTATTTAGCTCATAAAAATTTGCATGGCTTTGTGCAGTGGTAGAGTATCAAACTCTGAAGTGTTAGGTCATGAGTTCAATTCCAGTGCTATAAAACTCTGAAGTGTTAGGTCATGAGTTCAATTCCAGTACTATCAAACTCTGGAGTGTTAGGTCATGAGTTCAATTCCAGTGCTATCAAACTCTGAAGTGTTAGGTCATGAGTTCAATTCCAGTGCTATCAAACTCTGGAGTGTTAGGTCATGAGTTCAATTCCAGTGCTATCAAACTCTGAAGTGTTAGGTCATGAGTTCAATTCCAGTGCTATCAAACTGGAGTGTTAGGTCATGAGTTCAATTCCAGTGCTGGCACTTTTGTTGTGCAAACTTCTTATGAAATCTCAAGTAATAAAGCTATTTTATCTCATTTTAAGATGCAGCTAAAGCTACACCAATATTGGACTGTCAGAATTTGTAATGTAAAGTCTTTGGACTGATTCCAGTTGTGCCACCTCCAGCACTTGAATTTACGAACTCCTGAGAAATGGACCATTCAATTATTTTTCTTAAAAATAAAAAACTGCAGTAATTATCATAAAATTTTGTTAATTATTACAGAAAAAATACTCTCATTAAATAAATTACTTCTGATCAGTAAATCAGTTGTGACTAGAGAATATACCATTTTAGAAAATCATACCATTATCTCTTAGATGATTTCAACTTATATATGGTCATAATATTTAACTTACTTAATCAAAAAGATGTAGCAATGTTTGAGGATGAGCGGTATTAATATACAATTTTCATTATATGATTGTCTTATGAGGGTATAAATTGTTTATTACTATGGTTAAAAAATATGAGGTGTTTGGAAGAAAAACATACTGAAAATATTATCTTTGGTCCATATTGTTTTTATCTTTATGACAACAGTTTTAGATATCTCTATAAGTCTGCTAATATGAAATATATTTTATATATAATTTGAGCCAAATTAAAGCAAAAACTTAAGTTTTTTGATTTTTATCTTATCAGCATATGTATAAACATAGGAAGTATATCACCCACTCCCAGGCTATGAATTGAAAGTCCTGGGAACTCTGGTGTTTGTAAATATACTTTTGCCAACACTGTTGGTAATTCAGAATGAAATTAATTTATTAGACTGATAGAATATGGCATTTTAATAGTTATTAAACCATAAAAAATAAATGTGTGTGTGTCAAGGCTATATATAAACATGTGTAAGTGTCAAAAATAATATATAACATATAGCATGAATATATAGTGAAAAAACAGGATTATACTGGTAAGTGTGACTAAATATGAACCAAAAGTATTATTTTATTTTTAGTAACAAAATATAAATAAGCACGATCGATATGATCTGCAATAAATAAATTGTACATAAGTAAGCAAGCTAATATATCTTGAGATATTAAAAAAGATAATGGTAGCATCTTCTAGCTCTTTTCCTTTTTTCATATTCTTTGATAGCATAAAAAACTGCTCAAAGTCATGCATACATGGAAGGAGCTCTTTGCTCTGTTTTCTCATTGAATTCTTTTTTTATGGATCCACATAAAGAAAAAATCACATATTTATAAGCCCGTTATTTAATATCTAATTTTTCAATGAATGAAGAAAATCTAAAAAAAAATAAAGAAATTTAGTCTCACAAAATACAATTTATAAATTTTAAGACAAATACTAGCCATAAGCCTATATTCACATTAAGTAAAATAATGAGATTTTCTAAATATCACTTTCATACCAAAACATAACATAAGCATATAAAACTTTATGACAACAACAACAAAAAAATCATATTACTACCTTTATTCTATTCTTGGCAGCTTCGTTGTTAAATTGAAAGTTAAACAAAAGTCGTTTTTTTTTTTTTTTTGAAAAACAAAAATTATTTAATTATACAAAAAGTATTTTTTAAAAAAATAATATTCAAGTTTTTTTTTTTTTACATAATAAACAGTCTTTTCGTTTTTTCTTCTTAGTTAATGTCTAATAATGATAGTGAGAACGATGCTGCATATAGTATATAAGTGACTGGAGAATGCATGTATGCATAATTGACATAGCTCGAAGTTCCATTTTGAAGATTATTGAATTCTATCTTAACTAGGTTGTAAAATAGATAAATTAGTAATGATAAAACGAATTAATTTTAACTGTTCATATATTTTTAATCCCTTAAATAGATAGAACTCTATAATTTATTAAAGTTAAAAATTGAAAGTTCAAAGAGAAATAAATAACAGTTGATATCATGAATCATTATCTTTGAAAATCCGGTTAAGGTGTTGATAATTATTGTTGTTTCAAATATTATGGAGTATGACTATTTCTTAAATAACGATTTTGCCCAGATGTTGTTGGTAAATTGAATCCTTTCTAAAGTCTATCTGACATTGGTCCAAATATTTTCAATTTTCCATTGTTTTGTTTAGTACTAGATATCAATTAAAGCAATAAAAATGCAAGAAGAATTCATTTTTAAGTATTTCAAGTAAATTTATACCTTTTGTTTTACATTCACTATTTCCAGGCAATTGACACAAACGAAAATTACTGTTATCTTAAATTATAATCTTGAAGCATGTTTTAGAGTTTGAATTAGTATTCCATAAAAATTTGTTCTATACTTTGTGGTGATCAAGAATGCATTTTTGATGTAATTTTTAAGACACAATAGTTCTAATTTGAGAAAACAAAATCCATTTAAAATGTGTCAAATCTTTAAGAATAGAACAATAATGCATACACATTATTTTTACTATTACTCACATCATTATCGCTATAAATATACAAATATATTAAGAATTAGTGTACTTAAAATAAAATGTTAATATTCTTAGATTTTTATTTTTAGTGGAAGAAAATAAAATATTAATTATTTGCTTAAAATTAAAATTGACTGGCATTGCAATGCGATGCAATCTGCTATGGCTGCTCATTTATCGAAGTCAGGAATCTCTCAGCCACTATGCCCAAAGAAACCTGATAGCTATCTTATCTTCTCTTTCCATTTCCCACCCTATGTTTTTTACCATAGTCTTCTCTAATCCTGCTCCACTCTTTGTCCAATCTATGACCTTTATATCTATATCTCGCTTATATTTTTTCAAACTCAGCATAAAAAACAAAAACCCACTTTCTGTATAATCACTTTGTTTATATTTATTCTTCAACAACTTCATTATTTGTATCCTTTCTGCTTGTAAGCATTTACTTTCAATTAGCAAATGCCTAATATTTCCCATGTATTCCTACATTTCTCCATATATGTGTATACTTCCTTGTTGCTGACAATCCTGGTTGAGCCTTAAACAGAAAACTACTTGCCTTAATATTGTCATAAATTAACTCACACCCAATATTCTGTTTTCTTCTATATATATTTAAACCATTTTTACACTCCATACCAGATGTCCATCTCTCTAACTTCCTATTGTTTATTAATGCATCTATTCTTCTATCCGATTTTTTGCCACTATAACACTCAACAATCCTCTTAATACAATCATCCCACTTTTTGTACAAGTATGCTGACATAAAGTCTTTATTCAAGTCTTCTGCATTCCATTATTACCTTTCTCACCCATTTTGTTGCCAGTTCTTTATAACCTAATTAAATACTGTTTTGGCTCTTCTCTTACTATCTATAAATTGCAATCTATTGAACATTTTCATTTTACTTTTTGCATCTCTCATATAAAACCTCGATCATCCCATTTCTCATTGAATTACTTCATTCACTATCCACACAATGCAACTCTTCCTATTTCTCTTTGTACTTTTTCCAAGTAATCTATCACCCTTTTCTTATTACATAACACACCATTACCATAACTTAACTCTGCTATAACCACTTCCCTCCATGCAATTCTTGCTATACAGCATATTTCTTACATGAAACACTTAATTTTTTTTTTACAATTTTTTTTTTCTTTGCTTCATTTATCAATTTATTCTACCATTCATCCAAGCAATTTCTGTGATTACTTAGAATGATTCCCAAATAGTTATACCTATTCACCACATTTAACTTTATATCTCACAGTAAAAAATCTTTCTCTTCTCTTTCCCCAGCATTTATTATCATTACATTTGATTATTCTTTACTAAATTTAATCCCTATCTCTTTACGAACCGTTGTGCACATCTTCAGCATAACTGTTATATTTTTCCTACTTTATGTGCACAAGAAGTTATTAGCAAATAAAAGATTTGATAATGTATAATATACTCCCTTGCCATCTATTAACGGTATCATCAACTCTCTTTCTAGTCTTTCTATTGCTCTCTCCATTTCAAATATAACAAAAACCAATTAGATATTATAGGGCATTCTTGTCTTAGCCCAACATCATTTTTAATTCTAACTGATTCTATATTTCCTAACTGATAAGTATAATCATTATTTTCATAAAATTTCTTAAGATCCACTAAAGCTTTATTCATTCCCATATTTACTAAACTTACCCATAATCTATTTTTTATTTATTCTATCATATGCCTTCTCTATATCTATAAAGACCAATATGATTGTCTATTTGTACTCCTACTCATTTCTACAGGTTGTGTGACTACAAAGAAACTATCTTTTTATATGTTTATTCATTCTAAAACCTCTGTGTACTTCTCTCACTAATATTTTCTTTCATCCATTTTCCACCCTTCCAGCAAATATATATACAAAAATTTTATATAACCCTGATGTTACCACTGTGGGTCTATAATAGTTTATCTTTCTATGGTCCTTACCCTTTTCTTTAAATAATATAGCCTTACTCTTGTATTATACCAGCTATCTGGAAATTTTGTCTTCTATTTCATCCTATTAAAATATAATAGATCTAATTTTTGCCCTATTTCCCAAATTTCATCACCATTACTGCTTCCATCAATCTAAACCCCTTGCCTTTCCATTTTTCAACTTCTTCCCTGCTTCATTCAATTCATTTTCTGTAAAACTAATATTTCCACTACTATGTGCTTTTGTGTTTATTATCACTTTGTCCTTCACAGCTAACATTTTTTCTCTATCCATTACATACTTATTTAAGATAGTCTCTAATTCTTCCCTAGAGCTACACTCTTTTTCCTTATCATTTAATTCATATAACCATTATTTTATTCACCCCTTTTTTGAAACTCAGTATATCCTTAACTTGATATTCATATATGCTACTGTTCCACTCCATTATAGTTTGACTAATTCCAGTTGCTGTATACACTATAACCACCATCCATTCTTGTCTTCCTAATCTTATCTCAAACCACAAATGTTCTTCACATGTTACAGTATTTAAATATTTTTTACATAACTTCCTATATCACCACCCCTAGTGTCTTTTCTATTTATATCATACCATACTAAATATTTCAGTGTAAGTTCTTCTCTTAGATGTGTTTCTACTACTGCTAATATCTCAAGCCCTTCATTTTTAACTGATTTGTTTATTTCCAACTACTTTTCTGGTCTTCTACCATCTTTCATATTCAAATTTCTAATAATAACAAGTTCTTATTTCACTTTTATAAATTCTTTTGACTCTTTCTTCTCTATTACATTTGTTATTAACTTGAATATCATTAGTTCTACAGACCCATTTTTCTCTGCACATCTACATTTATATCTGAATCAGCTACTTTCGATTACTTCTTACATCCTGTCCATTATTAACCTTCATTTTGATAATACTGTAATGTAAAATCTTACCACCCTTTATAAGTTTCTTGAACTATAATATTTTTCATAAATCAAACTCCCTAATGCTTCACTTCCTTGATTTGCTAAGTGCAATCCATCTTTACAATATTATTCTCTCTCACTAATAAAAAAATCCCACACATCCACAAACATAACATTATTTCTATCACAATTTTTTAGTCATTTATAGAACACACTTGTCTTTCTTTTAGAGTTCTTTAATACGATAATTATTTGAGATTGATCATCATCATTCTAATCACGAATTGAGAACCAAGCTTAGGATCTCAGAATCATAATTAATACAATATTTAATAGCTCTTTTTCAATACAATGTATACATATGTATGTGTGTGTACATTGTATATAAATGCATCATGCCAGCTTTAAACATAATGGATCTAAAAGTCATTAGCTAATAGATTTTTGCAAGCAGTTAAAACTAAAAAGATGAATTCTCTCATCATTCTGCACTTACATCATATGCCAAGAATTTCTAAAAAATGTAATAAATTTAAACACTGCATTTTGCAGCATTTGAGCACTAGAAAAGATAGATAAAGCTCCTCTTAAGTCTGTACTCACTATCATTGTGATAAATATTAATAAAACAAATATTATAATGCTATAAAATAGGACAGGTTGAATTGCTGTAGTGTTCTTCTACATTGTGATAGATAACAATATAACAAATAATATTTCTATAGAATCAAAAGTAGTAGGTTGAACTGTTCTTATGCTAAATATTAATAAAACAAATATGATCACTATAACATCAGAAGCAATAGGTTAAAATGCATTCTGTACACCAAATATCAATAAAAAGTCATATCACTGCATCATAATTCCCTTATATATATAACCATTAGAAACCAGGCAATACTTAGACAATTCCAATATAGATAACAGTCAATAATCTCAAACTGTTATCAAGGCAACAGTCTTTTAACTATATATATATATATATATATATATATATATATATATACAAAGAAATCAAGTCACATGTCACATGACCTAATTTACCAAGCTTGTATTACAAATGGTCTATAATGAACTTGCAAATAGCTCTTACCAAGCTTTTCAGAATATCCCCAACCTCAGACCAGTTTCTGTTACTGGCTTTCTCAGTGAGGTGCTAGAATATTCAAGCATTAGATTTAAAATATCAAGCCAAGCCCAGCACTTTATCTAATGGATAACTATTTAGTAGAAAATCTGAAATTTTATTTTTTGCTATTAAGGCTTTGGCAATTTTATATTGCTAAAGCTATTAATATATGGTGTATCTGAACTTAGTTCAGTCCTAATGGCTATTTAAGTTAGATAACTGGGTTGGAAGACATGGATGTCTGAAAATTTCCAAGTTTTCTACTTAATAGTTATCCATTAGATAAAGTGCTGAGCTTGGCTTGGTATTTTGAATATCCTAGCATCTCACTGAGAACATCAATAGCAGAAAGTGGTCTGAGGTTGGAAATATTCTGAAAAGTTTGATTAAGAGCTATTTGCAAGCTCATTACATCATATATATATATAGTCTTTTTTAAAGACAAACACACAAAAAAATTTAGTTAATGCAATTTTGGATTATTTTTTTTAATTTAAAAATTTTTTAAAAAGCACTAAGTATTTTGGGGAGGATTATAATAATAATAATCAATCCGAGTTATTTTTCAATTTTATATCTTTGATAAAATAATGATAATTTATCCAATTTCAGAGTTCTGTCAATAGGTTTTATGTAATACGTCAGATGAATTTGACTTTTATATTATCTCAAAATAGACTTTAACTCGAATGATATTGCATTTGAAAACATAAAAAAATTATTTAAATTAAAAGCTTTCAAATTTATTTTTAAACTTAATTCTCCTTTGTTTGAGATGCGCAATACCATCTTGAATTGATTTAGTTTTTGTAATAAGATTTATCAACTGTTCGCTTCATTTGCCAGACGTTGACGATTAAATGTACCTTCAGTTCTTCAAGTCAACAAAATGTTATTAAAAAATCATTTAAATTATTATTGGACATACAATTTTATATTACACTTTCAAAAGTCTTCGGAATATTATTATTGCCTTAGGCTTGTATAAACTTGGAAACAATTTTAATGCTTAATTTCTTTGAAGGAATATATATGTTTCTGTCAATATTTCTTAGCAAACAGTTCATGTTATAATTAAATTTTGGATATAATCAAATTTGACAGTTTTCAATTATATTTTATCAAAGTTATTTCTTTTTATTACTTTAGTAAAATTGAATATATATATAAGTTTTCGAAGGCAAAAACTACACACACATATATATTTATATTGAAAAAAATTAAAGTAATATCAAATCTCGAATACGGGTTTCTTCGATTTTTTCCCCATAATGTTTATTGCATGGCTAATAATGTAAAACTCAGACCGATTTTTGGAGGTTACATATTTTGGACTCGACAGTAGTTATTCAAACTAACAAAAAAGACCAATATTATATGAATATAGAAATTTTATTTTATATTTAAATTCTACTAAAACAATTCATTTGGTGTTAAACGTTGAATATGAGTAAGGAAAACTGAGCCCTAAACAATTAACCTGCACAGATGAGTTCAATTTTGTCATGCATAAAATATTGTAAATAAAAATAAAGATAAAGATTTGAGAATTTGATATCATTTTAATTTATTTGAAATATTTACACTTCCATTGTTTATTTATTACGTATGTAGATATTGCTGTGGTTTTTGGGAAAAAATGAATATTATGAATCTGTGTTTTGTGAATGTATTGAAATAGAAAGACTAATTAAAGTTTAGCATCAAGGAAATCCTATCAGTATTTTTTAAACAAGATTAAAATTACTAATGCTAATATGAAATTGACTTTTTAATGGTAGGTGAATATAAACAATTGAGGCTAAAAATGTGTCCTGAAAATATTGCATTGAGTTATATTATGAAACAAATGGTTAATATTACAAAGAAAATATAGATGTACCTTTATTTTTAGTGTTGTTTCATATATTTATAGTTCCCTTGTTTATTTATTTTGTATATATATTGTAAACTGTAAAATCAACAAGCGATGAGAAAGCAGTGCAAATTGTCGGGGCCAAATTGTAACCTATAAAAAATAAAATGAAATGGAAGGACAACATGCTCAATATAGCTAAGCTTAGTGGGTTTATACTATAAATGTCATATACTACAATAAAAAGATATACAGGGGAAGCATTATAATAAATTATTATGAAAATACAAAACAACATTAAAATAATAACTCAAATGGAGGAGGAATCTTAACTTACTGTAATACACATAAAAGACAAAAGACTTAATATTGTGAACATATGCCACTGAGGTTGCATTTAAATTTCTTTCTTCTACAAACATCTACTACACCTACCACTTAATCTATCTCTTCTGTATCTTCTAAGTATCTTATTGCTTTGATCAGTTGAAAACATTATTTAATTTTCATAAAATTTAGATATGTTCTTTTAAAATATATGCCACTGAAGATCTATCTTTTGAATGTAACTTCTTCATTATCAAAATAAATTTAAATAATATGGTTCATAAAACAAATCAGGATATGTCAGGGCAATATGATCTCATTTAAATTATAAAATAAATTTTTTTTAACTTTACAGATTTATTCTACATTGAATGATATCCTACAAAATAAAATAAATAAGACACACACTTTCTCTAAGCTAATGTCTTATAGTTATGATAATAACATAAATATAATCTCCTAATTTTAGAATAAGATAATGAATAATCTAGGATTATACTCAGATATTAAGAACGGAAAGAGAATTTAATAACCGTTATAAATATCCTAGAATAAAATTAAATTTTATCATAAAATAATAAATATGATCTTCAAATATGAAAATGATTTAAAAATAAATATGCATTGTGATTTGAAATAAACAAATTGAATTATTTAAAGTGATCCAAAGTGATAAATCAAATTATAATTCTTTATTAAGCAAATAGATTTTTCTCAGATGTTCTATTAATGTTTACATAATTTAATAAAGTGACTTTTATTAACTTCAATGTTCATGTAGTCGTTTAGCAAATACACTTAAAATAACTTATAATATTTTAAAAGTATTTAGATTTTATTCATAAGTGGAATGATTTCTGGTTAATAAGTGGAATAATGTGAACAAATGATTATGAGAAAACTCTTAAATAACAAAACACAAATAATTCTTCTGAAGAAAAACAAATACAAAATTATAAGTACTCCATATTTGAGTCCACAGAGCCAAAGGCTTTTACCAGTTTACTTTGTCAAAATTATGACAGAAGTCTTAAAAATTTTACATTATGTTTTATAAAATAAATTCAATTGGTTAAACAAAAATAATCCAGAAGATTAAAATAAATTTTTTATTATTTAATTATCAAAAAGTTCTCACTTATCAATGCATTCATACATTGTTTATAACCTTCATATAAGTAGTGCCCCTTTTATGAATATTTAACATACTCAACAATAGTAGTAGATTACCAATCCAGTGATGAAGAAGTGATACAGATCTATATTGTCTATTTATGCCTATAATAAACATTAAAAAATTAAAAAGTAATTATTTATCATATTTTGTCTTTATTATTAGTAAAGCTCAAATATAGGGCGCACACATCTGCAATGAATCATTCACATACAAGCCAATCAAGAATGCTATAGATGTAAGACAGAATTCCTCAACACCTTAATAAGACCACTAAAAATGTCAGGTAAAGCCATGGTAAAATATTACACATGCTTTACTAAACATACTGCAACAAAATACATCTTCAAATGGTTAAGTAAGGCAAAATGAAAAGTATGATGGCATATCTCATAAAAACATACCTACTTTTGAGGACAAATAAAAAGATCTAGGACTTTGTCACTAGTCAGGAAAAATAATGAGAATACACATCAGGACAAAATATTAAATAGGAATTGCCTTAAAATAGAGAGAGGCAAGTGACTATCTCCAACAATATATGCATATGAACATACATATGCTAGCAAAACAACAATAATAAGAGAGACAATGCTACAATCTCTTGCAAAATAAGCTAGCAAAATAATGATAGAGACTAACACCATCATCTCTAAATATACTGGCATACACAAGCAGAGAGAGAATAATAAAATACTATAGCTAGCAAATGTGAAAAATGATAAATAAAAATAACTAATCCAAATATAATTACATTAACATTATGCAATAAATAAGCATAAAATAAATAATAGAAACATACATCTACTTATTTTTCTTACAATGTAATATACTTTTATAAATAAATAAGTCATATGTAAAAAATTAATACATACTATTTTAAAATATGCAAATATGATAAATTACTATTCTGAGAACTTTAACTTAAAACATTTCAAAAATAGCATATAATATGAAAATAGTACGCACTTGAAATAAAACATGATATGCAAAAATCATAAATACAAAAAATTCAACCTAATTTTTACGATCAAATAAATAAATAAATTAAATAACCGTTCTTCTACTTTCTTCTTTCTATAACCATTACACTAAAATGTGAGTAGGTAAATTTGGCAAATAAAGTCTTGTGGATAGCAATTATATTCATCATAAAATAGCATACAATTAAAATATCAATATTTAAAATATCAACTATGACATATAAAAGTGCTTCTAGATCCTTAATGAAAACTTCAGATGATTACATGCTAGCAATTAATAAATAAATCTATGGCCATTCAAATAAGTATCCATGAATTTAAATTATGATATATGTTTATTAAATTCAATAAATAGTTTACTAGTATTTAAATTCAAGTTTTTCAAATTAATGCATCATAGAAATTGTCTTAATTTATAATAATAATAATAATAATAATAATAATAATAATAATAATAATAATAATAATAATAATAATAATAATAATAATAATAATGATGATGATGATGATGATGATGATGATGATGATGAGAATATTTTGCAGGATAATATTTCCATTAAATTAAATTCATCTAACATTATGAAATCATTGCAGGATAAAAATAGTTATTTCTACATATATTTATGACCATAATGGTCTTGATAGTAATGCTTGGGAAGAAAAGAGAACTCACAGGTTTTAAATATTATTGCAGGGAAAGTTCACTTAAAGTCCATTAAAATAAATCATTTGCAGGAATATTTAATATTTCATTCTTATAAAACAAATAACTTTAATTATATTTTTATTATTATTCTGCCTTGAGAAAAAGATTTCCTTCTTTCAAAAGGTGAGAAAGTAGTATAGTTATAATACATTAATTTTTTTTACTACTGTTTTACAGTTAATAATGTAATGTCTTTTATTAGAATACTGCACAAATACATTTTATTGAAATATAAAACTATTATTAATTTAACATTCTTTTGAATTTTGTAGACTTAAATAAATTCTTTTAAATGTCTGATATGATACATTCAACATAACAAAATATAAACATGATGTGATCACTACCTCTTATACTAGCACACAATTGTTATTAAACAAGGCAAAACTCTCCTTACAGTAGTGCCATCCTGTGCCAACCAGAGTAATCAATGGATTCCAGAAGGCTTGTGCATAAAATCCCCATCTAGTGCCTATTCATCCAATATCCCCAGACTAGTTTCTAGCTTGTGGCCTTCATCAGTGAGGAGCCTTGTATCTGAGAGAACTGCACCTAGATCTTAGGATCTTCTGGCATCTATTGATTACTCTGGTTGGCATAGGGTGGCACTACTGTATGGAGAGTTTTGCCTTGTTTAATAACAAAATATAGTTCTTATCCTGATTTAAACATCTTTTATTCAAGATAAATAAATTCTAGATAATATTTAATATGAATGAATGTTTTAAAATAAAATAACAAAAAATTATCAATACTATCTGTGACATTCTTGCTGCTAAGTTGCAACTCTAATTATAATGCAGATGTTGAAATGTACCTTGAAATTGATAATTGATCTTGAATCATTTTAAAAGATAACATTATAACATTGTAGTAATTAAATGATATTACTACTAAAGCTGGCAAGTATGAAAATTTCAGTTCCTCTGGTGTTTCACTTCAGATAATTGTGCCTAGATACTGTAGTTGAGCCTAACACACTTAAGCTTAAAAATAATAAAATTTAAAGAAAATTACACGTTTAAAATTTAACTGGAGTTTTTAAAAATTCAACTGCTACAAATAAAATTAAAATTAAAACTGATTGCTGACCTTGAGCAGGTGACAATCTTACTTATTTATAGTAGTATTCATGTTACCATTATACATGACTTTTGATTAACCTTTTAACCTATATCTTCCCTGATTAGTTTGAATCCCAGATCTAATATGACTAGGACAGGTTATCAAGTAAAAATCAATTAATTATTTATACATATTTTAAAATAAATCCAACTTTTGTCTAGACAATTAAAAAAAAAATTAAAAACACTTCCTGGTTGCAAATAAAATAATTACTTAAACATTTCAGATACCATAATAAAACAAAAATATTACATAATTAAAATTTATATTACATATTTAATAAAACAAATATTACAAATAATATTTAGTACATTTGTTTACCATTGTTTAAATCTAGACAAGTTTCTCAGAATATAAAATTTAAAACTATCTTTTAAAATTAGACATTTGATAATATTTTAAAAATAAATAATGTTAAAATGTAAACCTTTTATTCACTCATTTATTTATACATTCATTTATCAATTACTTTTAAAAATCCTATCTTTAATCATTAGCTTTATTAATTTTTTCTATACAAATAAATTTTAAATTTTTAAGTAGAATATTATGTATTAAAGTTAAAATGAGTTAAAATATTATAGCTTTAATTTAAGTATTAGCAAACCAAAAGTATAGGTTTTGAACCCGGTTTGTTAATATTAAAATTAATACAAGTTTTTTGAAACATTTTAACAATTAAATTAAGAATAAGTCAATATTATTAACGTGGGAATGTATTATTTATCATTTAAATTACCAGCTGTTTAAAAATTTAAAGACTTTAGTATGATAAACACTTATTTACATTTAAAACTATTATAATTTAAGCTATCAAAAATTATTTTACAGCTGTACAACCTATAAAATACTGATACAGTAACTTTTCTATGCAAAATTATGGCATTATAAAGCACTAATAAAAATCTATTAATGACAGAATTGAGTTTTATAATATTTTTTAGATGTCTCGGCATAGAACTAGACTTGGTATTTAGCGTTTGCCAAAGCTAAAGGTCACAATATATATAATACAAATGAAATATTTATTACTTAAAAATATTGTAAAAACAATATAAATAATAAATATATAAATATAATGGTAACTAAATATAAATATATAAGTTCAAGAGGGTTAAAGAATTGAACCAAAATTATTTCTGTGGATTAAAAGACTGTATATTTATATTATAATGGTAATTAAATATAAATATACAAGTTCAAAAGAGTTAAGGAATTAACCAAAAGTATTTCTGCAGATTAGAAGACTGTATATTTATATTTAATTACCATTATATTTATTATTTATATTGTTATTATATATGTGACAAATTTTAATTGCAATAATAGTAAATGATAAAATTAATATGTAAATTAAGCAGAAATACTTTAAATTATAGTGTAATCATTATCAGCTAAAGTCACAAAGACAAAACAAGAAAAAAGAATCAGATATCACATGGATTTTCCAAAAACTGTATATATCAATGTTACCAGATTGTCTATTTATTACACAATCTTTAAATTAATTTATAAAAATTGCCTTTTTAATTTTTCTCTTTTTATAATGTCTTTCTTCATGTAATATTCTCATGTGATCTGGATTAATCATCCTGTCATTTGTTCCTAGAATAATCAAATCATCTAAAAATGGTAATTTTTATGCTATCATAGTGAATTTATGCTCATTTTAAAGCTTAAAAAGCACCATAAGATGCTGCCCATTCTAGAATTATTATACAAGTAAAAAAATCAATAATATTTAAATTTGAAGCTAAAACTTTGGAAAATGTGGACTTTCCAAAGTGCTGATTGGTTGTTTCTCATTTTGAACAAAAGGGAGTGCTTGTCAACAATTTTGACAGCTCCAAGTTTTTTGTTTTGATTTTCAAAATGAAAATGAATGTTTTAGAGTATTTTTTAGTATTTTTTATACATATTATAAATTATTTTGATAAAATATACTGAAAATATAATTATTTTAGAAGAATAGTTAAGATTTTAGTAAAAAAAATCTTTACTTTTACATGAATATAAATTGTGAAAGAAATCAATGATGTATGCAACATTTTCTAATAGGTTATGAATGTTCTTTTTAGCTTCTCTGCTATAGAATATTTTTATAATTATGAAAAAAAAAATATTTTTGAAAACCTTTCATTCACTTTCATAATCTGACAAATTATTAATTTGCTTTTTACAAATGAAACTAAAATGAATATAATATTAAAAGACAAATATATATATTTTACTGCTGATTTTGTAATTGACCAATCAAAAGTTTAAAGTTTTAACTCACTTGACCAACTAGAATTTTTAGCAGCCCAAATATTAAAGGTAAATTTAATGTAAGATAATGGAGATAATATTATACTGATTATTTAAAGCATTATTTACATGACTGTATAGTAGTTTATGTTCTTTTAATTTTTTTCCAAAGTACATCTCAATTTTTCAACATATAATTTTTTGCTACTACATATAATTTGATATATATATATATATATATATATTATTTTAGCATTTTGGGAATAGTATTTTTAGAAATATTAAACAATTACTTCACATTTGGAGGAGTGGCAATGTGTGATATAATTACCTCCATCATCCTAATCATTGTCCATAATTTTTTTATATAAATGAGATAAACCAATGTATAAATTAATTATTATTAAAGAAAGGTTTATATAAAAAATAACCCAATATATTATAACCTTTCAAAAGAAATGTATTATGAGTACCATAACAACAATGATACAATGATGAGACTATTTAACTTAATACTATTAACATAAGATAGTCTACAAGTATGGTCACAAATACATAGATTTTAACATTGAGAAGCATATGAAATATATTTCACAATGGCATTGGTATAATAGAAACTCTCCAGCTATCATCATGCTATAATCATTAGGAAAATCTCTACAAGCCACAATAACTAACATAATAATTTATAAAAAAATAATTATTAAGATTTGCTTTTGTACTTATAGTAAACTATAAATATAATAATTTTAAAAACAAAAATTAAATTAATCTAATTGATTATTGCTATTCTATTGATATCTCAGGCATAATGATTATTCCTTTAATAAGCAAAATAATAATGCTAAACATTTAGACAATTGAATAGTGTAACAGTCATATTTGTACATTCACACAACAAAATCCAGAGTTTTGGTAAATTATACCAAGGCTGATCTAGATGAGGGTTGGAGACCTCAAACTCGACCACACCTCAGCTCCTTCACCAATACTCCATGACTTACTACCCTATAAATGACATATATGAAGTCACTTGCAATCTCTTAATTCCTGTGCTGACAGTAGCAAAGGGTGGAGCGAGAGACTCGAGAAATAGCTCTAAACATTTGGCAGCTTAACTAAACACACACACAACTTATGGCTGGTTATATAATGTATATATTAATAAATATGGAAAGTAATTCAATATAAACAAAGTGAATAAGCTATCACATGTTAATATATTTAAAATTATTTAATATTGTCAAAATAACACAAACAATAACTATTAAATGTACTGGATATTCCACTCGCAGGTGGGATGGTGAATATATGAACTACAAGTTCTGCGATCTATTGTACTTGGTCACAATCATTTTATTATAGCGTTTATAAATTAATAATTATTTCTACATCTATAATGATGCCTAAATTATGCTCTGCCATTTCTACTGGGTTTGCTAAGGGTTAAATCTTAAGAGAGTGTCAACTTTATATAATGTGTACCTAATTTTATTATTACATAATGAGCATTCAATGCGCTCTTTCTGCAGATATTATTATATAAACTAGATCTGAGGTTGAGATCAATGCTGAACAATTAATATAACAGCAGGTGAACTGGTGCTTTGTAGCATAACTTCCAAGACTATGGCGCTACACAAATTACATCAGAGATGCGGCTTGAATGTGCCTTTACTCATGAGATTCAGTAACAATTACTCGGTTCTTAAGTACCGGATGCTTGCTATATGTGAACATTTAGTTCGAATGATCAAACAGCCTTAATATTTGATGCTGGATACCAGTGTTCCAATTCTGAAAGAAGTAATGGGAATGACCCTTAAAACCATTAGCCCATTCAAGAGAGAGTTGTCCAAACTAGGGATAATAGGATGGCCCTTAAAACCGGATCCTATCTTAATAAGTATATAATAGCAAGGCATAATGCACCGAAGTGCTTCATAAAAGCCCATTCACAATGCTTTCTAAATATTAATTATTAAAGTTAGTAAAGTGCGAAATCTATAGTTAGGTGAATTAGCATACTTAAACTGTGCTAAAAAGGACTTTATTAAATTGATCTAGTTTAAGAATTAACCTACATAATCTAGGATAATAAACTAAGGAGGGATAAAGCATATTTGGGACTTAAACTTGGCTAATTATGGGCAATATGCTTTAAAATGTCGCTCTCGCATATTCGACTAAGCAGACCTTTAATAAGTAAACCTGGATGAAATATTAAGCTAAACATAGCAGCTCAATTAATATATATATATATATATATATATATATATATATATATATATATATATATATATATATATATATATATATATATATATATATTAGAGTAGGTTTTCAGACCGGAGATTTAGAAATATGCCCAAAAGCAGCATGAATTAATTTACTTGAGAACAAGCATGTCTTTATGTTTATAATAATTAGTAATTTCCGCTCTGGAGGCATAGCACAAATTAATAAATGCATTGTAATAAAATATATATATATAGGCATAAGTATAGATGAGAATAGAGAAAATAATAAGACAGTCATTATCTTTTACAAGTTGAATTTAAAAGATTTAAGAGAAATTGAGATTAGGAAAGATTCACATTTTAGCTTTTTAAAGTTATTTTAAAATTATACAAATTGAAATACACTTATCTAACACAGTTTAATTAATTTATGAGATTTAAGTTTAAGAGTTTGTTCATATTACTTATATGTTACAGCTAGCTTTAGGAAAGATTTATAATTGCTATAAAATTAGTTTAGCTTGGTTGAGAATTTATTACCGGTGGTTCAACTATGAAGGCTTGCAGCTTGACAGGATTACACACACATGCATGGGCTGGTTCATTGGCTGTTCTTTCTATGGGATATTCTTTCAGGTAGGCTGGAGTTTGGGTCCTCCATTTCCATAAACAGTTCTAGTTGCCAAGAAGGCAGCAATGATGGTCTCTAGCAAGTGGCCTCCATAACAAAAACTGGGCACACTGCCTAGATATAAGTTAACACGAAAGTAAAGCAAAAAGGATGCTGTTCATTTCAAACTGGGGTTTTTATATTTCTTTACCCCCCTCTCTCAAGCCATTAATATGTTTATTTTTAAACTGTAAAACTTAAGAAGTCACTAATTTTATCAACTTCAAAAAGAACTGGCTGGATTTATTGCAGGCAAACACTGTCAATGCTTGTTAATTGTTCAACTTTTATTTTATAAGATTCATAAAGTTTGGCTGGATTTATTGCAGGTGGACACTGTCAATGCTTGTTAATTATTCTAACGTTTATTTTATAAGATTCATCAAGCTTGGCTCAGCTTAGTGTGAAGTAATTGAGATAGCCATAAACCTTGAATTTCTTTTTTTTTTTTTAAAGTGAATTTCTTACTTTTTTTCAAAGAGATTCAAGCTGCCAACATTTGGCATATATCTAAGAAAAAGACCTCTGGATTTAATTACTATATGCGAATACTAGCAATTTAGTAAATTGAATAACTTCAAAGGCAGTTTGGAAATAATTTAGAAAACTTGTAATGTTTAGCAAATCGATTACATTACAGTTACCTTCACATATATACATAGGTAGATTCTCATATATATACAATGTCCACAGCTTAAACCAAATTTAATAACTTAAAATCATAAAACAAATCTTTATATGAAATTATAAAGGCATATACATTAGACATAATAATATCAATCAGATGTGCGAATATACAATTTTTCGCAAATAAAATATTTATCTAATATTACAAAATGCTTATACAACCATTTAAAATAGTAGACGTATGTGCATATACAATTACACACATATACGTGTAAATATACGCTTCTATATATATTAAATTACCTAGTATACGGTTATATGTGTGCACCTCTAGGGTTTGAATTAGGAAAATGAAGACTACTATGTTATATAGTAGGTGAAACTCTATGATGGCTAAATCATACTGTTTCAATAGCAAGTGGGTCTTTATTGAAATCAAATTATCTAAAGAATAATTACATTCTCATTTACAAATAACAACTAGAACATCTGTTTGATAATTAATATAACTTTTATAATACACTGATACTAATGATAAATTACCAACTTACTTTAAATTAATAATTTATAAAACTTATTACTATTTGGCATAAAACAGAAAATTATTGACTGTTAATCAAAACCCTTATAATTAACCAAAATCTAATATTATATAACTCAATTTTAAATACTTTAATTAATTTTAGAATTTACCCATTCTATTTTATCTTTCCAAACAAACATCAAAATTGATCTTATTAATTAATTTCTTATATCTTGAATAATATAGAAGTTAGGATTTACTCCTTTTAATAACCTTTATGATATTTTTATTACCTTATACTGTTATTAAATTCAAATAAACTTTAAAATACACACGTGACTTTTAAAAACAATATAAATCTTCATAATGCTGTGAACATATAATAACTCTTTAAATTCAAATTTCAGATAGTTATTCAGGTACTTCGATATTTAATATATTACTTTGATCAAATTAACTGAAACACACAGGCTTATTATATACCTGTGTCTATATATGTAATATATAGGATATATGAGCACAGACTTTTACATGCCCCACCATTCTCCACACTATCTCATAACATTGATGCCCTTGAATACACATATGTTGAAAAGATAAATAATCACTAATATATGTATTTCATATTAAACCAGCAATCATCAGTTGGTCCAGATTACCATCTCCACACATATATGCTATAAGTGCTCAGATATATATTAAGATAGCCAATCCTCAAACTTTAATAGACAGGCTTCAAGCTACTCCACACTCGGCCTCAGGGTGGCCTTTGAGCGTTTCATCATCAGATTTTCAATTGGATGGATGGTTGAAGAGTTGGAATGTGGAGTAGATTGAAGCCTGTCCATTAAAGTATGAGGATTGGCCATCTTAATATATATCTGAGCACTGATAGCATATATGTGTGGAGATGGTAATCTGGACCAACTGATGATTTCTGGTTTAACATGAAATACATATATTGGTGATTATTTATCTTTTCAACATATGTGTGTTCAAGTGTATCAGTGTTATGAGATAGTGTGGAGAGTGGTGGGGCGTATGCAAGTCTTTGATCAAATTATAAATTAAAACTGCTAGATTTTTGATTTGTTAAGTTTAAATTTTTTATTACAATTCTATACTTAAAATATTCAATTAATTAATTTTATATAAGAATTTCATTATGCGATGCGCTTAAATATGACCTTGCGATATCTATGATCCCACGAAGAAATAATACTAATTGTTAAGTTTGAATTAAAAACACATATTTATTTTTAACAATAAAAGATTTATAACAATAATTATGATTGTACATTATAACATAAACAATTTATACCACTTTTTTTTTTCCATATGTCAAATGCGTTGATCGGGAAGCGAAACCCGGCTAGCTGCTTGGAAGGCAGCTATGCTAACCGCTAGGCCATCGACGCTTGACCAATTTATACCACTTTCATTAGTATAATTACATATTTACAATTTTTACATTAGTATAACTAAAAATAAATACCATTCTTGTTTCATGTGTTACCATTGGGTCAGTATCATTTAAATAATTAAATGATAAGTATTTAATAATATTAATACTTCTATTCATATTATAAATTGATTTACCATTTATATTTTCATACATTTGAATAATTTCCTTATAATCCCAATAATACTACAATGGTCAATTATTTTACACTTGTTTTTACTAAATTTATATCAATTTAATATAATTCAGTTTTAAAAATCATTATACTAATGTATTATTATTATTATTTACTAAATAATTTTTATACATTTATATTGTTGATACAATCAAATAATATACTTTGAATAAATAACTGAATCAAGAATATTCCATGTTAACATATTATACATTCATCTTATACACTTATCAAATATCTTTCATTCACAATCTTCATTATTGTTGATCTCATTTTACCGTTACAACAATAAATTATTTTCATCTCTTATCATATCTAATTGCATTTGTTTTGCATATGGTTATTTCCTTTTTTTCTTTAGACTATCATTATGAACAGTTAGTATAAACTCTTAAATAAATTACCTGCCTATGATGCTTACACTATATTCCAATACCACAGATAATAATTTGGATAAGAAACTAATTTAATAAACCACTGCACAGAATAGGAATCAAGGCAACTAACATTTATTTATTAGCTACTATAACTGTTTAGCAGTAATTATTACTTCAATGACTCTACCATAAAAAATCCTGCCTTAATTCTAAAGCTCTTATAGAATATAATGAATATCTTTCATATGAAATCCTCTCAAATTCCTACAATAATAATATGGGTATCTGTTGGATTAAATCCAATTCTTCAGGATGACATTACATTATCCTGGAATTTTAAACTTATTCATTCAACATGTATATATTTTTCAGCAGCAATGTACATTGACTTTTTCACTCTAGTATATTCCCATATCTCCCTATCTTTTATGCAGCAGATCATCTGACAAAACAAATAACTCTTATTTTTATGGCAAAACATCATAGTATACTTTATAGATTAAAATATTTGAGATCATAGATCATCTCCTTAACTATTACATTCACTCTATTTCATTTTTCATTTATAATATTATATACATATTATACATTAACATTTATCTTAACAGTATACCCTTTCTTGATTTATAATTATTATTCAGTCTTTATTATGAAATATACATCAATGTAATAAATTGATAATGTTATATATACCACTTTTCTTATAATCAAACTATTACTTTTAATGCATACTAAAATTGCATAAAATCATATTATGAAATTACCCAATACTATCTTTTAGTTCTTTAATACATCCATACAAAAAATTTATAACTAAGCATACTATACCTTCAATTTGAAATTTTAAATATAATATTTTAAAATTATCATAATTCTAAAACATTAACCTTTCATAATTTTAGTTTGCAATTTTACATGTTTTGGCCAATTCGCCCCCTGGTGAATTTTTCTGCAAGCATTATATGTTAAAGTGCATATTTTTCTGTATATTTTTTTATATAAAAATTTCATTCAAAAATTATGATAGATGGGAGGAAATTAAAAAAAACTGCCTTACAAAAGACATAAGCCCTGCCTTGACATGTTCAGCCTTTGTTCCAAGGCCAGGTGGTAAAACATCTGGCATATTAATACATTGTTTAAAGAAAATAGTCCCAATGACCAAAACTGTGCTTATTTGCTAATTTAATACAGTTTCAGATTTTTTTACAATAATTTACATTATGTTGATTAGATATTGAGAAACATAAATTATTAATAACTTATTTTGACTGGAAATAATTTATTTTCAAAAATACAATGTTATATTAGAAGCTAACATGAATATGGTCTTAAGCTATTTAGAAGTTTAGCTTCCACGTAAGGAATCTACTTATACTTATGAGTATGAAACTATCACAATTTTGCCATAAATATTTAAAAATTTCAAACTTTTAAAGCATAATTCACTAGATATAAGAGAAATAAATAAATATTTGTTCAAAATTTTAAAAATAATCAGAAATAACAAAGATTTTGTTGATTTTGTAAACAGAAAATAATCTTTCTGAAATGATGACATGTAATCTTTTTGTTTTGATTATAATCTCATTTTTTAATATTTATAGAAACAAAATATGAACATTTAAAATTTATTTCAGTAGTAAGCAAGAATATCTATCAAATGAAGTCAAATTTATTATTTTCTGATAAGTAATAATCATTTAATCATATATTTTACATTGATGTGTGAGACAAATAAAAATGTCAGAAAATGCTGAAATGTTTGAGTCTAGGCTGCACTAAGAAAGGGTTAATAAAAACATAGAAATTATTTAAATAATTTCTGTCTTATTATAAAACACTTTATATTAATACAAAACATTAAAAATAAAAATAAAAAGTTTAAATTTAAACATTTTTCAATCCATTTTTTTTAAATTAAAAAAAAACTTCTCAAAACTTTTCACCATTATTACCATGACAATGGTTGACAGTTGAAACTTAATTACTTGTCATCATTTTCTCTCTCCTTCCACTAAAAACACACATTGTTTAAAACAAAACATTTTAAGATAAAAAAATATTCACAATTAATAAAATCTTAAGTTCTCGAACTCTTTGAAATGTTATTCTAGGATCCTGGCATTTCCTTGAGTGAACTTTAAAATCTGGGATATACAGTAATTTTATAATAGTTCTTCAAATATTAAATATTAGTTTTAATTATACATTTATTTAAGCATAAGCTTGTGGTTAAGACCTGTAGAGATCCCTACCTTTGCATTTTCATGCACATATTCTTGAGGTTTACAGCCTTAGTAAATATTAAATATTAGTTTATAATTCTCATTTTCCATTTAAAAATGTAGCATATACATAGGTAATCTGTGTGGCTTAGAAACACACTTGTCCTATGTGATGTGAAAAGTCACTTCCCATGGGAAAAACAATCTGAACTATCCAGATCATCATCAGAACATTACATTCATTCAATCAACATGCTACCAGTGCTAAAAATATAATTTAAGTAACAACAATCAAAATAATTTGTAATCTAATCAAATTGAGATTTTAAATATTAAATTATAAACATAATTGCATCAATATAAGGTTAAATATTATGAAATAGTTTGATATAATAATAATCTTGCCTTATTGAAGAACACTTTTGAAGTGCTTACAGAACATTAGTGCTCCACAGAACACAGGTTGGGAAACACTGCTTTAGTACTTGGTATTGTCATCAATGGTTTTTGGGGTTACTTTAAAAATCAAAATGTTGGAAAAAACATTCTACATCAGTACTGATATTTTCCCATTTTTTCTTTCAGTTTTGTAAAAAATAAATATTTATGATTTGATAACAATGGTTAATTATTGTTATATTTAAATCACTTTAGACAATAAGTTAACAGCTTCAAATTTTATTTTATAAAATAAAATATAAAAAAATCTCTATAATGAAAATTTATTAAAGTGTAGCCTAAACTGTGTTAATATTTACAGCAGACAGCCATCTTGAGATTCTGTGGGGTCTCTATCAAAAATTATTCATGGGGTCCCAAGTTTTTGCAAAAAAAAATTTTAATTGAAAAACTATATAATTTTATTAAACATAATTTACAAACATTTAATATATATATAGTTATATATTCAACAAAAAAAAATGTGTGACCTATTTACTATGATGTCTCATTCTTATGCACAATAAACTGGCATGTGTATGAAATATAAAAATATAGAAAATAAAGTATAAGTAAAACTGTAGAAAGTCAAACAATATAAAATTGCAAATGAAATGGAAATATAAATGTTTGAAATACAAAGAGATATAAAGTAGATGTAAAATGAATAAAATTTCATTTTATATAAAAATTTATAAATTTCAAATGAAAAAAAGAGCTTCTAGTAAAAACCATCTGAAGAGATGAAGTCGTGAGATAGTTGGTTTCAAAAATCTAGAAGAAAACCTCTGCTCTGACTGAAAATTTCAATAAAAGCCTATTTATTTTGCTACCATTTGTTAATTGATGTGATTAAACATTCAGAAAAGAAATGGAAACCAGAGGTTCATCTTTATTTGGTTGAGAAAAGGAGATATTACATTAATGGGGTGTAAAATTAAAAAAAATAGAAAGAACTATTGGTAAAGTGTATCTTGTTAACAATACACAAATTTGTGTTAATGCAGATATAAAAAATATATTCATTAAAAAAGTATACAATGTCTGCCAAAGTTATAAAATAACAAGTAACATTGAAATATATTATTTCATATATTGCCTTTTTAAAAAGAACATTACACTTTATTGTAGTTATTAAAATTCATTTGGTTTAAAATTGGATTTTACATCAACTCAATATATCTCATCAAAAAGATTCCTCTTCTATAATTTATGTACACACAGAGAGATTAAATAATGTGCTCCTAGTGAATAAATGGCTCAGAATATTTAAAAATATGTATAGATTTATAATAGTAGTTAATAATAATTAAATTAGTGTTTAAAACATTATTTATTAAATGTCAGATACTTTAGTAGTAAAAATATTAAATACACCAATGTCACCATGTTCATGACATATTGCCGTAAGCCACATTGCAATTTCTGTAATTCTAAGAAAACCATATTATAACGCACATTTTAAAACTCACATATGTAGATCTGATGAAAATAATAAGTATATTAACTAACTAAAAAATATAAATAAAACTAAAAATTGACACAAAAATAGTGCATTTACCTACCATATTTGCAATTAGGGGTTCAATGCAGACCAACTGAAATTATTTTCAAGAAGCATAGGATTTTTGTTTTTGGTGGTTAGTTCATAAACAATCCAGCTAACTACCTGACACCAATTGGTAAAACTGCCTAGCTTTCCTTAATCAGAAGACAAACGAAAATGGAAAACTGTTTTACTGTTTTCAACCCCAACCACTTGGTAATTGACAAAGTTAGAGTATGGCTTTCTCTTTCATTACTTCTCTAAGAGGTCTGTTAGAGAAGCGTTTGAGAACGTGTGTGACGCACACACATATATATATATACAAGTGAAGAAATATATGTATTATGAATATAAAAAAATGTAGACATTAAAATTTATTATTTTTGAAAAATATATATTTCAATTACAATTTTTTTCGATTGCGAATTATATAAATCGCTGAAGTTGAAATCATAGATGTAAAGGATTACTGCAATCATAATGTAGAGGCCTTGACCTTTGAAAAAAGTATAAGAGAAACTGAAGAATTTGTTTCCAAAACTTAAAAAAAAAAAAAATTAGAGAAGAAAGAATTGATTTAATACTATTGAGTTTATAAAAAATTCTAGCTTGGAAATGAAATAGCTGGTGCCAGGATTCATAGAACTTGGTAACTAGTCTATCATTCTACTAATTTCCTAAACCACGCAGGGTAATATTGTATTCATTTACTATCATTGCATAGCGTCTTAAAAAATAGTTACATTTTATTCAGAATTGATCTGTAAAAATAAAAGTAATTTTGTCAAGCGTTGTTAGCCGAGAGGTCAGCGCAGCTGCCTTGCAAGCAAGTAGTTGGTTGCAGATGGTTGTGGGTGCGCCTCCCGGCAGATGCTATGACATATGAAAAAAAAAATAAAAGTAATTTTAAAAAACTGTTTATAGTTTGATTAATAAAGATAAAGTTAAAAACATATATAATAAACATAGGGAAATCATATTCTTATAATCATTAATAAGATAGCGATCTAAACAAACCACCAAAACAAAAAAAAAACGGATCGATTAAAAATAAATGCTGTTAAAAAGCAATTTTCTCCCCTTTTTTATATTTTTTGTAGTAAGCTATAAAATTTAAATTTTTAAATTATTTTTTGTATTATTTGCATTAAAATGTACTTTTAAATTACGTTTTAGAAGAAAATTGTCTTTAAATGATTTCATTAAGGCAACAGCATGCAACATTATAATAATAGATAAAATATCTTTTCAATAGCTAAAGTCCTATTTAGCTGATAAAAAAAAAAGAAAACTTGTAAATTAAACAATTTCCGAATAATAAAAAAGCAACTCTTTATTAATGATATTTTTGAATAATGAAATGATTATTTATGGTATGCGGTTTAGTTGTAAAATATTATTAGTAGTACATTAAAAGTTTTATATAAGCAATTACAAAAAATTAAAACATATAACAATTACAAAAATATTACCATTATTTATTATCATCGAGAAAAAATAAAATCGTCTGGATTATTTACTTTGAGGCCAAAGTTCATAATAACAAGGCTTTTTTTTTTTTCATATGTCATAGCATCTGCCAGGATGCGAACCCGCAACAACTGTTTGCAACCAACTGCTTGCTTGCAAGGCTGCTGCGTTGATGCAAGGCAGCTGCGCTGATCTCTCGGCTAATAATGCATAACAAGGCTTTGATAGTGAATTAGCTGTATATAATTCATGGAATCATCTTTAAAGTTTTGACATTCTTAGGATGATATTCTGTTTGTCTTATTAAAAAAAAAACATTTTATATTACCAAAAAATATTGAAAATTTAGATCAAAACTAGAATTTGCTCTTGATCCAAAAATATATTTTCAAATGCCAGAGAAAAAATAGAATTTCAGATGATTGATAGGTTTGTATATCAAAATCTGGACAGAAATCTGTAATGTTCTATAATTCCTTTTTGTTTGATTTTACTAGCTGTAAAACCACCAGGACACATGTTATCACAAAATAACATATTGTAATGGTACAGAATAACAGGGGTGAACCTGGGATGATGACTCTCATCATTATTATCCCAAAGTCTTTACAAAATTTAAATATATAATTATAATGACTATAATGAGGAATGAGTATGAAAGTCAGCAAGAACTAACTATACTTTCATCATTACACAAAAGTAATATAATAATCATTCATCATCATGAATGATCAATTATAAAAGTAAATCAACAGTCCATCTTGTGACTGGATTTGAAATGGGTCTACTATAAACCAGGCTAAATATTTAGCCCTTGCCTGCTTGGGGGCAGATTGGTTGCACAAATTTAAGTACTAATCCATAAGAATATAACAATTAAAAATAATGATGTGATTCTAAAACATGCTGATCATTGTCAATGCTCTGGCCATTGAGTACCGTTAATATACTGGCTAACTATAAATTTAATTTCTAATAATTACTAAACTAAGGGAAATGTAGTGCATGGACTAAAGAATATCCCCTTTGCAGCAATCCAGGATTATCATCAACTGAATGTTCATAAACACTAAATATGAAACAGTTTTTGGAAATCAACAAGATTACATGTGTTAAGGAAGACAAAGGAAACATATTCATGCTCATGGATACTAAAGAGTATAAGGATAAAATGACAGCTCACATTAAAAATTTTAAATTTGAATTCGTTGAAAGTTTTAACAATAGATTCGATAGCGAGAAATTTATTACATCAATACTAAGAACCCATAAAGATAAAGATATGTCTAAAGTGGAGTATTACCACATATATCCATCTGCTACCATGCACCTAGGATGTTTGCTAATGCCAAATTACATAATCCTGGCATACCTCTGAGACTTATGCTGGATTTTGGAGGCATTCATTACTTTGAAACAATAAGACTAGTTAGTGGATTCTGTGGGTTTTGGCGAATACACGATTAAATCATCTTTTAAGTTTGTCATGAAAATTAGTAGAATTGGAGTTGACCTTGACTTTGAAACCATAGCATTGGATGTAAAAGAACTGTATGGATTGGTAGACAGGAAGTGCTCAATAGACATAGTTGGCAAAGAATTATTAAGGAATCATTGCCCAACTGGATGTATGAATTTTATATTAGCCTTCCTAGCTTGGCTGGATGACCACATTTTCATGGTTTTTGAAGGAAAATGGTATGAAAAATGGTTGGCATATGGGTCTCCCATTAAGCAGGATAATTTTAAGTATTTTCTTGAACTACTTCAAAAAATTGTGATATATAAACAGGAGAATAACTTACAAGTACATACAGCTCACATTAATTTTACCTGTCAGAAAAATGGCTTTACCTGAAATGAGTTTGACACCCCTAGTGTATATATAATTCCAGCCACCAGAAAAAATAGATACAGCAAATTGGCAATGCAGGCTGAAACTGCACTACTTTAAATAATAATAATACATGTCTAACCCATATTAACATAAAAGTGAAATTGCTTTTAAACTTAACACTCTAGCTTATGTAAGAATTGTAATTTAGACAAATATTGTACATGTGGGAAGATGTGTTATGCATTTTTGTAAAAAGTTTACTTTGTTAGAAAAAAACAGTCTAATTAATATAAAAACAATAAAATAATTGGTATAATTAATATTTATATGCTCTGTTTTAATTGTTCAGGACAATCTCCTTCACCTTGAGTACTGATATGGGAATGCACAATATTTACTGTAACACCATTTACTATTTAAAAACGACTGTGTTTAACAATATTGATATGAATCAAGTATTAATTGAAAGATTTTCACAGACTTATAGGTTTTGAAATATAAAGAGATTTTTTTTTCTATTTTAATGATATTTACAAAGTTTCAGCCATGTTGAAAGTATGCAATAGCCATTGGCTGTCTCAATTTCTCCAATTTCCTTTAATGCTTTCATAGCAGATATCTCAGTAAATTTAAATCAAGCTAATAAAATCATTCATAACCCTGATTTAAATGCTTTAAATAATGGTTAAATGGAATTAAGTGTAGTAGCTAATATTAATGCTATTAATATGGTAGAGGTTGTAAGTAAGGAAGTCCCGCAGAAAAAACTGTCATTCAAGAAATTATGCAAAGTCATTTAAAAATTAAGAAAGCAATCCAGTTTCAAAAAAAATTTTTTAAGGAGTTTGGAAAACCAAAGAGTTTCATTATTATACTCTGTTCATTATTTAATATATTTTTCCTTCTTTTGCTTCATTCATAAAATTTAAAATAACATTATTTCCATTTTGTAAAAAACCTTAAATCATTTTCTTACAGATAATGTGAGTTTAACAATGCTTGGTAAAGTAAATGAAAATGATTAAAAATTTCTATTGATATTTTCCATTCCTCCTATTTTAGTTTATAATATATAGGGTATATGAGCACAGACTTCCATACGACCCACCACTCTCCACACTATCTCATAACTGATCCACTCGACCACATATATGTTGAAAAGATAAATAATCACCAATATACATATTTCATGCTAATCCAGCAATCATCAGTTGGTCCAGTTTACCATCTCTACACATATATGCTATAAGTGCTCAGATATATATTAAGATAGCCAAACCTCATATTTTAATGGACAGGCTTCAATCTACTCCCCACGCCAACTCTTCAACTATCCATCCAATTGAAAATCTGATGATGGAATGCTTAAAGGCCACTCTGAGGCCGAGATTCTTGTCACACCCATGTAGACTTAAGGTCAATCTGACCCCTCATGTACAGGACATAATCCATTTAACACATATTCAAGGGATGGACAGACATCTCTATTATGTAATAACTGAAGCACAGGCTTATTATATACCTATATCTATATATGTAATATATAGGGTATATGAGCACAGACTTTCACATGACCCAATGTTTTTCATCTTTATATGTAAAAAATCAATCTGCTATTAAACTAATTTCTGTTTATCCAATTAAAACAGGCAGAGCAAACATAAATATGTAATCTAATTGAATATATGTCTGATCGACATTAAGGTATTATTATTTTTATTTGGATGTTCTGATGTGAAAGCAGTTACACATTTTGAGTAACACAGAGCAGACAAATGCTATTGCCATTACTAGATCCTTTGATTTCTTCTTGCACTATCAGTTTTAAATGATAATTGCATTGTTAATTCAGAGCTAAAATTTTGTCTAAATTATTATACATAAAATAATAATGCCTATATTATTTTAATGTGAACATTTCTAAGTGAATGGAAGTCTTCAAGAAATATTGCAAGAGTAATCGGACAAAAACAACAAAGTAGGATTAAAGTGAATGATAAATAAACTAAAATAATGTTCAATTAATTTTTCAAAAGAAGAAAATAAGATTGAAAATCATGAGTTAGAAGAAGTTAATAACTTCAAATACTTTGGTCAGATTATTACTATAGATGGAAACATAATGGATGAAATTAATAGAATTAAATGTGGTTGGACTGATATTGATAGAAATAATTTAATATTAAGTGAAAGTATGCCTAAGGAAGATATTTAGTAAATGTGTTTTATCAATTCTTACTAATGGATGTGAGACATGGACACTTAACAGAAAAGCAAAGACCGACTTAGGACATCTCAAGGAAGTATGTAATATGTATGTTAGGAATACCAAAAAGAGAACAAACATAAAATGCATAAGGAAGAGAAAAAAACAGGTGTTACTAACATCATTGAAAAAATTAAAAAAATGAAGTTGGACTAGATATAGAACTAGACAAGATGATAATAAATGGTCAGTTGAAATGTTCATCTGGCTTCCAAGAAATTGTAAAAAACCTAGAAAAAATCACATGTGGGATGTAAGGATATGGAGAAGACAGACTTGAGATTGGAAAAAGTGTACTGAACTTGGAGAAATCTTTACACTGCAGAGGATCAATAATGATTAAAAATGTTGATATATATCTATATATATTATAATGGTCCACTCTACTTATGTGGAAATGATTTTAATTTAATTTGGGTGTCATCTGACAATAAACATTACACAATATACATACATATATTTTTTATTACATCATTAAACATTACAAAATAAACATATTCTTTATTCCTATATTTTAATAGAATTTGAAATATTATTTAAATATATGATGATGATAATCACTACTCTAATGAAATGGAAATAGAATTATTTTGCAGACCAAACAACATTCTATACAAAAAAGTTAACACCCATTATTTGAACAAATAACATAATAATTTATTTATAATGAATCACAATTGTTTATCATAAACATATACATTCAAATATACCATAATAATTTATAAAATTTTCTTTATAATTTGATTATCTTTATGGCTATGATTTAAAGATGATAAATGCTATAATAAGACATTTATTCACTATCTTCTAACTTTTAGTTTATTTGCATGCTGGGAAATAAGTACAAAATGATCATAGTTATTTATAATGTGTGAAGTTTATTTTGATTAATTTTGAGCATTAACCTTTCAGTTACATATTATAATGCTAAAATGGTTCTGTGATTGAGAAAACTTGCTATAGAATAAATCCTTGATCTTCAATATACTCTTAATATAATCCTAAGCACGACTAACCCTCCCAAATACAATACATGTATTCCTATATTTAGCTTCATAGTGTAGTCACACACATATTTTATGGGATATTATTATAATTTATATACCTTTCATACAATGACAATTGTAGAAAGTGATCATTTTGAGTCCATATTTCAATGTAATAATAATTGACTGTGCTGGTCATTTTGAATCAGACCTTTAATTTACCAAACAAAACTGTGAGTAATTCACCATATAAATATAGCATATTTTAAGAATTAAACAGTGATCTAAAATTGCATTTATAAGCTTTAACACACAAAAAATTTAATTCATGACAATAAATGAGAGGTTTAGATTATATATAAATAAAGTCAATTGAATTTTAAAATAAATTCTTAACTTAAAATCTAATAATTATTTTGCTACTCAATATCAGAAACACTTGGAAATTTCACATTAAATATTTTACATGTATGCATATTTAGTATATTTGGAAATGAATATTGCATATAACTTTACCTATATGCTGATAATTTCTACATGAAATTGCAAATCCCATATTGTTTGTTTTCTTAAAAGTGAAAAAAAAACAACTAATTGTAACATATATATAATAAAAGAAAAGTAGAAGTGGGTTGTGTATGTGGCTGCTTAACCGTAGCAAGTGCATTTATAGATCTTAATGGTACATGCTGATTTGTTTTTAACCAAAAATTTGCTTACTCCTTTAATCAATCACTTAAATAATATATTATATAAACACTTTATACACAATAAAATATATCACATGATCACTATCTTATACCAGCACATAATTGTTATTAAACAAAGCAAAGCAAAACTCTCCATACAGTAGTGCCATCTTGTGCCAACAAAAGCAATCAATGGATGCCAGAAGGCCATTGATTGCTCTTGTTGGCACAAGATGGCACTACTGTATGGAGAGTTTTGCTTTGCTTTGTTTAATAACAATAGAATATAGTTTGTTAGAATTAATATGCTGTAAGAAGTCATAAAACAAATCTTAAATGTGTGTATATCAATCTAACTAATTATCAGTTTTCAATTTTTTTTAATTTACCTTACAAAAAGTATTGTTGCTGGAATTTTCTACAGTTTACTGTATAGATTTATATGTGAATTAATAGTTCTCCCACAATGGCACATCTAATTTCACATGACCACCATTTCTTACTCAGGCTTGCACTGAGTGGCAATATTGTATGAAGAGTTTTGACTGTTTTCATATCTAATTTATTCCATTTATAATCATGTTTCTTTCTTTACAAGTTTCTATACTCTTTTTTATCACACTTTTCCCTTCACTTTGCTTATAAATTTTTTCATAAGTTTTTTCCATTATCTGCTTGATTATTCTATGGTGGTTCAATGAATTTTTTGATTTAAAAAAACAAACCAGACTGATTAATTTCAATAAAATATATACATTTAAAACAGGCAAAACTCACTATATATATTGTCACACACAGCAAGCTAGAGTAATCAATGGATGCCAGAAGACTTGTGCATAAAATTCTCATCTAGTGACTACTCATCCTGTATCCCCAGACTAGTTTCTGGCTTATGGCCTTTGTCAGTGAGGAGCCTTGGATCTGAGCTCTCCTCACTGATGAAGGCCATAAGCCAGAAACTAGTCTGGGGATATTGGATGAGTAGGCACTAGATGGGGATTTTATGCACAAGCCTTCTGGCATCCATTGATTACTCTAGCTTGCTGTGTGTGGCAATATATATATATATATAATGAGTTTTGCCTGTTTTAACAACAGTTATACATAAGCATAAGAGGTGGTGTTCATGTGATGTTTATTGGCTTATATATACATTTGTCCTCATGTTTATAACACCTTTGATAATCTCTTATTTACATTGCCTAATATGATCTGATTTCACTTTGATTATATGAATTTTCAAAAATTATAATTATTAAATTTATTGAATTTTCAAAACCTCATTATTATTTAAAATAAATTTTCAAAACATCCTAGTTATTAAATTTCTTGAATTTTCCTCCAGTTTTCAAACTTAAAACAGATTTAGTTATTTATTACTTTATTTTTAATCTATTTGCTTAAAGCACTGTGCAGATTAATGAAGTAAACTTTTAAAAAAATTTTTACACTAAAATATGTAATTGTGATTTTGCTCAATACAATCCATACCTTCTTTTAATTTTTGA
Organism: Epiperipatus broadwayi; assembly: GCA_028023455.1. Taxonomy (NCBI): domain Eukaryota; kingdom Metazoa; phylum Onychophora; class Udeonychophora; order Euonychophora; family Peripatidae; genus Epiperipatus; species Epiperipatus broadwayi. The sequence goes on from JAQFVV010000475.1 coordinate 466,858, forward strand.
TAAGAGAAATGCTTTTAACATATTTTATATAATTTATTAATATTTCATAAATTTAAACTCTTAACACACCTATTATACTATTTATAATTATTAAAATTATATATTTTACTAATTTGTTCTGAGCAATACGGAGACTTCAAACCACTCAAAGAAGTATGGAGAGATGCATGTTGGGAGTAACAAGAAGATATTGAAAACACAATGTATGGGTAAGAGAACAAACAGGTGTTACTGATCTCCTTGAAAAAATTAAAAGACTGAAGTGGAGTTGGGCTGGACATATTGCTAGAAGAGATGATAATAGTTGGACAATTGAAATTTTAAACTGGATTCCAAGAGATTGTAAAAGACCCAGAAAGAGACCACATGTGAGATGGATGGATGAAATAAGAAAGTGTGCAGGGGTGATGTGGAGAAGAGAAGCTAAAGATTGGAAAAGATGGATTAAACTTGGAGAGACCTTCATCCTGCAGAGGATTGATAATGGTTGATGATGATGAATTTGTTCTACAATTTGTACATTATCTATTAGAATTACTTTTAATATTGTACTTTAAGATACTACTTTTACTTTATATAACATTTTTATATTATTTGTACTGCAATATTTATTGACTTTTCTCACAAAACAGAAAACCAGCGCACTGTCATGTGGTTGATCACATGACGAACAATGAAATAAATAAGACATTATTCATTTCATATTTTTAAACTTTGAAACAAAAAATAATCCCTACAAAAATTAGGGTATTTATATTAAGGACCATCAGGTATTTTGTAAGCTTTCTATCTAGCTTATTGGTCAATCCTATAAGGTATCTTTATCTGATTTGATAGTGACATTTATCTGGAGGTTCTCTCTTATGTGATAATTCTGGAGAAGGCTTAATTGTCAGGTGAAAAGTTTGTCTTACTCTTCTTTTCGTTGCTAAATAAAAGTGATACCCAGTGATATATTTCTTATGATCAATTCCCTCTAAATTTGCGACATCATTATGTGTAACAGACATATAAGTAAATATTTTATGCACAAATCTGATGTTTAATTCAGACTATTAGATTTTTTATTCAATGCATTTATCAGCTTTGAATAGCAAAGCTCTTTCTGACATTTGCTTTATCACTGACTTTGTTTGGCATTGAACATTAATTGACATTTGTTTGCTTTCATTTTGTCTTTTCACTATTTTTTACCCTATTTTTTTTTATCTATCTAAGTCATCAGATTTAGCTTCTCATATTTGGATTTTTATTTTTATGTGTTCTTCCTTACATTTTATTTTTTTATAATAGTTTTGGTTTACTGTCTTCTTATTTTAATTCAACAAGTCTATCTTTTTCCATTTTCTCAATTATACTTTCAATGTTTTAGTTCATTATTTTCCTGTTGTTTAAACTCTTCACATCTTTTCTATTTGCTCTTTTGTGTTTATTTGTTCTTATCCAGTTTTTATATTTTATCAATTTTCTTGGGTCATCCTTTAAATTTAAATTTAATTAAATTTATTTATCCACAGTTATTTGACCTTTGTTTTATTTTAAGCTGTACTTACTATCTCTTCTGTTAATTGTTTTACATCATCTATCTCTTATTCTAAATCACTTGGTTCATCTTCAATATTTTAATCTATTATCTCAGTCTGCTTTATCTCACTTTCTATATATATATATTATTCCAGTTGCTTTGGATCATCTATCTTTTGTTCTAATTCATATGGTCTTACTTTTATTATTTGACTATAGCTTTCACTTGTTCATCACATTCTATCTTTTCTTTCAATTGCTTTGGATCATCCACCATATGTTTTAATCACTTATATTGATCTTCCCTCTTTTGTATTCATGTCTATTTCTGCTAATGTTGCAGCCTTTTTAAAGATATTTTTACATCTTAACTCTGTAATTTATTTTTTTCGGTTTAAAGATTTTCTTTACTTTGGAATAAACTCATTATTATCAATATATTTATAATTGTATTCATTACATCATCACTTGGATATACATGAAATCTGATATGTACTTGAATTCTATTTTTTATTCACATTTTTAGCTTTGTTTTGATTATTTTATCATCCATGTCATACATTGTCTCAGGCAAATGAGTGATTATTACAGTTACTTAATAGATTTCCATACCCTGCATTTGTAAAGACAAAAATTTACAAATTATTTAGTATTTTGAGTAATCAATAAAGGAAGTCATATATAGTGTGGCATTGCTTTTATAAGCTTGTATTTACAAATATGTAATATAGAGAATGTACCAGTAGCTCAGACAAGCTCTTAATTGATAAGTGCAGTAAGAGAAAATATTTAAAATCTCTATCTGGAACATTCCTATCCCCAGTCCAATTAGTTTTGAGTGTATGACTCACTTCAATGAAGAACTAGAACATTCAGACACTTTTGGCAATGAAGAACTTGAGCATTCAGACAAAAGTGTCTGAATGTTCTAGTTCTTTGTTGGCATGAGCCATAAGCTCAAAAACAATTGGACCAGGGACAGGAATGTTCCAGATAGAGATTTTAAATATTTTTTCTTACTGCTTATCAATTAAGAGCTTCTCTGAGCTATTGATATGTTCTCTATATTACATATTAGTGCTTTGAATGAAATAAACATAAAATTATATGGAAAGTTTAATTTTATATATAGAATTAATATGCAATATAGGCACACATGCATATTAGAAAGCTAATACAAAATGATTGTAATTATTTGTAAAGTGTTCAAAATTTATTTTGATTAATTTTAAACATTAATTGTTGTAATTGCATATTATAATACTAACATAGTTCTATGACAGAACACAATTTCTATAGAGTAAATCTTTGACCATTAATACACCCTGGATATAGACCTATGAATGGTTGACCCTTACAAATACAATACATTTATTCATACCATTAACTTCATAATATAGTCACACACATATATCTAGTATGGGATTATTATAAACAATACATTTTTTACATCAATAATTCTAGGGTATGGCCACTTTAGTTTGAATACCAATTTAATAATAACTCAACTTAACTGAGATAGTTCTTCTGGATCTGATTTTAAATTGAATAATTCTACCTAATTATGTGAGATGCATACTTTTGAATCTGATCTTAAATTTACTAGACAAAATGATGAATGAATTCACCATATAGATGTCATATATTTTAACCATTCAACAGTGATATAACAATTGCAATTATATTATAAGTTCTAACACACAAAATATAATTCATGGTAATTAATGCAAAAGTTAATTTGCATTTAAATGACTCAGTCAAATTTCAAAATCAACATTTAGGTTAACTAAAATGTAATAATTATTGTACTACTCATTATTTCTAATACTTGGAAACTTCATGTTAAATATTTTACTTGTACACACATTTAGTGTGTTTAAAAATAAATATTGCATCTACCTTTATAAATTTGCTGGCAATTTCTACTTGAAAATAAAACTACTTGTTATTTTCAAAAGGAGATAAAATATTAACTAATCATATCATATATGTAATAAAAAAAAGATGAAGTGATTTTTGTATTTGCCTTTTTAAACGCATCTAGAGTATTTAATGTTGCATAACAGGGATTGTTAATTTTTTTAACAAAAATATTTGCTTCCTCATTTAATCAATCAGTTAAATAAACACTTTGTACATAATAAAATTTAGTTTATTAGAATTAATATAATCTAAGATGTCATAAAATAAAACTTCAAATTGTTAATATCAGTTTAATTGATAAGCAGTTATTTCTGCGACTCTTTTTTTAACTTGCATAGTATAAAGTTTTGTATTTGTAGTTCTCTACAATTTATTTTGAGGATTTTTATGCAAGATAATAGTTCTCCTATGATGACATATATTAATTGATTCTATTGATAATCATGTTTCTTTCTTTAGAAGTTTCTATACTGCCCATTATCAGTTTCCTGCTGTTGACATTTTGAAGTTTGGGCATATTTCCCCTTCATTTTGCTTAGATATTCTTTTATAATAACTTCAACATGTTCATCAGAGGATCCAGGTTGGATTTTCAGGATTTAGCACTTTTTCCTTTTATTTTTCTATCCAGTCATTTTAATGGTGGTTCAATGAAACTTGAATAAAGCAAGAATCCAGACTAATTAAAAAAAACTGACTATATATATATTTGACTTCTTGTTTGTAACACCTTTGATAACATCTTATTTGTAACATCTTTTGATTTGATTTTGTTTTAATTACTTGAGTTTTTAAAACACTATAACTTATTGATTGAATTTTCAAAATACCATCATTATTTAAAGTGAATTTTCAAAACATCCTAATTATTAAATTGCTAGAATTTTTCCCGTTTTAGAATCTCATATCTCAAAACAAACTTCATCTATTTATTACCTTATTTTTAATCTATTCGTTTAAACCACAGTGTAAATTATTTAATTAAACTTTTAAAATCTAGCTTTTTTCACAGTAGCATACTACATAATTGTGTTGTTTTTCAATACATTCCATAATTCTTTTAATCTTTGATAAGAGAAACAGTTTTCACATATTTTATATAATTTGTTAGATTATTTTAAATTTATTTATTTTTAACAAATCTATTATATCAGTCATTATTATTTTAAAATATTACTTTTAATAATTTGTTCTACAATTTGAGCATTACCTAATATAATAAATACATTTCATTACTTTAGTTTAAGATACTACTTCTAATGCATTTTACTTTTATTTTATATAACTTTTTTTAACTATTATACTGCTATATTTATTAGCTTTTCTCACAACGCTGAAAACCAGCCTACTATCATGGGAGAGATAGTTTTGACTGATAGTGAAATGAATAGGACCTTACTCATTTCACTATATATATAAATATATAATTAGAATAAAAATAATAAATTTAACGGTAATAAACTATTATAAACAATCCTTAAATTCACAGAAGTACTTTTGGTTAATTTCTTAAACCTGCCTCAACTGCCATTAAATTAAAAAACAAAGCGAAGCAAAAAATGCATTTAATAAATAGACAAGCTGCTAACATTAAAATACGAGATTCGTGGGATTTGAATTGATGATGTTTGCTTCCACTTTGTTTTTTTAATTTAATGGCAGTTGAGGCAGGTTAAAGAAATTAATGAAAGTACTTCTGTGGATTTAAGGTATGTTTATAATAATTTATTACCATTAAATTTCTTATTTTGATTATAATTACAATTTTGTTTTAATTAACAGATATTATATATATATATATTAATGTGTAATTAAGTTCCAACCAGTAACCATCTAAACATTCACAGTAAAATATAGTAATCAATATTTCTCACTGCTGTCAAGGCAACCTTCACACCTTTTAATAGCAAGAATGGAATCCATTCTTACTAATGGTCCATTGAATATATATGGACACTTAAAGCTTGCAACTTGACTACAGAGTATGAAATATTGATACATTAATGTGTGTATATATATGGGTGTGTGGATTATATAAGTGTATATAGCCACTAGGAATAAACCCATTATTCTTTTATGGTCCTAAATTGTAAATATATTATAACGGGATGTGCTGTTTTTCCATATATATTTTACACACATATATATAATCTTGAAAGATTGCATGTATGTATATATAATGATATACGTATATGCATAATTGTTTAAAAATATATATTTATTTTTAAATTATTCCATTTTATCACCCAGCATATTTATGAGCATCACTTTATGACCTCAAGCACCAATCCTATATTTCTCTAAGAATTATGCTGGGATAGCTGGAATACCAATATGGAAATGCCCCTGGACTAGCTCTGCTCAGGGCTGGTGGTAAAATTTACCAGCAGTAGATCTAACCCTCTCTTTTTTTTTTATTAAAAAAAAAAACTCACAACACACAAAAAAAAAACATTCATTTTAAACATATTTATTGGTAATGATATTTACGTATCTATCAAAAAAATATATTATTTACATAAGTTAAATTAATGTCTCTTTCCTTTTTTTTTTTTAAAGATTCATATCAGTTTCTTTTTTTTTGCTCTTTTCTCTCTTTGCCAAAACTCCCACACACACACAAATATGCTATTATATGTATTTTGCACTGAAGATTTAATTGGACTAATTTATACACTAATAAATTCCGTAGAAAATAGTTTGACCTCTCCGGGCAAAGAAAAGAAATTTTAAGTTCGCAATTGTGTCAAATAACAGTTTTCTCAATTTCATGGAGTAAGCTTACTAACAGTGACATATATATGCAAATATGAAAAAATAATACCTGCGTTTCCCCGGGGAATTGATCGAATTCACCTGGTGAAAAGGGAATCTCCGGTCCTTTGTCGGTGAACGAACTTTGTTTTTTTTTTTTTTTGTTTTTGAAGTTCGGGTTCCATGGCTAAAGTCCATTTATTTATTTATTTTCTTCCTCTTGTGGTGATTCAACATTGTTGCTTATTGAGGCGAATTCTCCGGGCTTGACATCCCTTCTCCGATATCGGCAGCTGCTATACATTCAGGGGAAGGATTTGAACACCTCGCACATTGAAGCTTCTACCCCAGCCTGACCATATTTTATCAATATATAATCTGATTTCTGGATTCTTATTTCTGTATATCAGTCTAACGTCTGCCTTCTTCTCCGTCCAAACTTATACTAACTCTTAATTCTTTTTTTTTTTTAATTATCAAATTTATCTTTCTTTTCATTCATTTTCAATTATATTTCCAATCACATTCCATATGCCTTTGTTGGAATGCACCACAAAAGCTTTTTACACCTATTTCTTTCCAATTAATATTTAATTAGAATTAGACATTCCAAGATTTTTATAATAATTACTTCCATTGTTCTGCAAAATCACTGTCTTCCATCTTGACATTTATAGTTCTTTTGTTGACTTAATATGTATATATTTAAAAAGTTTATCAAACAAAATGTTTTTTTTTTTTTTATTTTGTGAATTTTCATTTTTAATGGTTCAAAAATGCACTCACACATATACATAGCGATGTGTATAGCTGGGTTTGGCAAAAGAAAGAGAAAAAAATCAGAGCAAGTGTATAACCCCCCATACCTCTTTTATGAGTTCTTTTTAATTAAAATAACTAAAAAATTATAAAAAAAAAAAAATTTTTAAAAAAAAAATAAAACCCCCCCCCTCCCAGAAGCCTTCAAATATGGTCTATGGATTTGAATGGCTCCTAAATATCATGAACCATTCGTAATGGCATGGGCTTGAGGGAACGAGCATTGTATGATCCCCTTACCTCCTGCCCAGTATTTACCCAGAATGCATTATCCCCTTGACACTTAACAATAGGGAAAGGTCCCTCATATAAACTGCAAAATTTCTTACAGATAAATTTCCCTGGTTCGCTCACATGTGGGGTTTTCACCATGACTAGATCACCAACTTTAAATCGATGAGGCCTCTCTAGTGTATGTTTGTTTCTTTCCTGACTCCTCTTCAAAAGTGTATGATAAGCCTGCCCTTGGTCCTCCTCCACATTTATTGGCATTTCCTTTGGCCCTGGTATTTTGGCCTTGATTAATTTAGGGGCATGTTTGCCAAACTGGAGCCGCACAGGAGAGAACCCTGTGGACTCATTAACTGCCCAATTTATGTAGTTCAGTATTTCTGGAATCTTTTTAACCCATCCTCAGTGATTAGTTGGGATGTATGTCCTAAACAACCTACCCAACTCACGCATCACCCGCTCACATGGGTTCGATTGCAGATTCCTAATTGATGTCAGTATGTGTTGGAGCCCTGACTTCTGAACCCATGCTTTCCATTCTCCAGAGATAAATGGTGTGCCATGATCTGAGAGGATGCTTTGAGGTTTTCCTATCACTGTAAAATATTCCTTTTCAAGGAGACGTATGGTGTTTTGGGTATTTGCTTGAGTCATGGGATATGCAGCCACAAATTTACTGAATAGATCATACACCACCAACAAATATTTTTTTCTACTAAAGGCCAGCAATGGTCCATAATAATCTATTGCAATCATCTCATGTGGCTTCTTTGGGATTATGGAGCTCATTGGACCTGCATAATTCCTATTAGCAGGCTTGGTTTTTTGACAAAGTTCACATTGGCTGATCATCCTCACAACAGTCTTATGCATGCCTGGCCAATAAAACCACTGTCTAAGCCACTTTTCAGTTTTCCACACCCCATAGTGTCCATATATTTGGTGGACATGAGTCACCACTGCATTCTGCATTTGCTGGGGTATTACAGGTCTCCAACTTTCTGGTCCCCTTTTTGTTCTGTATTGGAGAACAGCTTGGTCAAGTTTGTATCAGTTGATCCAACATCTGGACTCATCAATGATTTTCTCTTGTGTTCCCTTCCAGTTGTGCAATTATTTGACTTAACTGGGCATCCTTCCTCTGATGCTGGGCCAATCTCTTAAGATCATTCTCTACCCCCTCATTAACCCTTAAGTTTATTCCTGCCACATATAAATTTTCAGCTTTAAGATGACATGATGGCAAATGCACTGGGTTATGGCTAAGAGCATCAGCTACAATGTTATCTGACCCCTTACAATGCTTTACCACATAATTATACTCTTGGAGGTATAGGCTCCACTGCACCAACTGACTATTTGTCAGATAACTGTGGTTAATAAATTCTAAACTCTTATGATCCGTAACCACAATTATTTTTGATCCCAACAACAATGTGCGGAGTTTTTGGAATGACCAAACAATGGCTAAAGCTTCCTTTTCTGTGGCAGTGTAATGACACTCAGGACCCTTGAGCAGCCTACTTAAGAAATACAGCACTTTCACCTGACCATCCTCTTGAATCTGTGATACTGTTGCTCCCAGCCCATACCCACTGCTGTCAGTCTGCACCACAAAGGGTTTCTCAAAATCAGGAAAAGCCAGCATTACATGTTTCATGAACCCTTGCTTCACCCTCTCAAATGCCTGGCTTTGCTTTTCGCCCCACTCCCACACTACATCTTTTCTCAGTAATCTAACTAGTGGTTCCATATGTTGAGCAAACTGCTCCTGAAAATGGTTGTAGAAGTTACACATACCCAAAAAGGATCGTATCTGCTTCTTGGACCTAGATGCTGGGAAACCTTCAATGGCTGAGATTTTATCTGGGTGTGGCCAGACACCCTGTGATCCTATAAGGTGGCCCAAGAATGTAACTTCCTCTTGAAAGAGCACACTTTTCTTCAGGTTTACCTTGATCCCTTTATTCCAACATTCCCTTAAAAACATTTCCACATCTTTGGTATGTTCTTCCACAGTATCCGATGCCACCAATACATCATCCACATACATTGTAACTATTTTCTTGACCTCATCAGATAATACCTGATCTAAACATTGCAGTAAACCAGCCCCACTGTTAATCAGGCCGAATGGCATACGGTTAAACTGATATGAGCAGCCATCATACCTAAAGGCAGTATACTTACGATCTTCTGGGTGCAGCCTTATCTGCCAATAGCTTGCTGTCAGATCAAATGTTGAAAAAAAAATTTTTTCCTTTAAATCTCCCAAGCAATTCTTGCATGGGTGGTGGTATGTTACAATCTGGGACCATGACTTTATTCAATTGCCTCACATCGAGACATAACCGTATGGAATTATCCTTTTTCTTGACGATGACTATCGGGTTACAATAAGCCGAGGAGCTTTTTGATATAATACCCCATTCCAACATTTGATCTATCTGCTCCTTCACCTGCTCCCTATATTGATGAGGAATTGGGTATGATTTTGCCTTAAATGGTTGTGTTTCATTTACCTGAATCCTTTGTTCAAACCCTGGGATCATGCCTGGCCTGTCTGAAAATACCTGATTGTATTTCCTTCAGTATCTTTCTTAGTATTTCCTTCCCTTCTCCCCAAGCAATCTTTGCCTGGTCTATTTTTTCTGTTATCAAGTCATCATTGTGTTTATCGGCAACTTGCACAGCCCCTATTGAACTATCTGTGCTATCCATTATAAATCTAACCACCTCTCCATTACACGTGGCTTGTCTACTTTCGTAGTTCAACTTGCATTTATATTTGTATAAAAAGTCAGTTCCCAATAAGACATCACAAATCAAATTTTTCATGATTAGGAATACATGGGGGCAACTTACTCCCTGGATTTTGACATCCAGCCATATTTGTTTGGGTTCAACCTTGGCCTTTCTGTTGTTGGCCATCACCACTTGTACAGCTTTTAATGGTAGAACAGGTATATTTGGTTGTTCTCTGGTGAGTTTATAATACAATCTTTCTGTTATTACAGAGACCTGACTCCCTGAATCAATAAGTGCTTCTACTTTCATCTGTCCTGCTGCTATCCATATTTTTGGACATGTTTGGCATGCATAACTCGGTACATGGTCCTCCCATGAACAAATTAGGTTCCCCATGTGTTTTGAATTCAGTTGCTGTCTGAATATTATGTCTCTTCCTTGGTCTACTTCCCTTTTTTCTCGAATCTGTCTCATTTCCGCACTTATTTCCATTTGACTCAATATATTGTCTATTTCTTTAGATGGGTTGTCTCCATCTTCCTCTAGCATCAATCTTATTCTTATTGGCAGGTTTTGGCAGACCATCTTCACAATCTGTTTCTCTGACAAATTACATGCTTCTAATGTCCTGAATGTGGCTACTTGATGCCTAAAAAATGCACATATCCCTCTGGTCCATCCTCTTGAAACTTCTCTCTTATCAATTGGGATCTAATGTTGTCCTGCCTTTCTTCACTCCAGAAAGCTCTCTCCAGGGCTGTCTTGTAATCTAAAAATGTCTGCGGTTGGTGTAGCAATGAGTTCCACCAATCCATGGCCTGCCCTTCTAGGTGGCAAGATGCTATTATTGTTCTCACCTTGTCTGGTGTTCCATAACACACAAAGTATCTTTGCAAACTCCTAAGGTGATCTACTGGCATCTCTTCCTTTTCCCCCCAAATACTTTTATTCTTATCAACTCCATCCTCTTTATGTGATGTATATATATATTTTCTACGTGCTAGGTTCCGAACCTCCAAACCCCCAAAGCACAGTGCTGCCCCCTTCCTGGACTTCCTTACGCCTTCAATATTTCTTAAGTATATATATTTATAATTTTACTGTGGACCGATCGATATTTCACTATGTTATTTCGACTTACTCTTGTTTTCCACCTTTATAAAACTTCGCTTTGAAAACTAGTACAGATAGACTATTGTTATATCAAAACCTTCGTTTCAAAGTTAGTTTCAAATTCAGAAATTGTCAAAATGATTATAAAAGTAAAAAGTGTAAAATATATTAAAATCATAGCTACTGTGTGGGTGTAAATTAAATATAATTCATTACTCGAATTTCTTTTAAAACGACATTAATTTAATATATATATATAAATTATTTTTATCTGGTTATGACATCTTATAGTAATAAGTGACAGAAAGCCAAATAATTATTTTGTATCTAATTAAAATGGATTAATTATAAAGTGTTAACCACTTAAACACTCGTTTACTTTTTTCTTTTAAAATATCTGTATTACTTTTTTTTTTAAAAAAAAAAATCAATCGCGAACAAGAAAAACATTTACGTTCGTTATTTACAAAAAAAAAATCCATAACAAACTGAAAGTTCTTTAAAAACCAGTCTAACCTAAACTGATTACTTTATGAAATGCTTTTATATTCTGCACTCAGTTGGTATTTTTCATATAGCCTAAAAAGTTTTTTTTTCTTATAAACTTAATATTAACTACATCCAACTCTGCCAATATAATATAACTTCCATTTTCCTAATTTTTTCTTTTAGCTAAAACAATAATGATCTGACAAAACCGATATGTATATTTTTATTTATTTTCTCAAAAAAAAATTCATGCTAATTTCTTTAATTTTTTCTTTCCCTCATTGACCTACTTCTCTTCGATGCCCTTTCGTTGGGTCACCATTATAACGGGATGTGCCATTTTCCATATATATTTTACGCACATATATATAATCTTGAAAGATTGTGTGTATGTATATATAACGATACACGTATATGCGTAATTGTTTAAAAATATATATTTATTCTTAAATTATTCCATTTTATCGCCCAGCATATTTATGAGCATCACTTTATGACCTCAAGTGCCAATCCTATATTTCTATAAGAATTATGCTGGGATAGCTGGAATACCAATATGGAAATGCCCCTGGACTAGCTCTGCTCAGGGCTGGTGGTAAAATTTACCGGCAGTAGATCTAACCCTCTCTTTTTTTTTTATTAAAAAAAAAAACTCACAACAACAAAAAACAACAACATTCATTTTAAACATATTTATTGCTAATGATATTTACGTATCTATCAAAAAAATATATTATTTACATAAGTTAAATTAATGTCTCTTTCCTTTTTTTTTTTTAAAGATTCATATCAGTTTCTTTTTTTTTGCTCTTTTCTCTCTTTGCCAAAACTCCCACACACACACAAATATGCTATTATATGTATTTTGCTCCGAAGATTTAATTGGACGAATTTATACACTAATAAATTCCGTAGAAAATAGTTTGACCTCTCCGGGCAAAGAAAAGAAATTTTAAGTTCGCAATTGTGTCAAATAACAGTTTTCTCAATTTCGTGGAGTAAGCTTACTAAAAGTGACATATATATGCAAATAGGAAAAAATAATACCTGCGTTTCCCCGGGGAATTGATCGAATTCACCTGGTGAAAAGGGAATCTCCGGTCCTTTGTCGGTGAACGAACTTTGTTTTTTTTTTTTGAAGTTCGGGTTCCATGGCTAAAGTCCATTTATTTATTTATTATTTATTTTCTTCCTCTTGTGGCGATTCAACATTGTTGCTTATTGAGGCGAATTCTCCGGGCTTGACGTCCCTTCTCCGATATCGGCAGCTGCTATACATTCGGGGGAAGGATTCGAACACCTCGCACGTTGAAGCTTCTACCCCAGCCTGACCATATTTTATCAATATATAATCTGATTTCTGGATTCTTATTTCTGTATATCAGTCTAACATCTGCCTTCTTCTCCGTCCAAACTTATACTAAACCTTAATTCTTTTTTTTTTTTAATTATCAAATTTATCTTTCTTTTCATTCATTTTCAATTATATTTCCAATCACATTCCATATGCCTTTGTTGGAATGCACCACAAAAGCTTTTTACACCTATTTCTTTCCAATTAATATTTAATTAGAATTAGACATTCCAAGATTTTTATAATAATTACTTCCATTGTTCTGCAAAATCACTGTCTTCCATCTTGACATTTATAGTTCTTTTGTTGACTTAATATGTATATATTTAAAAAGTTTATCAAACAAAATGTTTTTTTTTTTATTTTTATTTTGTGAATTTTCATTTTTAATGGTTCAAAAATGCACTCACACATATACATAGCGATGTGTATAGCTGGGTTTGGCAAAAGAAAGAGAAAAAAATCAGAGCAAGTGTATAACCCCCCCCCTTATACCTCTTTTATGAGTTCTTTTTAATTAAAATAACTAAATCAATTCAATACGACCACGCAAATGACCGTTGATTGTACATCAACTTGTAAATATTAGTTTTGTTAGTAAAGTAATATATATTTTTAATAATATGTTAGTAATAAGATATATATATATATTTTAATAATGCGTTAAGTATATGGATATGTATTTGTCTAATTATCGCAACAGGGTTTGATTATACCTGCCCTGTTGCAATATATTGAACATTATCAATCACTGTGATACTATAAAGCAAATTTTCTATGTCTTCCAAAGATGTATGATTATTTAACAAAAAATAATATACCCACCAACTATGCTATAATACTGTACAATAAAACATTTTGAAAAGTATAAATTTAAAACAGGCAAAACTCTCCATACAGTAGCATAAGAAATGGTGATCACGTGAAGTGTGAATTTAATTTCTATGCATGAATATTATGTAGGAAAAAGTTATCACCCTCATTTACAAGTGATTCACAAATGACTATTAATATTGTAAGCCCAAAAATCAACAATTATGCAAAGAAAGATAAAGGATATTTAGTAAAGATAGTGAAAAGATTAAAGCTAAAATTACTGTGTGTGTAAGTAAAGGGCAGGAATACAGCTGCCTGCACAATCCCATTGTCCTGATTCATGCACATATTATCATAGATATTATGACAGATGTACTGGTCCTAAATTAATTAAAGTGACTAAACAGTAATGTAAAAAATGGAGAATTTAATATTACCAATAGTCTACAGATATCTGAAAACCATGTCAATCAGATTTTCAAACAAATCTTCAACTATTTGGACTACACAAATGATAACCATCAGTCTAAAAATAATAATCTAAAATGACTATTAAATCTAATAGATTAGCCCAACCATTTATCTGAAAGCATTCAAATTCCAAGGGTCCAAATCTAACCCAATTTATCTACCTCATGGTTCAATACCAGTTTCACAATCTTACATATCTGCAACAATAATTATAAACTAATTACAAGAATATCTTGTCATTTGACAAAATATTGTCCTTTAGCCAAACAAAGAAGGTAATTCTTTTCTTCAAAAAATCAGAATTGCCATCAGTTATCTCACAGTTAATACCACCAAAGACACAATTAATGATGATTAAGTTTGTCTTAAATCCACCATATAAGATAAAAAAAAATGTGCTACCTACTTTTAATGGCTTTTCATAAAGTAATATTTAGTAAATAGCAAATAATACAGTAATTTTTTGAAGAATTTTTGAATGATTGTGATAATGGATATACATTCCCATTCTCTGTAGTGCAAAAATGCACTTCAATATTCTGTAAGAACATTCACAAGTAATTTAATACAATTATTACAGATCTATCTATCTATCTATCTATCTATCTATCTATCTATCTATCTATCTATCTATCTATCTATCTATCTATCTATCTATCTATCTATCTATCTATCTATCTATCTATCTATCTATCTATCTATCTATCTATCTATCTATCTATCTATCTATCTATCTATCTATCTATCTATCTAACTATCTATCTATCTATCTATCTATCTATCTATTTATCTATCTATCTATCTATCAATCAATCTATCTATCTATCTATCTATCTATCTATCTATCTATCTATCTATCTATCTATCTATCTATCTATCTATCTATCTATTTATCTATCTATATGTCTGTCTGTCTGTCTGTTGGTCTATCTGTCTATCTGTCTATCTGCCTATCTATCTATCTATCTGTTTGTCTGTCTATGTCTAAATATCTATTTATATTAATGTACATATATTTATTAATATTTATATATATTATTTTTATGTTTTTAATATAATTTAAACTATGTTCTTTGTTATGTGATTATTAAAAGCAGATATCTTGATAAGATACCTAGAAGAATTGAAAACTGGTTTGATGTTTTAATTGAAATTTAGTTATTTTTAACTTGTTTATTATCTTCTTCTTTTTTAAGATTTTCTATTTTAAGTTTATTAATGTAAAAAAAATGTTTATGGGTAAAAGATATAAACTTATATTTCAGATTCACATGTATACATTATACTGACATTTTGACCAGATCCCATAAGCCTTTTTGGGTGGTAGAGATCATTGAAAGATGTTGTTAGAAACACAATAAAATCAGAGAAGTAGTTTTTGATTTTTCAACGTCTTCAATATCCGATTTTAAAACATTATAATAAACAAATTTACTTTAAATTAACGTTAACTTCAATAGATTATTCTTTTAAAATATCCACCATATGCAATAATATAAATTGTGGATGAACATTAAAAAAACTGATTAGTGTACAATTTATTCAGTTTTAAAACTTTATAGAGACCTGACTAAAATATTTTGTCCAATAAAATCCAGAAATAGCTATAAGAGGGAGATAATGATAAATAAAAAGTCAGATATAAATCTAACAGTATTTTGACTAAAATATTTTATGTAAATTATAAAAAAAAGACATTATATTTCAATTTGGTTTCTTATTTACCATTACTCACCTCTCTTAACTTCATTTTGGATTTTATTATGCAAAATATTTCATTCAGGTACCAAACAATTTTTAAAATTAGATATAAAAAAACATTTTAAAATAAAAATAAATAGTTTGTTGATTTTTGGGGAACTTTACAAAAAATTATTGAAAGATTTTCATCTCTTGCAGTATGATGGGTGGGACTCAATCATAATGTTAGTTCAATATTAATGTTAATATTAAGTCTACATATGTATATATGTTGTTTTGTGTAGATGTTCAGATGTTTTAAATCTCAACTCTCCTGCTAAGAAAATGTATATAGTGAGAGAGATTGGTCACTTTATAATAAGTGAAAACTAAAATCTGGATGATTTGAGTGCTTACATGAATGTATCAAGTGCACTAGACCAATCATTTATATATACGTAACCTTATATTTGGTCCAGAAAAGGTTAAAAACTGAATGTAATACTTTACTATTTTTTTATTAACTTAAATGAAGAAAACTCTTTTGTTAAATAAACTTTCAGCTATATAAAATCTTACTTATGCATTTTAATTGTATTAATAAAGTGTTTGCTAAAAATGGATTTAAATCCTAATTACTAAAAGATATTTAATTGATTTAATAGCAGTCTAAAGTTAGAATTTTATAGACTAAGCTTAAGTAAAGCTAGTTTAAAATGGACTATATCTTGAATAAGTTTCAATAGACAAAGTTTTGTTTTGTTATCTTTTAAAATATTTAGTATCTTGTAATAGATTTCATAGTTTCTTTTAATTACTTTCTTGTATGTCATATTTGTGTGAATATATGAACATGGGTGTTTTGAAAGAAGATGGAAGTTAAAAATGAATTAGTTAAGGGCTAATTATCTTTTAAAAAGTAATAAATTTCATGAATCATGTTATTTAACAATATAATGGTTTAATCATAATTTATTAAGAACTCTTAATTTCTCTTAACTGAACAGTAATAAATCTATATGCACTGAAAATCAAAAGTAATTGTTTAAATAAAATAAATAATATTCTTTAATATTTAAAATAAAGTTAATTATATTTTATTTGTTTCAATTAATGTCTAGACAGATGTCTGAAAGTTAAATCTATTTTTAGATGTCTTAATTAATAAAAGATCAAGGTTGAATCAATTAATTTAAAAATTTTGCCTCAATGTTAATTGATGATTGATTAAGTAAGATCACATAATAAAATTTGCTGTTTTTCAAACAAGCATACACACATTTAAAAGGAAAACTGGAAAATAAATCTACTTTGTTCCAATTTTTACTTTTAGCTTTTCTTTTAAAGTGATCAACATTAATTAAATATTATTATTTATTTTAATAATGTATTGCTAAAACTTTAAGTCATTTAAACAAACTGATTTCAGATTGTAAATGCTCTTTGGAAAATACAAGCTTTATTTTTAAATAAGAATCTCCCAAATGTGATAAATATGTGGGAGTACTATAATAAACTGCTAAACTGGAGAAGTGATATGTATGTTTGTTTTACTCTTTCTACAAACTTTTAGCTAATCTAAACTTTATTTTAAAAAGCCAGTTTATAAACATTTCATTCTTCAAATTGTTTAAAATTATATAAATTAACTACAAAGAATAATATTATTGCTCTTATATTTCGCTAATTGTCTAGCATGATTGTTGCTTGCTGCTGCTGATTTGTTGAAATTAAAATTTTTGTCTTCTTTTTAAAATTGCATGAAAATCAAAAGGATATAGTAGTATGATCATTTTCTGCAGCTTGAATTCATTTTTAAATGACATAAATTGGACAAAATTTGGGCTTTTTATTAATATTTTTATTAATAAGTTCATTTAACTTTTTTCTGCTCAATTTACTAGATTTCCCCAAAAAGACAAAGCCATAAATTCTTCATCATCCAGAGTTGTTAATAAAATGGATTCAGCACATGTCAATGATTTTACAATTTCAAGGCTTTCATTTTGAAAATAAATGTAATGTAAATATTCAATTTTAATTTCTTTATTGTTAAATTTTTTTATTGTTAAATTTTTTTATTATTTGATAAATGTATAATTTATAAATGTGTTTGTGTTTGTATTAGTGTGCCTGCACAGTATATAAATTATACTTGTATTTAAATATAATGAAAGTAGTGATTTATGTACAATGTAATTTTGGAGTTCTGATCAAAGTTTGAGGCAACCTTATTTTATAAACATAGTGATTAACAAAAGGCTTATTAATTTATTTGTGTGTTTATATTTGTATTAATGTGTTTGTGTTTGTACTTGCATGTCTGTGTTTGTATAACATGTAATGATTTATATATATAAAATTAAGGTATTATAGAGCAATACAATGTAAATTTTAAGACTGATTAAAGTTGCAGTTGATAAAGTAATAACAAAATTTACAGTGCATAGTACCATGTGAAAATATAAACACTTAAAAACAATAAAAAGAGATTTCAAATGGTGTGTGTGTGGTGATAGCCACAATGGTTATGTATATACCACATAGAATTGTATGTATGCAAAGAATCAAAGTCTGATTCTTACCTATGCCTTGGTACTCATGGTGTGGAGTCAGTAGTTTTGCCACATCTCACATCACATTATTTTCAAGTCTATAGCTAGCAAATGAGCTATATGCAAATAAATTATATCTCTGTGGGACAATAAATATAACAAGATAGCATCAATGGTGTGCATAAAGAGTAGAAAAATCACTGGTATACAAACAAAAAAATAAAATGAAGAGATGAAACTCATTTTATCATTGATACAGACAATATCATACAATTTCTAGTTTTAGATAGAAAGAAGCCAATTGCTATGATGTCAAATGCATATTCACTTTCTGGAAATGATTTGTTTTGTATCCTTTATTAGGATAAATTTTTTTCTTATAGATACCTTAAGATTTGTTAAAGCAATGGATTATCTCAGGTAAGAAGTACCATATATGGTTTGAATGATAATTTTGTGAGAAATACAAAAAATTATCAATGAAGATGTAATTTAAACTTAATTAATGATAAATTAGAAGTTATGAACAAACAATAAAGTAATAATTATTTTGGATGTTGAAATTAATTTTTTCTTACTTTGTTAATGGAATCACTATTTGTCTTAGAATTACTGCTTTCCTTAGCTTTTCTAGTTTCTATAAATGTAAAGATCTTTGCTCTAACATTATGAAAACTGATGCTATTGTGAAAATTGTGTCCCAAGTCAGTTTTTTTAAAATTTAATATGGCACGCAAATTCCTTAAACTAGTTTTAAAGTGGCTACATTATGAGATACAGATTGATAGTTATCAGGTCTAATTATAGACCTTAATTCTTTACTCTTAACATAATGACTACATACCAAACAATTATCCTTTACATTTCTAATCACAAATAGATCTAAAACTTTTAATTTAACAAAATCTAACTCCTCCTTCTTCTACAGCATATTTTATAGAAGAATCAAAACAATTAACCTCATTTACCAACTCATTCAATTTATCATTCTCAATTACAAACAAACAAACAAACATCAACATATCTAACAGATAACTTTAAATATGAACAATTCTTCTTAATAATAATTTCCTTTTCCAAATAATTAATATAAACTGAATAAATTAAAGGAGGAATAATATAACCTATTATCCATCTTTCCTTAATCTTATAAAAATTACCATTATAAGTAAAACACATAGAATCCTCCAATAATAAAAGTAAATCTTCAATAACTTTAATTTTATTCTTTGACAAAGATCCGTGTTTAACCAACACAGACATAAGAAGATCAATACTGCTTAATCTATTAACAGATTGATACATATTCTCAATATCCAAACTACCAAATATCCAAGCGCTTGCCATTTTAAAATTATTAATCTTATCAAAAGTTTCAAAAGAAGAAGAAACTGTGTAATGACCAAAATCAACAAATTGTTTAAAAAAATTATTCACAAACCTGGAAATGCCCTCCACAGCACTATCTGTAAAATCAAAAATAAATCTTAAAGGAAAACCATCTTTGTGAGTTTTAATATTTTTAATCATCTTAACTGATATAAAGTATTAGGATAACATTTTAAATGATCTACTCTAATAAAAAAAAATTAAATTTACCATTTTTTTTCATAATATCTATTAATATTCTTTTAATCACATTACCAGGATTTTTTCCTAAAAATATATATTTACTATTTTTTCATTCTTTATCCACTTTCTCCCTAAACTATTTCTTTTCATAATGACAAACTGGCCAGCTTCTCAAGAAATGATCATATTTATTAGCAATTAACCTATCCTTAAGATGATTAATCTCAGCAAATTATTTAATACCAATTGAATGCCAACTTTTGCTCATAATTACTAGATTCAATAGATGAAATTGTATCAAAAACTATATTTTTTGAATGAAAAGGAACAAAATTTGGACCTTTACCAAGAATTTCTAATTCTCTATCATTTAACGTAATATCAGAATAATTAACAACTTTATTAATAGAAACATTACTCTCAACTACCCTATCACTACAATAAACTTTATACATTTTTCCAAAAAACCATTTTAATGTTCTTTCCTACTTGCTACAATAGAAATTTGATCTATTTATTCTAAACTGCCTTATGAAAAAATTTAAAATTGAATAATTAAAATCTTGCCTCTTATCTAAATAATATCTATTTCTTTTATGATCATAAATAAATTTGTAAAACTTAATAAAATTTTCTTTAAAAAAACTATTCAAAATATACATTTGTAAATTCAAAACTAAATTCCGATTCTTAAACAACTTTCTATTCTTCTTAAAAAGAATAATACAGCTTCTAGGAAAAACATTAAATGCAGTACATTTTTTAAGAAAATAAATCTGCCATCTTAAAAATTCTATCCTATCACTCAGTCTAGATAACTTTTCAATCCTCCTAATATCATTCAATGAAAAATTATTAAAAACCAAACCCCACAAACCCATAATAAAGAAAAACTACAAATAACAAATACACATCTAAATTAACAAAAAAAAAACCCACACCAAAACATACATAATTTTTGTAATATTTTATTGTATAACACAACATTCTAACCAACAAACATTACAAACCAAAACAAACATATATATAAATAAACGAACACAGGCATATAATCTTCCAACAACACTCATGCAATAAAACCAACATATATAAATAAATACAAATATATAAAAAATAAAACAAAAATCTTTACACTATAACAACAATACTACCTTAAATGCAAAGAATCTTATCAAAATGAAAAAAACTAAAACATAAAACTAAACTAATTAATATATAATCAAAATTACTCCAAATTCACAAATTACTTAGACTAGCTAAAAAATAAACTCTAAACCACAACAAATTTATATTATAAAGATGTAATAATTATATTTATTAAAAGCATATTCGTTATTCAAAGTATTATTTATGAAGGCTATAACCTTAAGACTACTCGACTGAAAAAACGACAGTAGGGACCTCTACAAATCTTTAACACAAGATTTATTTAAAAGACGAGCGATTGTAAATTCAATATGATAGCTTCCACTATCTGTATAGAATTAAAATTTTAATGCTTTGGGATATAAACCTTAATAGTTGATTAATATTAGAGATAAGGAAGACTACTGTTGAAATTGCAATTGTAATTACCTGTTAGGTTTTTTTGTTGTTTGTTTTTAAAAAAAAGAGAGAAATAAATTACATCTGCTAAATAGATCATATTTAAAGTAGGATAAATTACAATTTTGAGAATTTCTATGGCTCAAAATAAAATAAATAGCTTGAATGTTAAATTATTTACATATATGCATACAGATGTGTGTGTACTAATATGAATCACTTAATCATCTAAGCTCTCAATAATTTATTTAAATAATCAATACTAATATTTGGGGCAGTGTGTAATAGGAAAAGTAATAGTAGTAAGTTTGATATTTTATTGACAAATATAAGAAAATTATGTAATCTGGCTTTAATAAAACTATTTAATCACTTAACTTTAGTTCCATAATTGTAGTTTTGTCAGCTTATTGTAAATTGAGGTAGTGACCAGACAACATTACTGTTAGCTGCCTGTTTATGAACTAGACGTTCTGATAAAGAAATCATAGCTTGGAGTTAGACCCCAGAATGTTTAGGTTTGTATGTGCATAAGAAAAAAGATCTTAGTAAATTCAATAAAGTTTTTATGTTGTATTCTTAAATAATCCCTCATTTAGGTTAACATCTAATTGAATAATTAAGAGTTCCAATTGGTTCCATTAAACTGGTGATGCTCAACATATATAAGTTACTGGGAATACAATAAACACTTACATATGTTAATAGGATAGGTTAATTGCTAATGATGTGATCACTTTTCATGAAAATAAAGTTGGCCAGTTTGCCATTATGAAAGGAAATGAGTTTAGGGAGAAAATGGATAAAGAATTAAATAATGAAAAATATATCTTTTTAGAAAAAGATTCTGGTAATATGATTAAAATTAATGGATATTATGAAAAAAATGATAAATTAAAAATTTTTTAAAATGTTATTCTAATAACTTCATATCAGCTAAGACGTTTATGAATATTAAGACTCACAAAGATGGTTTTTCTTTAATATTTATTTTTGTAATTAATAATCGTTTTAGCTGTATTTTTATATTGGACTATTTCCATCATCACAAACCTTCAGAAAAACACTAATAATCGTTTTGTGTGCGTGTTTGTAATGAATAGAATATATGCGGTACATATTTTTGATTTTACAGGAAGGGTTGTGGTGGGTATTTGTAAGTTCTCGAATAATTTTTTAAAACAATTTGTTGATTTTGGTCATTATATAGTTTCTTTTGAGGTTTTTGATAAGATTAATAGTTTTAAAATGGAATGTAATTGAGTACTTGGTAGTTTGAATATAGTGAATATGTGTCAATGTGTTAATAGATTAAGCAGCATTAATGTTCTTATGTCTGCATTGGTTAAACATGTATCTATGTCAAAGAATAATTTTAAAGTTATTAAAGTTTGCATTTATTATTGGAAGATTCCATGTATTTTTTTATAATGATAATTTTTATAAGATTAAGGAAGGATGGATAATAGATAATATTATTCCTTGTTTAATTTGTTCAGTTTATATTAATTTATTTGGAAGAGGAAATTATCATTAATAAGGATTGTTTATATTTAAAGTTGTTTGTTAGATATATTGATGATTGTTTGTTTGTAGTTGAAAATGATAAATTGAAAGAGTTAGTAAATGAGTTTAAGTGTTTTGATCCTTTTATAAAATATATTGTAGAAGGAGGGGGGTTAGAATTTGTTAAATTAAAATTTTTAGATCTATTAGTGATTAGAAATTGAAAGAATAATTGTTTGGTGGGTAGTGATTATATTAAGAATAAAGAGTTAAAGTCTATAATTAAACATCATAGCTATCAATCTGTATCTCATGAAGTAGCTGCTTTAAAAAAATATTGTTATAGAACTAAGAGATTTAAATAATTTTAATGAGATTGCTTTGTTTCAGAAAGGCCAACTTTATAATATGAGTATTGGCTATTCTGATAAATTTGTTACAAGTATCTTATTTAATAACAATAATATTTGTAATGATGTAAATGATAAAGAAAAATATGACTTTATTTCTTTGCAAATTAAATTGTCTTCTTATAGAATTGTATGTAAAATAGTAATTTGTTTGGAAATAAGAAAACTGCTTGGAAAAAGGGTATTACTTTGAATAATTTATTAAATAATACAAAGGAAATTTTTGATAGAAAGACTATTCTTGGAGTAGAGCACAGTATCCCTTGTTTTTGTAAGAAGTATATATATATAGGTCAGAGTAGTTTGAGCTTAAATGAAAGAATAAAGGTGCATAAATGTAGGGTTAGAAATAAATATCTTAGTTATCTCTTGCATTTGGTCTGGATTGCAGACTCAAATCAACAGTAACAAAAAATACAACACCTGAAGTTTACTTAAAATGATTTATTAGGATTAAATATTTTTACATCATATATATAATATCAATGAATATGCACATCTCTATTTTCTTTGATGATTTATACTATTGGGATGGCCCATTCCGACCATTGGCTGTGTTTTATCTATATGTTTACACATTGATTAGTGGCAATGAATGCTTAATCTGGTCAGATAAGGAAGGAATCTGGACTAGTCCACTTCTGAAGGCCAGGTGAAATATGACAATATCCATGAAAAAGATGCAGACCACACTATTCATTTTGATGAAGCAATGATCGGCTTCTTTGAGAGAAATCTGAAACAATTAACTTAATTAAAAGTACATTTAATATCAAGGGTGTATGAGAGGTAGAAGAATTGTGAGTAATGTTTAGTTTAAATATGTTGTTATTTTGTAGTTTTTTTTACACTTGAGAAGTCTTTTATAGCAGTGAAACCGTTGGTTGTGGTTTAGAGTTTATTTTTTGATTAGTTTGGTGAATTTGGGTAATGTTTATAATTTATTAAGATAGTTTAACTTTATGCTTTTAATATGTAAATACTTATGTTGTAATTCGACAATTTACTATGGCAAAATATAAAAATTAAATCAAAATAAGATTACAGGCCTTCTATTTTTGTTAGCTACAGAAAACCTTAAGTGATACTTGGATATACAAAATCCCGATTTCAGAGTCGAGTATTAATCACCGTTACTAAGTTTTAATGTTTATTTTCTTTAATGTAATATCTAAATCTAGCTATACTTTATATTTATATGATTTTTAAATTATATAACGGGGTGGATATTTATATATATTCTAGAGTGAGTTTGATTAACAAAACTTTTCGTTCATTTTATTTGAAATAATAATCTGATTATTCTTGTAAACAGCGTTTATAAGTGAAATCCTTAATTAATGTAAAAAGATTAACTGACAGAGATTTTATAAACACTGGAGGCTTTTTACTTTAGTTCTGTGTGATTACCTTCTTATATTGTACTAAATAAAAGTATAAAAACAGGACTGTAATGAAATTACTTCTAAGAAAAAGTTAGAAAACTTTTTCTAAATACCAAAGTTGACGCACGCCAACACTAAATTTAATATAATTAACTCTAGTTTCATCATTTTTACAAGCAAAACCTCTGAGCTTATATGAAATCCTACAGCAGCGTTTAACTCTTTTATGAAAGAATTTCAATAAGATTTGCAGCTTAACTTTAACAAAAGATTTAAGATGTTAAGAATTTTGCTCTAAGACAAATGCTTTTGATATATAAAAAAATATATTATAAATATTATATATATACGAATTATTTACTATTTATTTTAAAGTGCCAAAGATTTTAATTATAGAAAAATTGCAGTAGACTTAGTGTGACAAATAAATATTATTTTAAAGTATTATACATTTCAACTTTTATCCTTTGAAATAATTAGAATTTTTTTTTCCAAAAGTTGAAAGGAGTTGAATGAATTATTCTTTGTTGTTATATTTAGCAATATTATATATTAAACTTTAATGAAACTTTAAAGTGCATGTCGCGCTACAAATGCTATAAATTTTAGCAAATAAATGATTGGAATAATCATTAAAATTAGCTGGAGAAGGGATAATGTCATAGTTATAAGTATAGAAAGTTTGGCATATTTAGATTAATAGTATTATTTTGATAATGCTAAATTCTGAGCAAATATAATGAAGACATCTACCACATTGCGATCTAACCAAAGTGGTGAAATTTATCTGAAGGATCAATTGTCTCTTTACATGATTTTATTCATGCGATTAAAATATGTGTGATGAAATTGGAAGATTCATCATCATCATCAACCATTATCAATCCACTGCAGGATGAAGGTCTCTCCAAGTTTAATCCATCTTCTCCGATCTTTAGCTTCTCTTTTCCACAACACCCCTGCACATTTTCTTATTTCATCCATCCATCTCACATGTGATCTCTTTCTGGGTCTTTTACAATCTCTTGGAATCCAGTTTAAAATTTCAATTGTCCATCTATTATCATTTCTTCTAGCAATATGTCCAGCCCAACTCCATTTCAATCTTTTAATTTTTTCAATAAGGTCAGTAACACCTGTTTGTTGTCTTACCCATACATTGCGTTTTCGATCTCTTCTTGTTACTCCCAACATACATCTCTCCATACTCCTTTGAGTGGTCTGAAGTCTCTGTATTGCTCTTCTATTAAGTGTCCAAGTCTCAGATCCATAAGTAAGAACTGGTAAAACACATTTGTTAAAAACCATTCTTTTCAAACACATAGGCATATTTCCTTTTAGTATCAAGTTATTTCTACCAAAAGCACTCCAACCAAGTTTAATTCTATGATTAATTTCCTCCATTATGTTTCCATCTGTATTAATAATCTGACCAAGGTATTTGTAACTGTTAACTTTTTCTAATTCTTCATAATCAATCTTTATTTTCATATTTTGAGCAAATCGATTAAACATTACTTTAGTCTTTTTAACATTTATCTTTAGTCCTACTTTTCTACTTTCATCTGCTAACTCCTGCAACATTTCCTGCAGCTCTGAAGCATTATTTGCAAAAACAACTACATCATCTGCAAAATCTAAATGACTTAAATACTCTCCATTTACTTTCATTCCTTTAGTTTCCCATTTTAATCCACAAAATACTTCTTGCAGCACTGCTGTAAAAAGTTTTGGAGATATGGAGTCACCTTGTCTTACACCTTTCTCAATGTTGATTTTTCCAGTATCATTATGTAATCTAATTGTTGCTGTTGCATTTTTATAAATATTCTTTAAAATATGACAATATCCTGGATCTATACCTTGATGATCCAATGCTTTAATCACTGAAGAAATGTGTATAGAATCGAATGCCTTTTCATAATCTACAAATCCAAAACATAATGACAACTCATATTCATTTGTCCTTTCTATGACTTCTCTCAATACCTGGATATGATCTATTGTACTAAAACCACTTTTAAATCCAGCTTGTTCTCTTGGTTGGTGGAAATCCAAAGTTCTCTGTAGACGAGTTGTAATTATCTTGGTAAAAATTTTATATAAAACTGATAAAAGGCTGATAGGTCTGTAATTTCTAATATCTTCTTTATCACCTTTTTTAAATATTAATATTATTACTGCATTCTTCCAATCTTCCGGTACATCTTTATCATTTAGACATTTGGTATATAACTTTGCTAAAATTGTTTCTATTTCTTCACCTACTTCTTTTAATATATCAATTATAATTCCATCATTTCCTGGAGCCTTTCCTTTCTTCATACATTTAATTGCATGTCTCACTTCTTCATTTAAAATTCTGGGCAATTCGGAAGATGTAATAGATATAGGAGGTACTTGTTCTTTATTACTATATAATTCTTGATAAAAATCTTCTACCAACTTCATGATGTCATCTCTCTTTTTAGTAATAATTCCATCTTTTTTTCTTATTGCAGATATAAATTTCCTACCAATACCAAAATGTTGTTTAACATTCTTGAGACTTTTATTTTCTTCTACAGCTTTCCTTGCTATTTCACAGTTATACTTTCTTATATCATTTTCAACTCTTTTCCGTACCATTTTACAAAATTCGAGATATTCAATTCTTTTTAATACATCATTTTTGTATATCTTCATATTCCTTCTTTTCTTCATAAATTCTCTAGTCTCAGTAGAAATTTTATTAGTCAATTGCTGCTTTTTTCTACCAGCTATCTTTGTTGCAGTTTTTAAAAGTGTATCAGTTATTTTCATATTAATTTCATTCAAATCTGAATCATGTTCAAAATCTCCTAACACTTGAAACCTATTTGTAAGTTCTAATTTAAATTCATTAGAATGTTTCTGAAGATTAGGAATATCAACTGTAAATATTGTTTTTCTTAATAATTTTTGTCTCTCTAGTTTTACATTAACATGTAATTTACACCTTACTAATCGATGATCACTTCCTGTGTTAAATTTATTAAGAACATTACAATCTTGAAATATGTATTTCCTGTTAGTCAAAATATAATCCAATTCTGCTGTACCTTCATTTGGATGCTTCCATGTCCATTTCCTTTTAACATTTTTCTCAAAAAATGAATTCATAATATAAAGTTTTTCTTTTTCTGCAAACTCCACAAGTCTATGTCCTCTCTCATTTCTATTACCATAACCAAAATTACCTACAGCAATTTCATCTTTCATTTGTCTACCAATTCTAGCATTAAAGTCTCCCATAACAATTTTAAAATGTTGTTTACTCTGATCAAAAGCCTTTTGTACATCCATATAAAAATCTTCTACTACTTCATCACTATGAGAACTTGTTGGGGCATAAACCTGAATTATCTGCATTTGGTATCTGCTATTAAGTTGTATAACTAATCTTGCAACTCTGTCCGATACACCATCAATCTCCACAATATTGTTCTTCCACTTTTTATTTATAATGAATCCTACTCCACTTGTATTTCCAATATGTGTGCCTTTATAATAGAGTATATGTCCACTTTTTAAATCAATTGTTTCTTCACCTTTTCTTCTAACTTCACAAAGTCCAATAATGTCCCATTTAATATAAGACAATTCTTCTTCTAATTCTTGCAATCTTCCTTCACTTGAAAGTGATCTGCAGTTGTAAGTACCTAAATAAAAAGTCATCATCAAATGGCAGCCTGGGTCCACAATCAGGGGATTCTTAGCACCCTCCGCCTTCGGCCACCAACCGCTGCCTTGGTTGGTGACTTTACAGCCTCCTGGGAATAAGGGCCATGCTTTATTTTTGTCTGTCATAATTGTATATATGTATTGGAAAAATATTTATCATTTACACAAACATTCATTCTGCCTTATCAGGCACTGAGAAGAAAGACCATGGTGTTTCTTGATCTTAAACTCAGAGGTAAAAAGCCAATAAACTCACCACGCTGGCTAATGCGTGTTGGTGAGCAGCCCATCCATGTTCGTATACTATATGAATAATCACATAGTAATAACAGCTGCAACGACAAGAACGTATGGAATGGACATTAGGAATTTGCCCTGCTCGGTTCCTTTAAGGCCTCCAAGAGGAATCAAAGGGTCTCCTTTCAGTTAATAGCAAACTCCTTTTGAAAAAAAAAAATGTTTATTATTTTAGATTATTATTTATTTATTATCATAAATTATATATATAAAAAAATTATTTGTGTTATTTTATTTATGTAAATTAATTAAATTATAAGACCCAAAATTTAAGGCGGGGAAAACTAGCAATATTTAATGAAATTATCGCCTGCTGGGTAAAAAAGCGCGTTATTTAAAAAAAGATAGAGAAGAAAAATACATTGAACAGAACGTGTATTTAAAAATCTCCGGTTTTAAAAACTGACCTGCCATAATAATCATCTATTTTAATTGATCAATACCAAAAGCATGAATTGATATGAAATAAATAAGAGGAAAGATTTATCCCTCAAGTTCTATAATATTTCCCAGGATATTAGGTGAAGGAATTAATATGAAAATAATAGAATTATACAACGCAACTCTCTCTTCAAAATTAAAAATATAACCTGGAATAATATTGTGATAAATTTCTCATTTCAAACCTAATGGATATCGTAATTTATAATAATTCTGATTAACAAAAAAGCAAAAGAAAAAATATTGTTTAGAAAAACAAAGTCGGACATTTAAAGCTAATTTTACACTATACTAATAAATCCAATCAACTACTATTGTATCAGCTTCGAGTAATTATTATGGGACCGAAGAATAAATATGTGAAGATAAGACAATTGGTCATTTATTCAGAATTGCAATATTCGAGGCGAATATTATCATTGTTTTTAACTAAAAATAATAAGTTCCCAATGTATTCGTTTTAAAGAAATTTTAAGAACCACTTGTGTTTAGTAAATATTAATAGTAAAAAAAAATATGAATTAATGCTTAATATGCATATGCGAATTAATTATAAAAATGTTTGCTTTGATTAATATGATAAACGTATAAAACATTTAATCAATAAACACGATTCGTCAAGCGTTGTTAGCCGAGAGATCATCGCACCCGCCTTGCAAGCAAGTAGTTGGTTGCAGACGGGTGTAGGTTCGCGTCCTGGCTGATGCTATGACGTATGAAAAAAAAATAAACGCGATTATAAGTATTAATTTTAATAGGTTTTAAAGAATTATCACTTGACGCAAATTGAGATATATTTTTAATCGTTATCTTGGGGGAGAGTTAGTTATTTTGAACTCTTGCTGAGAACTACTTCTACTCTGCTTCACCAATATAATATAACTCAAAGATGTGTGACTTAAAGCGAAACCGAAATATAGATGTATTTTAAATCTTTATTATGCGGGAAGAGTTAAATATTATTAATTCATAGTGGGATCTATTTCTGTTATGTTTCACAAATATAATATCCAATAAAAAAAATTTAAATCGTAAATCATAAATATGAAATTATTTAAATTATATAAAAATATTGAAATGCTAGTTCATAATAATCGATCAAATTAATTGTTTAAAATACATAAAACATTATTGTTAAAATTGTAAAATTATTATGGAAAGTAGATAAGTAGTGTATATTTATTAATTTATTGTATTTGCTATTTTTATTTTATTTAATGTATTATGGTTATCACAATGCATATTTTATATAATAAAAATTTATATTTTTATCATTTATATGTGTTCTTAATCTCTAAATTTATTTGCTTTTCTGTTTTATTTTGTGAGATAATGCAAAATCTATTCTTGATGGATATTGCATTTGAATTTATTAAATCTATTTATTGTGTTACTCTTATTTTAATATTCTAATATTAAGCTTTAAAGCATTCATAGAATGTACATACACATATGACAGGCTATAAGGCTATTGAAACTGGATTGATTAATGACATTTATCTGATATCTGGCTTGCATGGCACTCACTCTCATCAGTAACAAATTATAAATGTTTGCAAGTTAGATTATATACAATCATGATGCCATATCTTATTTACATTATC
Source organism: Epiperipatus broadwayi (assembly GCA_028023455.1). Taxonomy (NCBI): domain Eukaryota; kingdom Metazoa; phylum Onychophora; class Udeonychophora; order Euonychophora; family Peripatidae; genus Epiperipatus; species Epiperipatus broadwayi. The sequence goes on from JAQFVV010000475.1 coordinate 497,797, forward strand.
TTTATTTATTTATTTATTTATTTATTCTGTTACAGTTCTTGGCTTGCTCAGTTCATGGGCTTGATGATAATTTAGTGTTCTGAGAATAATTATGCTCTTATATTCATTTAATCCACTACGATATTAACTAATTAAATTAATTGGCATGTCTTCAGAGAGTACATGAAAAAACATACATTCACACTCAATAAAATTATATGTAAATGTGCAACCTAAATTTATTATTTTTAAAATTTTGTTTATGCTATAATCTTGATTTATATTCATACAATACATATAACAAAGCATGTGCATTATAAATATTTGTGGTTAAAAACTACTACACCTTTGCAGTTCAGTAAACAATACAGATTCTATTCCAATCAATATTTATATCAACAAAACATGAGCTATAATATGTCATATACTTAAATGTGTAGAGAGTTATTATAAGATAATAGAGAGAATCTTGATGAGTGTTACAACTGTTTCTTAGAAAGATCAAAGTTGAAATTATTCCTGATTATTTATACAAATATAATATATTTCTATTGCTTACATCATGATAATTTTATTAAAATATTTGATGTATGCATAAGTTTATAAGTTATTTACTAAAATTATGCTATATGTAATAGGTTTAAATTTGGTAATAGTAAAAAATAAACAACAATAATGTATAGCTTAAATAAAAATATCCAGAAGAAGAAAGTTAAAATTGATATTCATGAATTAATATTTTGTTCAATTTACTACTATAAATGAAAACATAAAAGATTAAATTAATCATAGAATTAATATGAATGGAATGCCTATGTAATTAAAGAAAGTAGAGTTTTAATCCACATGTCTTATTAATATGAGACTTGTATATCTAACAGAAAAATAATTCCAAGAATTAAAACCAATGAACACAGTATAAAAATATGTATGCTAGATATTAACATAAAAAAAATTTCAACTGAAATGCATGATGAAAGAATAAACTGATATTACTGTAATCATTAAAAAAATTAAGAAACCAAAATATGGATGGTATGGTCACACTGCTAGAATAGATAACAATAGATGAGCAGTTGAAGTCTTAAAGTAGATATCAAAAAATATTAAAAAACAAAAATAAAAACGTGTGAGATGGATGAATAATATAAGAAAGTTACTGGAGAGTTGAGAAAAAGAGAGGCTAGGAATCAGAGAAATTAGATAAAACTACAGAGCCTTTCTCTTGAGGTGGATAAATAATAATTGAAAATAATAATGATATCTTTTGTGTTTTCCTGAAGGTTTGTGATGATGGTATTTTAGTTGTATTTATATATTGGACTATTTCCATCATCTAGTATTGAGTACTGAATGTCTTTAACAGGTGAATGTACTTTGAAAATTTATATAAAATTAATTTTTTCTAAAGACCTTCAATACTCAATATTTGAAGATGAAAATAGTTTAATATATAAATACACTAGTATCTTTTGTTCACTTAGATTGTAATCATTATCAATTAAACTTATTTGGATAAGAAACATGTCGTGATTTTCTAGATATATCTTTAAATTAATTTATAAGAATTTTTATTTAATTTTTTCTATCATTTTTTATAAAATATTATTGTATAAAATATTATTGTATTATTGAATTGAAGATAAAATTAAAGTTACAAGATTTTCTATGATCAAATTAGATTGATTATTTATGGCATTTACCCTTTTATCAAAGAACATCTTGATTCTCTTTATATATATATATATATTTGCATTCCCAGAAAATTTGATAAACAATATTAATTTTTGATTTTTTTAGAAATACACTTTTTAAAGTTATTAATTAATTTTTTTATTATTGTAAAATATATTTATTTTAGTAAATATAAGTTGAATTTTTTTTATAAGACTTAATATTAAACACATTTAATGTATTAAATACTTATTGGATTTTTTCCATCATTTAATATTTAATATTGTATGCCTTTAGAAAAAGTTTTAATTAAAATTTATATACATTTTCCAAATAAAATTCCACTGCTGGTTTTAGATAGAGTATATTATATAATACAATGTCATGAATGGTAATATTTTCATCTCTTCTTCAAGAGATGATGGCCTGAACAGTGACAGCACTATTAAGAAAATCAAATGTGGACTTTTAGAGTTATGAATACTAAATTTAAGGCAACTCTAACCATCTGAGTTACTTTGTCAAAGGCAACAGCCAATAAAAATTTTATATAATTATTTATAAGAATCCTCCTGATTTGCCCAAATCTTTTAAGAGCAAGGTTAATTAGTGACTTTCAGTAATAATGTATTGTCATATTGGGTTAACTTATGGTGACATTTGGCAATAGCATGTGAGCAGTTTATTTGATTTTTTTTCCCTTTGTACTTTTTATTTTCTATCCAATATTTTTATATTTTCCTAATTAAACTTATATATATATAGTCTTCTACTTTAGGTGTGTCTGTTTTATCTTTTCTAATTATCAGCTTGTGTTATTTCAAGCATTTTTCAATGGGAAGAATGGTCACATAAATTTACATTCTCCCACATTCATGTAATATTCCATAGACACACTTTTTGTTTTTTAATATTTCACACTTAGATTTTGTAGATGTTAGAATTCCTCACATTATAATATGGCTTTGCAAAACTGCAAATTTTTCTTTAGTTTGTCTAAAGACAGTTGATGGATATCCATTCTTTACAAGATTTTGCTATTGTAGAGATTTTTTAAATCACTATTTTTTTTAACAAACTTCTTGTGCTCTATTTTATAGTGATAGTATATCACCATATTTTGTGTTTGTGGTATGAGGCAATGTATTTGCTAAATATTTTATGTATATATGGATTTATGCAAACTGTAATTTTAATTTTGTCATGAGGAAATCTTCTCACAAGAGTATTTATAAATAACAAATTTGTTCTTATTCTGATTTTATTATAAATTCAACTCTAAGAAAATATGTTGTTAAGATGTATACAGAATGTTTGCAATAATGATTAACCATGTGGATATACAAAAACAAAATATATTGTCAGCAAAGACAAACATTAGGTAGATATAAAGTAATATGTATGGTTGTAGTTTAAAGTCATTTCATGTAAATATTGCTAATCAGATGTGAAGCTGGTGATGCCATAGCCATTTCTTTATATTGTTTGAAGAATTCCAAGTTGTATTAGAAGTATATTATTGTTATGCAGAGTGTTAATAGTTTCATTATATTATCAATAGATAGGGTTGGAGTCATTTGTAGGCTATTATTATGATTTGAACATTTCATTATAATAGACAATGCTTCTTTATATAGTACATTTGTGAATACATTTTCCACAACAAGCCTTACCAATATAACAGTTCTTTCATGTTTGTGATTAATTCTATAATGTTTTTGAATCCATGACAAAGTATTCTCTTGACAAATTTTTGGAAAAGTAAATTTCTAGGATTAACAATAAATCTCAATGTAACATAGTCTTTATGGATTTTAGGCAGATCATAAAGATGACAAATTTTGTTGAAATACAATTTTAATTTTTTTTTTTGAACCAGTGAAGTACCTTGAATGATTTCTGAGTAATTATTGTAACTTTCTTTTAGCTCATGGTATCAGATTTTTTTACCACTTTTTGTAAGAAGAGCTCTTACATTTTGCTATTGTAAATTGTTGTATTCACTGCAACATTAGCATTGTCTTTGTAAGCAGAGAGAATGGTTATAGATTTATTTAATTTGAGAGATTTGATAACTTGTCTTTTATCGTAAAAATGCTTAATTTCAGTTTTTGGTATCTCTCAAGTATTCTTTTTATTCTCCAGCATAATTCTGCTACATTTTCTAAAGGCAATTTATGAGTAACCTTCTCTATAGATGGCATTATATCTAATAAAGTAATATTACATGGTGTAATAATAAAGTTTAATCCTTTTACCAAAACAGAAATTTCAGCATCTGTTAAATATTTATTATTAAATATTTAGTTATAATATTTTAGTAGATGAAACTGGTAGTTGATACATTATGACTTTTGATTATGCCATATAGTTTTATAAATTTTTATGACATTCTTACATATTTCCATGTAATTTAGAATATATTTTTACCTGCTTGAGAAACTGTTGTAATTTCTTCATCAGTAAGTTTATTTTTTTAGAAAACATTATTCATATCCAGTGGAATGCAAGGTTTGATACATAAAAAAATTTTTGAGCATTTATTGGCTATTTTAATAAAGCCTATATGCTCTTGAGTAATTTTATCATTTCTCTGAAAGTGAATTGAAGAATGTAATGACAACCTATTTTAGAACAATTCCTTCAAATTTATATTTATTTGAGAAAGTTTATTTATTATTATGGATAGTTTTACACATAATTTTTTATAATGTTTATAATTTGACAAAGTATTATCCCCCTACTTCAGTGGTGGGAAAATAGTAACCCGAGGGCCACATGTGGCCCACTAAGAGTTTTTATGCTTCCCACCAAGACAATCAGAAAAATCCACCTTGATCTGAGATTTCCTTCCTGTGCGTGACTGAAGATTCATCTCATATTTTCCACTAGGATGGCCATGCCAATACACATGTGCAGTGCTTTTCCAGTTGATCTGGTTATTTTCAATTTTGTCTTTGCATTAGAAAATATATACATTTCCAACTTTAGTGAAACCATGAACCTTCCAAAAAAATGTAAAATCGATGATGAATGTCACGGGTTTACTGAAGAATGGACAAACAAATATTTCTTTGGTAATACAGGGAATAAAACAGTGTGTTATTGTGTCATTAAAAAAAGGTGCGGCCCTCCGCTAACCTTCGCTTTCACAAAGTGGCCTGTGATGCGGCCCTCTGCCAACCTCTGCGGCCCCCGAGCCAAAACAATTGCCCACCCCTGCCCTACTTAAAACTTAATGCTTGACTGAAGATTTGTGATAGTGGGATTGTAGTATTAATTATATTTTGGATGCTTTTCATCATCTAGTATTAAATATTGATTGCCTTTAGCACTATTATTATTTTTTCATCCTTACAAAGTTCAAATAAGATTGCTTAGCATGATTTTCACCTTTAAACTTACGTTTTCTAATAATGTTTCCCACTTGTAAACTTAACATTTCTAATAAATCAAATATAATTTTTTGATTTATATAAAGAATTAAAAAAAAATGTTGAGCTATAATTCAAACACCTACTAAAGTATGTATCTAAAAAACACTTTAAACTAGTTACATCCCAAGTTGTATATAAATATTAAAACTATGTGTGGTAGACGCTTTCATATTTAATATTTCACTTCTCCATCTTTACTTTTATTAAGGATGGTAAAAAATTCTAATAAAATGTTATATCATTTTTATTTAATAATCCCGAATATTTTCATATGGTTAAAACAGGATTATTCAATATTTTTTTTATTAAGTAAAAAAAATTAAAATGAAAAAAAAAAGTAAGCCGATTATTTATCAATAATGATTATTAAAAATAAGAATCTTATATTTGATAGATAACTCTAAAATAAAGTTAATAATTCAATAAGTTTTGCACTGCAATAGAGATATGCATAGAGACAAATGACGAAAAAATGTGTACAAACTTATCTATTGACTTTTTGTTTTCAAAACAATAAAAGTTTTGGTTTATAACTTTTAAAATTATAATGTTTGCAAGGATGGGCAAGTTCATTGATAATAAGAGTCATATATAATATTTTTTATATATTTTAAATTTCATAAAAACCGCAGTTCTTCGATAGTAGGAAACACATATGTAATATTTTTCATGTTCAGGAATTGTGCAGAAAATATTATTTTAAAACTATTCATAAATAAAAAAAAATACAAATATAAAATAATTCTAAACCAATAAAAGTCAAAACATTTTTTTACAATCAAATATGATAATTTTAAATAAATGTTAAGACATTTTAACCACAAAAGGCATATATCAATTTAAGAATATTTTTTATTCACGTTGATTATAATCATAGCTTTTCGTTTTAGTCTTGTTGCATTTAGTTATTATATGTACTTGCTTGTTATTTGTAAAATTTACATTTGTAAAAGTTAATTTTTTTGTTTTTATACAAATTTAGATAGAGCGAAGCTGGTTTCTTTTTTTCTTATAGTGCAGTTGTCTTTGGCTATTGTCTATGCCTCCTTAATCTTTGATTTTCTATCATCTCTCTCAGTGCACACAATATATGTTTTGGAGATATGAAATTCATAGTGTGGCTGCAGTTCATGTTCTAAAAATATTGATGAGTACTCATTTTTTGCCCTGTTATAAAAATACTTGCACTGGGCCAGTCTTGTGGATAGGTTTTCTTTGTTTCCCCATAATATGCATCTAAGCAATCGGTATTTTGGTATTTAATTTTGTAGACCATTTGGTGTACAGTTTCCTTAGTTAGTTTATCTTTAGAATTATTTAATAATTTGTTTAAAGAAGAAGGCAATCAGAAACTTATATATTATTGTTTTACACATATGTTTTCTAGACTTCGAACCACCCTTGGCACACGTGTGAAGCTAGTCCCTTTTTTCTAATTGGAACTGAATTACGGTTCATTATTTTGTTATAATAAAACCACTGGCAACAAATTTTTTTTTGCCTGATATTACTTAAATAAAAGTTAAAAATTTAGTTTCAAAACATCCCTTGATTACTTATCTCTAAAGTATTTATAAAATAAAATATTCTAATATTTGTGTATATTATACTGCTATAGATTATTAATATAATTGTTTAAAAAAATATCATTGAAAACCTATAATTTCTCAGGATCCACATGTGATTTGAAAGATACAGATTGCCCATCTGTGATATCATGATAAATTTTATTTTATTCCAGGCCATCTATTCTAAGTTTAAGTAATCAAAAGATTTTAGTGTTAATGTTTTATATCCATATCTAGTACCAAATCACTGCATTTGTTTCTGAATTATGGTTTCTGCCAAAGAGAATCTTAGATTTAATGCATCTGAAATACTTAACTTAATGTACCTTATATCCAGCAGCCATGGTGTACTTTTTTATACTATAAAGTTAATAGTCTGAGATCCAAAATATTTTAATGTTTTAAATCCAAACCATTGGAGTATAGAAATGTGGAAAGGATAGCATTGGATGAGATTGCAAAATCACTATCATCTAATATTCACTTATCACTTAAGTTTATAGAGGATATTCTTGAATAGAATGATGATGATTGCTATAATGGCATATATGATAAATCAATAGAAAATAATCATGTGGTGATACCTTCAGATGCTATAAAACTTGAATGTCAGATTTGCATGCCTATATAAATAAGTTGGGTTGGATTTGAAACATTAAGGTATTACAAAATCTCATCTAGTTAGCTTGATAATAAAGAATGGTAAAAGCTGATTCCTGAATATGTCCACTATCTTCTAGATCCATAAAATGCCTAAAAGCACTAAGTCCATGTTTTTCACTTGGGAAGGCTGTAGGGTTAAATGAATATTGAATGTGAATATTAAAGAACTAGCATTGCATGAGCTTTGAATTTTAAAACTTGCAATAGTTTCTTTGGAGTAAATTAAAAAAAAAATTGCTTTTAACAATATTTTTAAAGATATACAATATATTTTTATTTCTTGATTTTTTTAGTAATAAGTGATATCATTAATGCCTTCAGTAATATAATCTGTTATAGCTGTCCCACTGTATATAATTTTTAAGTCAATTAACAGGATTAGATTAGTATAGGTAATCAGGATTGAAATAACGACTTTAAAGAATAGTTATAATTAAAATGAAACATTTAACTTTTTAAGATATATTTTGTTCATTAACATTGATGTTAGTATTGGGTCCGGAGTGATTCAATTATGGATATCTGATACATTTTTTTTTTTGATAATTTTGCATTCATTTCATAGCACAAATTAAAACTAAAATCAATTTTGCGTCCTACCTAAAAATTTAAAGAGTAACATTATCTAATGAAATGTCAATTCAATGAGATCAGAGATTCTGGTTTTATGAAAAGGTGTTCATTGCTCAAATGCAATTTTGTCTTTTGAAAAACTGTTCTTGAGAAAATGTAACTTTTCACATAATTTACTTAATTATTCATTTTTATTTTTATAAAATTAAATGAAATATTTATTTTACAGAAAGTGACTGAACTCAATAAAAGATGCCCACTTCTAAGAATGTCAGTGTTATTTTCTATATTTCTACTTATAAATGGAATTTTAATATATTTAAAAAAAGATTTTGTTGCTTATTGTTTGCTGAAATTTATTTTACTGATAAAATTTAATGGATTTTTTTTTAATTACTAAAGTACCTTTTTTCACCTGAAAACTCAAAATAAAGACTTTTGCTTGATCATTTAGTTTTTTTTATTACTTTCTTTGTTGATATATTATTTTTAATATTACTTTTCATTTTTCAAGCTTATGCTCAAATGAAAGTTTTTTTAAAAAAAATATAAAATTTAATAAAAAATAAGTTTGTCATTAAAAATAATAAGCATGAAAATTAGTCATCAAATTAATTACGTAAACTGTTTGAAAGTCATTGGCTAAAAGATTAAAAAAACGTTTAAAGTAAAATTGTGATAGTTGCAATTTTTAAAAATGTAAACAAAGCATATGTTTGGAAGATATTGAACTGCTACTCTTTTCTCAATTAATTCTGGAAACTTTTGCAGTGGCAAAAAATTTGGCATTTAAACAGTCTCAATGCTGATACTTGTATTGAAATTTTACAAATAAATGATATCAATAGAACAGCAATAAATTTATATTTTCCTTTTTGTGTTTATGCCTAGATATTAGGAGCTATCATTAGATGAGAAAGCTTTGTAATTCAATGATGAAATTGCAGAAATCAAGTTGCATACAAAGGTGGTGATTGTTCATATTTTATTTGTAAAAGAGAAAAGATTATAAAGACTTTTTTTGTTTCACAGTTTTTCTGTTTATTAGAAATAAGTTTTTATTTGATAAATATAAAATATATTTTGTTTTTATAATTATATCAACTTTTTAAAAGAATTTAAAATTATATCATAAGAAAAAAATATTATTCTAACTAAAATAGAAAGATATACTTTTGTATACTTTTTTAAGAAATTTGTTTTTCATATTTCCCCCTTATTTTAAATTATGATTAAAATTAAATACATTAGGTTTGCCAAAAACTCTATTCTAAGTGAAAATCATGTATATGAGTAATTAAATTTTATAAAATTAGACTATTAATTAATTTAGTTTTTATTGAAGTAGTTTTAAATAAATATAATCATATATATGTAATGAAAACAATCACAAGATAAAAATATATAAGATTAAACAGATTACTTAAACAGTAATGCTACTATAATAAAGACATCCTCCCTCTACACATCCAAAATACAATAATAAAAATATGATAGCTATATTCAAATTGACTCTAATTTCAGTAAGTACTTTACTGCAGTAGCAAAGGAATAGTTTATAAAGTTTAAGTGATAACTGCCTAACCTTCCTGTACACTTACAGATTTCTTTGTTTTCACTAGATTTGAGCTTTCAACTTTCACTTTAATATTAAAGCATTATTATTTATGGAGAATATAACAAATCTGACTTCATTTGATAAGCATTTTTGTTTAGAAATTAAACAAATTTTAAAAAATCACATTTGATTTTTGGAATTCTTTTAAAAATTAGATTTTAATCAAAACAAAGTGCTGTCACATCATCAAATTTCAGGTGGAGCAGATTCAATTTGCAAAATGAATGAAATCTTTATTTGATGTTTGTTTTAAAAATCTGAATAAGTTATTTTTAATATCTAGTAAATCTATCAATTTATGCTTTAAAAGTTTAAATTTTTTTTTGTAATTTCTACATTATCACTAAATGTTATAACAGACTGTTTAGTGATGATATTTATAATCAGTTGTATTGCCAGTGACCTTAATCTCTTTGGTAACATTACATAGAGAAATATATATTTTTATATTTATAAATAAAACATTTCTGTAAAAAATAAATATGTAATATATATTTTTGATTTTTAATAATTATTACACAATTACTATACAAAAATAATCATAAACTTTCCCAAAAAATTAAGATTTTAGACCATCTTAATATTTTCTCAAAGTAAACTCACAATGTTCAATATTGCCAAATATACAATGACTAGGCATCAATGTGTGGTTTTAGAAACTTTGAAATTCCCATTTATTTAATTATACTGAGTATTTTGAATTTTTTTGAAATTAAAATATTAGAAAAAAAAAATTAATTCTGTCTGACATGAATTACCCAAATTTTAACACACTATAATATTTTTTTGCAAAATCTAAAAAAATAAGGATCAATAAAAATCATTATGTTAGCAAATAATGCACCATAAATGTAATTTCTTTCTGTAGTTGATCAAGATAATTTTTTTAATATATTATCAGAACCAATTTTAAGATAGCTGCTACTTTCTTATTATTATATTGTTTGATGACTAGTGGAAGTGTCTTGTTTACTATAACAATATTACAGCTTAAAGGATAAATTTAATGTTATACATATATATATATATAATAAAGCTGCCTTTGTAAAAACTAGATCCTGTGACAAATGAAATCAAATGAAAGTAATCCATCATTTATCAATACCAAGAATTTTTAATCTGTTGTCAAGGCAATCTATTTCATAAAATATAAGGTCGCCTTGACAGCATATTGAAGATTATTGGTACTGATGGTGAGATGCTTTTATGTGATTTATATTGTGCCCTTTTCTATAGGTCAATGATGGTTATAAATGGTCAATTACTAAAAAATTTTAAAATTAATATTATATAGTATTTAAAATTATAGACTATATTAAGCAATAAAAGATTAATATGATATATTTAATAATAAATATTGTGATGGTGAGAATTGTATCTAATTCTATATTTTTCTAAATTGTTTTTCAAAATTTTATATAATTATTTTATATAATATAAGTAGCAAATTTATTAAGACAGATAAAATTAGACTAAACACCGGAAATGACTATGTGACTGTCTGGAATATTCTATGTATAAGCACCGGTTTAAATTAATACTAATAATTAAAATATTTAAATAGTATATTATAGAAGTGGATGGAATTGTCACACATCATAATAAAAATAAGTAGTATACACCTTTATTAATTATTGTTTCAAAATTGTTTTAAAAAAAATAGTTAAATTGTAATAGATAATAATTGATTTAAAAATAATAATGAGTTAACATTTAAGTCTATTACGTCATGACTTTAAAACTTTAGAAATTGTTTATAAATCCAAGTAGGGATTGACCAATAAAAAAAAATAGATCTTGGCAGACAACCAAAATCGCGTCAACTAATTGTATAAACGGGGGAGAAAAAATGTGTTGACTCCAGAGCAGAGGTAAAATTTTAAGCTCTCTAAATTTTTTTTTCTTCAATTTATTAGTCAATTTTATTATAATTTTAATAATATCTTTGAAAGAAACCAACTGACAATTTAAAAATCATCCGAAGAGAATCTTAGAATAAAATGTTTTTAAAAAAAGTTTTTCATAGTAATGTTTCACTAACTTTACAGTAACCTGCCAGTGGATTCTATCAAAATATAATGAGAGTTTTCAATAGAAAATGGATAGATTCTTAAAACCAAGTTGTAAATTTTATAAGGTTCCAAATATGTTAATGTTATTCGTTGATATAGTTTATATAGTGTATCACTAGGAAAGCTGTTTTCGTGCGTATAAAATCAATGAAAGGACATTGTGCGCAAAGTTAATGAAGATAATGAAAAATAAAAATAAGTATTATTCATATAAAGATAAGTGGACAAAAAGGAATTTTAATATTGAAATAGTTTGAGTTGCTTTCTTTAAGATGACTTGAGAAAATACTCTAGAAAATAGTTAAAAGATTGAAAGTAGTGTATATAAAATAATAATGAATGAAGAAGTGAAGTTTATCAAGGAAAACACTTGCCTAAAAGAAAAAAAAAATTTTACAGAAGAGAAATATAAAATATTGGATCCATGGAAAATGCAATTCTGTAATTATTAAATAATTGTAGTTTAACTAGAAATAAAGATGCATCAACGCGCCGAGGTAACATTCACCAGAACATTAAAAAGCTTCGTGGGATAACTAAATAAAATGTTTTCTAATAATTTTGGATTAAACACTAAAACTAAAGATCGTCTAAACAGTTTATTAAATGAACTAATTTATTTAAAACTTTAATAAGCAGAAAGGAGAACATTCGGACAAAAGAGGAAATAATAAATATTATGGAACTAACCAAGATTTACCGTCAGAAAAATATGTGATTATGGTTTGAATTATTTTCTTTACTAATCTAAGAAATTAAACATTAAGTTTTAGATAGCGATAGGGAAAACAAAAATACATTAATTAGTGATATAACATTATATGAAATAATATGTTTTGATTTTGAATTTTAAAATAAAATTGTATGTATGTGGAAATTTGTATATTTACGATGCTCGAAGAGAAAGAAACCTACTACGAACTCTGATAGGAAGATAAAGATTGTTTTTGGTAACATTTATAATTATTAATGATATATAATGTATGTTTTTATTTACTTTAGATCAGCTGAGAATCGAATGAGATGTAGCGCAAAAGTTTTATTGTTATTATTGTTGTAAAACTAATTTTTGAAAACAACACTCTAAAACACTTTAGATGTGATTAGATTTTTAAAAATATGCATATGATAATCATTTTATGTGTTATTAATATAGTTCAATATAACCGATAGTTATGTGATATTTTCTGTTAATTTTCCGATTGGGATATTTAAATGTTATTTTAACAAAACGTAGATGTTGAACCTACAGTGTAATAAAGCAAGACATTGTTCTTATGGAATAGGGAAATGTTTTTATATTAGCGAATTTTGTTTATTGTTTTTAAAAAAGTAGTTAGTATTTTATCGATGTTGGATACAGTAAAAATCTCGAGAGATAGTTTGGGTAGTGACTTGGTAGTACGTGGTGATTCAGAAACCAAGAGGATGTATTAAAAACTAGGATGCTACAGGGAGTGAAATAATGGGTAGTTTTAGATGTTAATCAGCGTAGTTAACAAAGCCCTACGACTGGTACACATGGTGTCTTGGACAGTGGTATTTTATATATTTCTTGTGAGTCGTACTAGATGTTTGGTAAAGCTGAGTAAATAGCTGCCACATCACGCTTATCACCAAGGTTATTAGACAATGAATGTCGGACCTATTCACACTGTTCCATACATTTTTGAAGTATATTGCGGATAAGTTATCTATCTATTTTCCCAATATCCTATACATCTTTTGCTATCTTTATCTGTATTTCTTGCAACTACATCGTTATATGATAAGTCTATTAAAAGGAAAACAATAGATATTTTAAAATGTATGTCATGCTATTATTTGGAATAAGAATAGTTAAGTATTAACGAAGAGTAGATTATGATTATTGAAAGAAAGATGCAGATATCCTAAGAAGGGAAGGAATTAGAGAATTATTTTAATTCCTTTCAAGAAATGAACTATAATTTTATAAAAGTATATCCAAATAGAAATATACAAAAATATTAAATATAATTTCACGTTTTCTTATTGTTAATTATATTTTAAAAAATATAAGTATTGCATATTTAAGAAATACAATAACATTCGATAATTATAGTATATGGCAAACTGTAACAGGTGATAATTAAACCCGTGTTATGGTATTATACATGAGTATGGCTTATGGAATAAACGTATTATAGTTGACAGTATTGGAGAACAAACGTTAAAAGTAATAATAATATTTGAATAATATGCGGAGTGACTTATATGAAGTTACAAGAAAATGTAATTTTTTTTTAAAAAAACCATATTGATTGTAAAATTATGATGTTATAAATGATGTTTATCCACATAGATAATTATATATACAGTAACTTTAATATTAAAGGGTAGAGAATGGTGTAGCCCATCTACAAAAGTTAAAAATAAGTGATATGATGAACCTAATGAGAAACAACTAACATAACTTTAAAGGCATACTAAGTTTAATTAACGATAAAAGAAATAAGAAATGTAGGTAATTCAGCTATTAGTGTGTTAAGAAAAATGAGGATATCCCTAGTAAATAGATGTAGATAGATTTGCTTGTTTATTTATTTTATTGATGTTTTAATAAAATTTTAAAATTGTTTATTAAAACTTGTGTCTCAGTTTATTTTTCTCTACATCATTGATGGATTCGCTGGGTATAATTACAACAATTAAACTAAGTATGGATTGTCTGCACAAAAGATAAATAGAGAAGTACTTTAATCTTAATTATTTATGGATACTCTGTATGTCAATTAAATAATTATAAAATTGCATTGCGTTACTGTCATCTTAATCCATTATCAACTGTATTTACTAAATTATGTGCCGTATTAGTTACCACTTACTTTATTTATCAGATTATCTAAACACTACCACTTATTGATTTATTTGGTTACTTAAAAGATAAAAAGGGGATAGTGATTATTAAATCGATTTGTTCGGTTATAGAATGCGATGGAAAAAAGCTGTACTAGTTGGATTAGGCAATAAAGATTGTGATTATTATTGTTTATAAGTAATCTATTTCAGAGTAGTAGATTGGTGACATAAAATCCTTATCATATTCTTACTACCTGTGTTATTAACATACGAATAAATTTGAACATAATTATTTCAATTGATCTAGATGACTACTATTATTGCTATTAGAGATAAAGATTAATACTTTAATTGTTAAATGAGTCTTAGTGGATTGTAAAGTTGTGAAGTCATAAGAATGCCAAGTGATTGTATATATAATAGTAGTATAAGGGACAGTGATCTTATGCCATTTAGGTGGTATCCTATGGGATATTATCTCAATGTAATCTACCTTGTCAGCCCGTATTTTTCAACTTCTAGTCTCAAGTGAAATCCTGAGTACTTATTTGAGTTGGTTTTAAAAACAGACCTAAGTTAATTTTAAGAAACTTGAGCTTCGGTAAAGCATTTAATTGAATATTCCATTAATTATTAAGCCAGAACCGTTAGGTGATTTTCACTATATGCTCTTTATTTTGGGGAAGTGGAGATGCAGGGAACGGGCCCGGTTAGATTATGGCCCTCAATGTGATTGGCCTGATGAGTAGTGGAGCTACCCACGATTACAAGGAATCAGAATATATATGAAGAAATTATATTTCATTTTTAATGAAAATAATAAAACTGTATCTAACATTAAAAAATTTCCAACATAAAGGAAACCGATTAATATACATTTAAATATGTCTTGAATATCTATAATAATTTATACTTCTAAATTTTTTCCATGTGTCATAGCATTGACCCAAGACGAACCTGCTAATCTGGGACAACTGCTTGTAAGGCTGCTGTGCTGACCTCTCAACCACCAATTGAAAAACTCTCCACCTTCAGAAAATGACAATACACTTTTAAAGTTAAAATAATACCACTTTAATTTTTGTCTTTTCTTTATACACCAGGAATGCTTTCTCCAGAAGGCATGAATTTATTTAAACAACAGCTTATTGTTAAATATTTTACACCTGATTGACAAAAGTATCTGGCAAATATCGAAATTACTTTCAGTTTTAATCTTAATAATAATTTAATTCAAATATTATGTAGGAAATAATAATTTACAGTGCTAAATATTTAGATGTAATGGTTTGAGATTAACTCACTGTATCTGCTTATTTTATATAATTGAATAGCACTCCAGCTTCAGCAAATAATAAT